>CM039679.1:241505507-242105507 GCA_022537955.1 Schmidtea mediterranea
AGATTTTCCCTCGATCAGGTAATGAGTATTTAATTGTTTTATTATTACATTCATAAATTAGAATGCTAGAAATAATATATTAAAAAAAATTTCACTCTTGATGAATATTTTCTTTTTGAATTAATTAGCAAACACTAAGAATACCGACGAGAGTTATTTCAATTAAATTTAAAAATCTGTTATACTTTTTATCTTTAAGATAAAAGAAATGAAATCTTAAAAAAGAAACAATCTTCAACTTAACCATAGATAAATTATATTTTTAAAAAAAAATTTGACCAAAAAAAACTGTTCATAGTTAAAACAAAGATTTTTTAATCAATATAATTTCATTAGAAAATGAAAATAAATCAGAGGTGAAAATCGAAAGAAATTATTATGATAGATATTTTTTTTAGATTTCAAAAGATTAATATTTACATTTATTATGATTCCACTATGTATTTTGTGTTGGTAATAAATATTTCCGCTGTAAATGTTTTTAGACAACTTTTTTTTACTAAATTGAGTCATCAAAAACTGTGATAGCGTTTGTTGGCAGTAATTAATTGGAAATTTGAATATTTTAATCATTTTGTAAGTATTTATGTTGACTTTTATTTGATTTTTAATTTTTCAAATTTATTAAATAATTAAATTAGCAGTTAAAATTTATTCTTTTAATCAATTTAATAGTATTTTTTGAAAGTCCCAATTATTATTATTCCATTGCGCTGATTGTTCAAAACTCCCAATTCTTGAAATCTTAATAAAACCGTAAATTTGTTTTAACTCTAAATCAATTAAAATTACGGTTTTCTATTGTTCTTCCCGATAAAGAACCATACTTATAAAATATTTTCGAACACATCTTTTAAAATATTATTTGGATAACAATGAATTTATTTTCTGGAGAGATGCATTTTATTGTTTATTTGCATTGTATTTTATTATAAGAATCGTCTAAACCTTTTTTATATGCTTAATTCATTTCTTCGATTCTAACTTGAAATCTGTAATCATTTTGTCGACATCATTTCTAATGAATTTTAACACATACTCATTATACTCGTGTATAAGTCTAAAAATTTTGTACTAAATTTGAGGACTTTTTTTCAATTGAATTTGTAGACCCTTTTAATCAAATTAATTACTTTCAATTATATCATGGAATTCAAACAATGGATTTGTTAATTATTAAGACATTTAAATTTAATTAATAATTTAAAATATTGTTAGTCAATATGTTTTTATCAATGTTTGTACAATAAAATTTTTCAATATTATATTATTTCTGACCTCATTTTTTACTTCGACTTATACACGGGTTTCCAATTTTGAACTAAAAACTGGTTTTACATTTTCAATTAGACTTATACTCTAGTTGACTTATACATGAGAATATAAGGTAGCTAAATTATTCTGGTTGTTATATTATAAACTTTTGATTATGTTGTTATATTATTAATTTTTTTATTGAATGCAACGCGTTTCATTGCTTTTATCAGACAAAAGATTTTAGTATTTATTAACAGATTTTACACTAAACTGATATTTACCAATTAATTTTGAAACAATGTTTTCTAACAAGATTAAGAATTACAAACAAAATGAGCAAAGGAATAGGTAAACTTAAAGCATCATGTTTTTATAATATATGGCTTTCTCATGTTAAATTTATTGGCCGTCTGTAAATGACGCCACATGGTTTTGGGTGATTTTTAACCCACCCCTCCCCTCGTCATGTGTCGTCACAAAAATTCAGACCCCCTTTGAACATGACGTTTCAAAGTTTTAGACCCCCAAAAAACGTTTTCCTATATTGATCAAAAAAAACAGTGTGATATTTTAAATCACAAAATTATTCTAATCGTAATAATAATTATGATTTGAATTTTAAATATTTTTGTACAGTATCTCATATATTTGATCAAAACTGTTCTGGTTTATTAACTTCAAAACTACTGTTCTAATCATGGATATAGCAGTATGCAACAGTTACATAATTCTTTACATCAATTATAAATACAGTGTAAACATTAGTTGATTAGTAATCTTTGCATACAGTTTAGTCGTTTAATATTTTTCAATGGTTTAAATTATTGTTTTCTCATAGTTTCTGTTTAATTTCATCTCGGACGTTTTCTCTTTCGGCTGTAGTTGTAAAACTGTACCCTCGTTCTATCAGATATTCCATTAAATAATTGTTCAAATCTCTGCCAGCCAAATCCATTCTACTAATTTCATGAATCAGTGCATAGCCCGCCGTACGCCCAGGCCCATCAAAAGAGAGAACTGATTACATATAACTTAATATACCTGAAATGTGATGTCACGGTACATTTTGCAAACCTTCTCCTTGTTGTCACACATCATCATAAATCTTTGACCTTCATCTCTAGGCGCTTTACGTCATTTATGGATGGCAAAAAATAATTTGGACTCATCTTCATAAAATTCTTTAATTAGTAATACTATTAAAAATATTCCTTCAATTTATATGTCAATAAATGTTTTAAACAATTGAAATAAACTGAAAATTTTAGTTATCCTCAACTTGAAAATAATTTATAACAAAAGCTCTGTCTTCTACATTTCACTGTTGCAGGCTGTTTTGTTTATATATGACAAAGGCTTTTCTTATATTTTAAGATTAACACCATAAATAAATTTAGCATCTCATTTGGGCACAGTAAAATAGACATAAATCGAAAGAAATTATAAGTAAATTTTTTACGCTTTCTTATATTTTCCCATTTTCTTACTTTGTTTCGTTCGATTTGAAAATATAAAAAATGTAATTTTGTTTTATTATTCAAAAATTACTTGCGAATTTTTTTGTACATTTTCTAGTTGCTACATTTGTTGTTTTTTGTATCTAGTGTTAAAATAATTTTAATTCTTTAAAAATAATAAAGTTAGAATCATTAGTAAAATAATTTTTTTGTTCATCTTTGATCTTTTTGTTATCTTTTGAAATTTCTTTTATCTTCAAATATCTTTCTTTTTTATTTAACATAAATTTTTGCCATGTATGATCCAAGTGTTAAAATGACATTTGATAAAGGCAATACAGAAAATTTGTGTTTAAATGTAAAAGTTTGTGTAATTATTTTTATATTACTTATCTAAATGTTGTGTTTAGAGATTCAAAGTTTCGGCAAAATTCCATGTTTCATGGGATGTCTCCGTCCAATAAATTGTATATTCCTTCTAATAACCCGAATAATGTATTCAAGTCAATAAGTCCTTTAAATAGTGATAAATCTGGATTTTACTTTAATAACTCTAATAAACGCAGACCTATGGTTAATACTAGACAGAATCCTATCGGTCATCAAGATCACAATGTTAGCCTGCCAGAGTTGAAAGGAGCAGAAAGTGAGTTTTACTTTTATATGTAAAGGTGGTATTTTAATTATAAATATTCTAATTAATATTTAATTAAAAATATTCAATTTAAAATCTAGTTTTTTTAATTTTAATTTTTATTAAATATTTTTCTATTTGTCTTTTTACATTGTCTTTTGATTGAGTCCAAGGTTAATGATATTGTAAATAATCTTGAAAGGGTTTAGGAAAGCTATGACATAATAAAGATCATTGATAACTTTTCCAAATTATTTAAAGAAATGATATTTTGCATGATTGGTTATATAGAAAATTATACTTGTTTTATGTATTTAAAGATTGTCCTTGGATGGGAGTTAATGAACTCCATATGGTTCCTTTAGAAATAGAATAGCTTTTCGAGATGTCAATTTTGAAGACGAGGACGGTGAACGGTATAAATGAACTACTGGATGCAGAACAGGACATTTCGAATAAAGATTTGATAGAAATAGACCGTAACCATAACTCTAAAGAATATTTGCGATGAAAGAATTTCACATTAACTTTCCAAATCTATGAAATTAATAATGTGCATAAAGTATTTGCAGGCTGAATTTACAATAATATGTTGTGTTGAATGAATGAATGACATTTTTGCTGAGAATATAAACATATTTATCTCCTTTAAATTTGTTTATAAATATACGTAATAATCTTTACTAAAAATTTCTTGATGCCTTATATGTAGTAAATGCAAATTTTTTTGAAAAAATAATAATTCTAATAACATTTAATAGTATGTTATTTTAATACAATTATGTTAATTTATTATTTTAAATGTTACTAGTTGCAATCCGTGAAATATTCACTGAAATAAAACAAATTCTACGTTTGCGAAATACCGTAAAATATATAAACTTAATTATAATAATAATGAAAATATAAATATAAACGTATCTGATTTATTTAATTTTTGGATTGATTTAAAATAATTAAAAATTATTTGATGGCAAACATCCGTTTTTGATCTATTTATACAATAATTAAATATTTAAGATATTTAAATTTATCAGATGTTTCAATAATGGCATTTTTATTAAATTGTAAAGAAACTTATGGCGGAAATCAAGTCTTTTAAAAATATAAGTCAATTATTAAAATGTCCCATATAAAAGTCCTTTGTTTTAAAATTTATTTTTTAATAATACATTTCCTTATAACAGACGAGAAAAATTATAAATAGTGTATTTTATAAGAAAGTAAATACGGTTTATCTCAATTTTTTTGCTTTAAAATATTATTCATTGGCAAGTGAACGTCATTCTATGTCCCAATGAAATCTTAGTTTTTGATTACCTTTTGTTTTTTTAATGACAAGAGATGTAAGCGACTGTTGTATTATTTCACGTGTTTCTTCTGATCATAGTAGGCATATCGTAATAAGATGATCATTTTGTAGTTTTAGCAATAAACGTAAGCACAAAAGCCAAAATTTGAATAATTGAGAGTCAGTTAGTTGATGAGGCTTCAAATATGAAATTCCCAATTCAGATTTTATTATTGGAATGTGGGACATGTTCGAATCAACATTCTAATAAACGCTTAACACATCAGCGGATAGAATTTTCTTATATTAACGAACGAATAAATTAATATAAAAAATGGAAAATGAGATTTATTTCTAGTAAAATTAATTAAACAAAATATTTTTGTAATACAAATGGTTTGATACGGCATTTGTTGCTGCATAATAGGTAATCGCTATCCAATATGAAGTAGTGGAAACCGAAAATGTTAAAAGCGTCTTATGCCAAAGACTTTCGATGATAGTTTTCTGTGAGCGACCAGAAACTTAAACCCGGTGTGTCTGAACACTTTAATTTAAAAAAAACATTTTCCATACATGAGTTGATTAAAAATAAAGAATAAAACTTGATCTGGGCCATTTAAATCAAGACAGTCTTTTTTATGAGATTCTCAAAACCAATTCAACAATTATTTATTTTTTTATTAATTAATTTTGTACCCGAACAACTCACATTGTGTCAACATATAAATATTTTATCAAAATCTAAAAGGTCCGTGCAATATGTAGGAAGGAAATATTATTTTGTCATGCAATTAAATTTTTATTGTAGCTATATTATTATAGGCTTAATTTGTGTAGTTTGTTTTTAATTATCATTATAGTTTATTTTGACATTTGCGAGATTTTGAAATTTGGTGCAAGTTATGATTGATGCATTGGAATATCGCAGCGTTATAAAGTTTCTGGTATTACGCCATGTTCCCAATGACCAAATTTTTCCCAATTGGAGGAGATATTTTGCGAGGGCTCTACATCACGCACAGCAATGTACAAGTGGACTGTACTGTTTATACATGAGAGACTGTCGGTTTTTGATGACCAAAGGGCTGGACGCCCATGTGAAATTTCTGACAAAATTAAAGAAAAATGTGAATCTTTACCGCGAGAATACCGTCACAAAGCGGGCACTGGCTAATGCTGTAAATGTGAGCAAAGGAACCATACAAGCAAATCTGTATGAGTTGATAGTGAGAAACCTGTCGTCCAGATTTTTCCTAGCTTTTTTTCATCAGAGATGTGTGAGAAGCGACTATATTGCTATCAGGCATAGCTCATTCTTTTCCAAAAGCATGGTGAGATGTTCCTGTGTAATATCATCACGCAAGATAAAACCCCTCTCAGTCTGTATCTGCCAGATTCTAAACGTGAGTCAAGTGAGTGGAAATTTCCCGTAGAATCAAACTCCAAGAAGATCAGATCTGGAACTCCCACAGACAATGCCTGATGCTGAGCATTTTTAGGATTTCCATGGTGTTATCCTTGTCTATTTTGCTGAAAAAACACCAGGCTCAACTCTGCATACTATTCTGATCTTGTGTGTAAATGCCAACATGCTCGACGAAAAGAATGGGGCATTCCCATGTGGTGTCTCCAGAACAACTCATCAATCCACAAAAGTGCAGCATCCATGAGAATTCTGGGGGGGAATGGATTTTGCCTTTAGGACCATCCTCCATACAGTCCAGACCTTGCCTCCAGTGGTTTTTACCTCTTCAGATATATCAAGAAACATTTTGCAAATTCTGAAGATCTGAGGGAAGAGGTGGAGAGTTTTCTGCGTGATCAGTCCTCGGATTTCTTCAAAAATGCATTCTCTGAACTGATCCCGCGCTGATGAAAATGTGTGAATGTAAATGGCTCTTATGTTGAAAAATGATGTCTATACATGTTATATGTTATTGTGTAAAAGTTTGGTGTTTCTATTCAATTGCTTTCCTAGTTATTGTAAGTACTTTTTGAGCGCACCACGTATATCATGTCATAATAAATTTGTCTTATGGTAAATAAAAAATATATAAAAATAGCCACAAAATAATTTTAACTGAATGGATTCAAAAAAAAGAAAGAACATTTTTAATTTATAAAATAAATTTATTTAGTTAAATGGTCAATTTTATTTGCAGTGCCCTTACGAAATCAAATTTATAATACCAATATAAAATACAAATATGTTACCACAAAGTCCAATTTCCTTCAGAATGAATCCCAAGGCAATAATAATCAGGTACTTTTGTTTTACTTTATTGTAATATTTTACATAGTGACAGATGGACAATTTTACAACTAGGGAACCTTGAATATTTTTAGACTTCTTGTATCATGACACTAATTCTGATCTATATTGTTTATTTATTTATCCATCAAATAATAAATGATTTTTGTATATTTTTATTTTTTAAACTTTAAGTTTTAATAAATTTCATTATTATATTGATACACTACAGTGGTTCCCAAAATTGGGTGTACAATGAGATTTTGTGTAAATATTTGGATTTTCGAACGTTTTGGATGAACTTCCAATTATGGTAAAAGTCCAGCAATATAATGATGCAGTTGAAACAGTTGATGAACAATAAAAATTCAAAATTTTATTGAAACATACAGTATCTTGCTAATTGTATAAATTTTGACCAATCTTCGACTTAAATAAACTTAGTAACTGAGTAATTTGAATACTTTGAAGATAAGAATACCTAGTAGAATAGTGTGATGAAGCTTAACATTCAAACGAACATATTAATAGAATCTGTAGGTGTCTTGATGTTTATTTAATACAACTGAGGCTGGATTTGTTTAGTCAATGAAAATACGTGATTGAAGTTATAAGAAATTGAAATTTTGCTAATTATAGGAATTTGTGTTTGTAGTTTCTCAATTTTGAAAACTATGAAAAAGTCAAATTGTCAGTGGTTATTCGACGAAATTGTCATTTAATTCAATAATTCATTTGCAATTTAGTTATTAAATTGAAATGACTGAGGCATTACACGTTTTTGTTGGTTTAAATAATAACTTCATATTGATCTGTGCTTTTTTATTATAATTTGTTAATGATATGTCCTACCAGATGGATAACCTATCGTACCATTCTTATACTTAAGCCTGTCAAATGTGAACTTAATTTCAAAGCCAGCTCTTGGCGTACTCTCGCAATAATGGATACATCTTACAAAGTCTTTACTACAGTTCTAAACAACCGTCTCCTTGGATCAGAGATGGCTCCCTCTTTAGTAGTAACCAAAAAGCCCAGATAGTTCTGCTGAACATAACTTTACCATTCAATATGCTATGGACTTTGCAACCAGGATTAATAAATAATGGCATATTGTATGGTTGGACATATCTGATGCATTCGGTTCTTTTCCTCACGACCTCATATGGTACACTCTTAATAAAATGGGACTAAAATCAGAAACTATCTAAATTTTCAAGGAACTATACAAGTATGTTACAACCTTCTTTGATCGCGATGGTCTTCTGCCTGATCCTGTAACAATCACAAAGGGAGTAAAACAAGGATTCTCGCTATTGATGAAACTCTTCACCCATTCCGTTCTACCTTCATGATTTTAATATCACCGTGCTTGCTTATGCTGATGACATTGTTTTTATCTCCTACTGCTAAACAATGCACTTAATGAAGTTGTTAAACTTGCTCCTCTCGCAAATTTTAATTTCAAAGCTTCAAAATCTAGATACTTCTCTCTTAAAAATATAAAATCAGATATCTTCAATTTCTCATTATATGGCAAACCTTTGCCAATTATCATAAATGACAATAAATACAAATGTTTTGGTGAGAACTTCTCCCACAAACGCAAATATAACGTGGATATCAGACTTAACCTGGGCCTAACTGAAACGGTATAGGCTGCCATGACAGCAAATTTAGTGCATCTTGCCATTTTAAAGTGAATGGAAAGATCTGAAAATCGTCTAGAGCATTCTTATGCTTGCCGTCAACCCGAATAGAGTTATCGGGATGACAGCCAAATCATCTGAAGGGATATGACTCGGATCAATTTTATATATATTTTTTTGTGCGTGTATTGTTCAAAGAAAGACGGTATTATTGAGTTTATTTTGTTTGTGTTCATTTATTACTGATCATGTGCATAAAATAGAATAACAAATCTAGGTACTTTTGGCACAATAAAACCGTTAAAAAAAGTAGCGATCAAATTATCACTGAGTTGTGTATTAATGCCTTCATGTTTATTAATTAATTATTTAGAGTTACAATCAAAAATCTCATAACACATATAATATGATTTATTCCATCAGCTAGGGAAATGATTTCCTTCATAAGGTCAAACATGACGAAGCTACGGGGAGAAAATAGCCAATTACCTCGACAGCTCCTACAGTCGAATCCGGTACTGCAACAGATAAAGACACCTGGTTAACCGACCTAGGTGATAAAGATATTTCAGTAGCTAGAAGAAGTTCAAGCATCATTGAAAGTTGAAAGCCAGACATGCCTGGCACAGCGGGCGCAGATCTGAGCGCTCGAAATGGCTTTAGTAATGAGTGTCGAGAGGAAAGCCGTTACGTACCCCTGGTTATCGCCCCAGCTTAGATAGCCTACAAGGTGCAGGAAGCACAAGCTAACAATTCAGGCACCGGACAGGAAGGTATAGTCCCAAAAAGGCAGAGCGCACCTGACAACCTCTTTCGCGTGACCACCAATCAAAACAGTTAAAATTGACAAGGATTACTTTAAATAAATGGATTAACTTGAGAGTCAATTGCATTTTTGCTATATTAAAGTTTCTATGATAAAAACATTGTGTTTGATGAACTATAATGCATTGGGCCAGAACACAAATGGCCTTGAAAATTGTTTAAACGTATCAGTAATATAAATCACGAAAACCCAGCACCAAGATAACTTAAAATACAACATAAAACATCAACTAAACACTCTAAAATTTAAGAGAAAATAAATAAATATAAAATCAAAAAACATAAAAGTAAAATAAAATAAATACAAAATGCATCAAGAACCGCACGAAATTTACATAAAAAATAACATAATAACAAGAAAATTTGACCGAAAAACGACAATTTATATAAAAGTAAAAGATTAATGAACTAATTGAGTAAAAATAAAATATTTTTGGCTGAATAAATCTAATTAAAAATTTAAGAAATAAATTGTCAATTTAAATTAAGAAAATAATAAAAATTAGATTTAGATAGCACAAATAATTTCAAGGTAAAATTTTGTTTTATCGCAATAAAAATAACACGCAAGGTTAGGGTCAAATTGTAGGTATATATACTGATGTGTTTTGACAAATTTTCAGTCTTAATTTGCAGTATTTACAGTATTTACAGCTGTGAGCCGTGCATTCAGGCAATTAACACTGGTAAGTGTTTTTTCTGGGCACGACAACTCTCAGCTGGTATGCAGTGACTTATGATTTAAACGTGTACCTGCTATATGAATGACTTCACTATGAATTTATTAATATTGATTAAATGATTTGTGATGCTGCGAGATGACAATGTTTATTCATGAACTTCCGACAATTATGTGAGATGTGACATGCCAAATAAATGTTTATGACTGAAATTTTGCTTCGAGGCATTTACTTGGATTCGCTTAAAATGGTACCATTTATTTATTTATTTGATTTTTCTGCCCACACCCAAAACATACAGCAAGATAGCAAGTTCTATATACGATTCGAGATGTGTAATTGCCGGTATATCCGCCAATATCTCGTGCCCGTGAAGGTTCTGGTGTGTGTAACGCCAGAACCCAAACGTCAAATCATAAAACTAAATAGCGAAAGAAAGTAGCTCGAGGGTGGGTCTTTTGGCTCATTTTTCTTGCACTCAATTTTGATAAAATCGACATAAAATTTTAAACGACAATCGGATCAAAATCACTAACACCGAGTACTCCAGTGAGCACTCATTAAATACAATGTGAACATAAATAGATCATGTGGACAAAGAAAGGGAAATGGTAGCGAGGAAAATTGTGAAATTGTTGTAACATTTAAAATAATTAAAATATTTATTATAAAACTGTAAAATAAGGGCGGAACGCTGCTCAAAATTTCTGAAATAACAAAATAACTTTATCGAAAACTGTAAAATAAGGATGGAGTACGGCTAAATTTTTATATAAGTAAAATACCTTCATAAAACTGAGAAATAAGTGCTGATCCCTACTAAAAATTTAATAATATTAATAATAATAATAAATAATAATAATAATAATAATAATAATAATAATAATAATAATAATAATAATAATTATAATAATATTAATAATAATAATAATGATAATAATAATAATAATAATAATAATAATAATAATAATAGTAATAGTAATAATGGTGGGTTACTGGGTCTTGCCATTTTGTCTAAACCACTTATTGTCGTCCCGGTAACGCCATACAAATATTACTTCGACCACCACTCGGCACCCGTTGCTAAGCAACGTTGGAAATGTGTTCGAGTGGGTGGATTGTCAGCAAAAATTGAGCACTATTACTGTAATTGCCCGGACAACCCGCGGGTTCAACGAGCTGTCGTTAGAAGACCTATGCTCGCTTTATTCTGTCCCTTGTGTGGAAATTCGAAATTCGTGCTGACCAGTAGGAGAAGGACACTATTTTTCCGACGACATAATGAGAGTATTTACGACCTTCCGATGATCATTCCATTTTTAATTATATTGAGAACATACTAATTTTGATTTAATCACAATTATAATTTTAAAGAAAAATGTAGTTCATCTGTCAAGTCAATTATTCAAAATTGTTTTTGTCTAATAGCCGTTCGGCTTTGCGGCGGGCACGTTCCTTGCGTCCCGGTCGGCGACTGCTGGATGGGACGGTTGGAGAATCTTTGGCCGGTGTAGGATCGTGGGTCTGAGTCTGGTAGGGTAACTGGGATGGGGCGAAGATGAGCGGGTAAGTTACCGCTTGCCCCTCCCGACTTCCAGCTAGGGCGACTTCCAGCCCTTGGATTTGAGTTCGGAGACTCTGGTTTAACTGACGCTCTTCTGCCCAGCCCCTTTGAGCCGCTGTTAGGTGTTGGTAGATGGATTTTAGTCTGACTGGGTCCACCCAGGTAGATTTTACTTGCTGTACCTTCTTGGTGAGCTGGATGATTTGTCCGTAGAGTGATTGGTTGTTCTGCTGTGCTCGGGATAGTTCCTGTTGCAATAATCGAGTAGGTTCCATAGCTAATACAAACAAAGTTAAGTATAGAAATTCATGTTAAGGGTATAATCACACCATATTAATGTTAATTTAAACAAAATTCATGTAATAAGAAGAAGAATTTTATTGGGTAGAAACAACTAACGACAAGTTTACAAATTTTATTTTTAATGTCGATATAAGAGTAGCAAGAAATCACAAGTTACTAATTTAATGTTGATTATTTTAAAACAAATGGAATCGTCACAACTGTTAGGGGAATTGGCTCGCCACCCACTCTTCAGGTGTGAAGCCGGAAATTGCCATCGTCGGCCTTTTAGTATTGCGTGTCTGGGCCGCGTTGTTTGGTGGTGCCTGTTGGGGGTGCCAGTAAGAGTTGGCGATCCGACCCGCCAGCAAATCCTCTTCTACATTTGCCAAATGCTGGCGAGCTCGGGCCACCTGCGAATTCAGGTCTCGTTGTTGCGACACCAGGTTTTCCAATTGCTGCCGGGCCTGCTGATATATTTCTTCCGACGGGCTCCATTGAGTAGACGTACCCACTCCCAGATTATCCCAGTCGAGGAATTTCGACGGCGGGAAATCCGGACATCGTTCTTGGCGGTATTGGGCCCAAGCCCATCTCCAGCGATCTGCGAGGGAAAATGTGGAATTGATTGCTAAAATTAAATATTGTCAATAGGGTATCCACTTACGGGAAAGCCTCAGCAACGCATTTATTGAGATTATTTAACTTGTAGTTTTGGTAAACGGTATTTGACACGAATTATGATTACAGATTGATGTTGGAAATAATTCCCTTGAAATATATTTCAGGTATTTAGCGTCATAGTGTTTCTTCCTTTATTATTGTGGTTTTGAAAAAACGTATTTCATGATTAAATATATCATAGATTAAGAAGATGTCATATTATATTGTCTTTTCGTAGATACCATTAAGACTCTTATTAATTAGATCTTTTCTTTAAATATTGCATCATCAATCCTCTAGGGGTTCGGAATCTAGATTGTGGAAATATTTAATAATATGTAACTCCTCCAATATTAATAATTTTTTTTGTTTTAATTCAATAGGTTTATCAGTAAGTAATAAATATATAAACTAGAGATAATATATTAGAGAACTAATTCTAATGCTGATTCACCATATACATCTGATAATGCATTTGTGAATTAGATCTTGAAATAAATATTTTAATCTACAATTTATGAACCAGATTTGTAAATATTAAGAGACAAATATCAACTATCGCTTTCCTCAATGAGACTCAGAAACCTTTAACTGTGGAGTGGAATGGTCAATGGTCGATTATTAATTTTCGGTGATTGTCGACAATTCGACATTCCGTAATTTGGTACGTTTTCTGCTTTATGTATCAGTTTTTAATGTTATTAATTCTCTTTAGATATTGTTGAGTATCTCTGTTTGGTTTGCCGAGGGTGATTCTAGGTATGTCAGTACAACGGGTTCTGCAGATGGTTGGTATTCTAATTTATGATTTTTAATTTCGCACAAATTTAATGTCATCATAGGAATTCGGGATTTACTCCTTATCGACTATTGGAAAAATCATTTTAATGGAATAAATTTTATTACTTCTCGATGACGTTATTTACTCTTTAGCGGATGATGGAACAATCATTTTTTAATGGAATAAATTTTATTACTTTTCGATGACGTTCAATTGTTTTATTCAATTCTCATTATCTTATGAAATGGTTCAGGAAAATGTATTTTCTCGTACTTTGATTTGGATTTAGATTATGGTGCTGAAATTATGGGGTGCAATCATTGGATTTTTCCTTCAATTACTTAAGTAAATTATGGTCTCTCTTTTCTTTGAATTCATATTAATTATTAATTAAAATTTAATCATTGAATTACCTGGCGGCCACGCGTCGTCTTGATTTAATATTTTACGTTATTAGGGGTTTTAATACTGATCGCAAGTCTCCAACCTTAGGGTTCCATCAATTTAATTCATTTACAAATTTAATTTATCAACGATTCTATTTTTTACTCTTTAACAACGGTTTCGTATTAATTCAGTTTTAATCGATGAATTTGTATTAATTTATTTTTAAGCAACGAATTTATTTTATTTTATCTTTAATCAACAAATTAATTTATTTTTAATCAACGAATTTATATTATTTTATCTTTAATCAACAAATTAATTTATTCCCCGTACCCTTGCCCTTTAATAAGCCTTAGGCGCATATTGTGTTTATATTATATTTAATGAGTGCCCACTGGACTACTCGGTGTGATGAATTTGAGCCGTGTGTAAAATAATTTAGGTCGATTTTACAGAAATGAGAAACGAGGAAGTAGCCAAAAGACCTCTTCCTTATTTATCATTTCTTCTATATGGAACAATATTGACGTTACGACCCCTGCGTTCCGCACGCTGGGTCTTCACGGGTACGTATCATTGGCGATTTTCCACGCGCTTACACGAATCTGCACTGTATATATTTTACTAACTTGCAATATGTGTTGGCTGTGGGCCGGAAAAATTTCGACAAAAATAATTTTATTTAATTATATAAAAACAATTTATGAATATTATAAATATTTATTAATGCATATAACAAATAAAACATAAATTACCCTACGGTCCATTCCATAAAAAATAAAAATTCATAACATTGCATCTCCCTCCACGCCGACTTCCAAGCAGAGCTCCATCAAGGTTGCGAGGAAGTGACGTGGAGAGAGAGCTCCAAAAATCAAACTATTTCTCACCTAAAAATTCAAAGAATTGACTTTAAAATGCTAAGATTCTAAAATAGTTTTTGGTTAAAATGGTTTTTTGGTTAAATTTAATGTGAAAATGAATCGGTATTTATACCTATTTTCTGTCCCTAACCTCGCGTGTTAAATTTGATGTAGTAAAACAAAATTCGACCTTGTTATTTTCTAGTGTATTCTAATCTTTAATTTTATTATTTTTCAATTTATTTTAATAATTTTTCATTTAGAATTTTTATTGAAATATTTCTAATTCAAATTTTTTGGTTTAAGTTTCATTTTCATGAACTTTTATTAATTTATCAATTTTTGTCGAATTTGTTGGGTTTTCGTGTTATATTTGTGTTTGTATCGTGCGAATCTTGTTGCATTTTTTTATTATTTTAATTTATTTTTTTGTTTATTATTTTATATTTAATTCTCTTTTTCCTCATATTTGGTAGGGTTTAATTGGTGTTTTAATAGGTTTTATTTTAAATTTGCCTGTTATGTTTGCATGTGTGTTACCGATCCATTTAAACATTTTCCAAGGCCATATGTGTTCTGGCCCAATAATAATAATAATAATAATAATAATAATAATAATAATAATAATAATAATAATAATAATAATAATAATAATAATAATAATAATAATAGTAATAGCAGTGCTAATGGATTAGAATAATACATATAATAGTAACAATGATAATGCTAGTAACAATTATAGTGGACATAGTAGTGATAATAGGGATATGAGTAAGAGAGATACTGTGTGGATATTTAACATAACGAAGGGTTTAGAGGCCATAGAAAAATCATCAATGCGGGCAACGATAAGAAGGACTATGGGAATGGACATAACAATGAATGTAATAGCGGTATAGATTGACATTTAAAAGAAATAAGAGAAGAATGGGACCTAAAAATCGAAATCAACCGCATTCCTTCTATCGGCAGCTCGTTGGCCCCATGGATCGTTCGGTCAATTATATCATTAGTAATAGCGCTCACTTTTTGCGAACGATCCAACCACTCGAACACAGTTCCAACGTTGCTTAGCAACTGGTGCCGAGTGGTTAGCGAAAATATTTGTATGGGGTTGTCTTGGTAACAACCATATAGCTTCAAAATATCAACACCCAGAAACCCACCAAATGTAACAAAATATTCTGAGTTAAAACATGTAACATGTGTGGTTTGGTGAACCCTTACATAACGGTTGTATAGATATTTGATGAATTGGGGGGATAATGAGCGAAAAGACTACTCGAAGCAGAGACATGAGCGGAGTCAAGACGAGCACAGATATTCAATCAGCAGCTCGCTGAATCCAGAGTGGATTCGGGTCAGAGCAGTCATACTGACGAAGCTCACCTTTGGTGAGCTTACAACTTCATGTTATAGCGCTTACGTTGTCTAGTAATGAGTAGTAATTGGGCAATGTAAGTAAATTGTATGCCTGGGTTAGTCAAGGTCAAAAAGCTGTAACCCATCGTTTGGCTCTCATGCGCAAAAATTGAACTTAGGAGCTATCCAATCGTATTCCTAATAGCTCTTCTGTTAAGAAGTGAGGCAAAAATATGGAACAGAGTTTTTTAAACATATTGAAAAAAACTAATTTTGTTAAACCTTTACCTTTTCAACACTTTAACTAAAAAATAAATTGCAATAGTAAAATCAAATAATGTAAAGGGATGACTCATATATAACAAAGAATTAATTTAATATAATTATTAAAATTACTTTAATTAGAAATAATACGGATTTTAAAACTAAACTATTTAATGAAACATATCTCACATATATTTAAGAATTTTGTTTCACATAATGCTTTTAGAATATTGTTTTAATATTATCTACAAAATTATATTTTAATTTTTATCTATCTAGAATATTTAATTTTAAAAGTCATTTTTAAAATAATAAATTAAAGTATTAATTTTTTAATGTTTAGATATTTTAAATGCTTATCTAGATATGAGTGTTAAGACTATAACGAAAAGACCAATTGAATATTCTCATGCCTTGATGGCTAAGAGACCAAGAACTGATGTTGTTGTTACTGAAAGACGAGAATTTTATTCTGCAGGCGATATTAGTAGTATTCCAAGAACTTCCAATTTATTAGCACCAAATTTACTTTTAAGTGGTCATAAAGGTGAAGTATTTTGTGGAAAATTTGCTCCAGAAGGATCGTTTCTGGCGTCAGCTGGTCATGACAGAGAGATTATTTTGTGGAACACCTATGGCGATATTAAAGATTTAGCTGTTTTAAGTGGCCATAATGGTGCTATTTTGGATTTACAGTTTTCGTCAGATTCTGATTGGATTTACACTGCAAGTACAGACAAAACCGTTATGATATGGGATACAAGAGTTGGTGAGCGAGTCAAAAAATTTAAAGGTCACACTTCTATTGTTAACAGTGTATCAGCAGTCAGTCATACAAGGGAATTGTTTTGTTCGGGTTCTGATGATTGCAAAATTCGATTATGGGATAAAAGAGTCAAGAATACAACACACACAATTGATGCTAAACATTCGGTTATTTCAAATTTCTTTAAAATGCGTTTCTGTTTATTCTGAAATTTATGTAAATATTATTGACACTATCAAATGAAAAAAACTAATTTGTCTATATGAAAACTTTAGAAATGCTATGACTTAGGAATTGAGACGGTAATGTTTGGTACTTTTTGAAGTACTTTTTGAAGTACTTTTTAAGGAATGGAGATAAATATACTTACTATCAAACTTCTAAATTTTAGCTTTTGTTTCTTGAGTGAAGCCCAAATGGTATGTGGAAAGAGGAAGAGACTTTTATTTTCATACTAATAATTTTTTCGAATCTTTCGAATAATATTGGTAAACACAATTTATCAAATCGTTATTTAGTAAATAATGAACAGTTAAATTTTTTAAATCAAAAATTCAATAATCCCAAAACATGCGATCTGGATTGATCAGCACTCCGTATATAGCACTATCAAGGGCAGATAAGATGTAATTTCGTCTCCAAATGTGCCAATATATCTCACTTGCTCCTTAAAATCTACCTCTTAATTTAGTTAATTAGTTCTATATTTAGTAACATTTTATTTATTATTTGCAGTCTCAATCAACATAATGATGCACAACTGCTACTATCAAAATAAATCCATTAAATATGTATATAATTCATTTCTCATAGGTATTAGATGTTGCATATAGTCCATTCGGTGATTATATATTCTCTGGGGGCATTGAGAACGTGATTAATCAGTGGGACGTCCGTGAAATGAAAATTATTCAAACCTTTGCCGGCCACACTGACTCAATAACATCGGTTGCCGTTAGTAACGATGGCAATTTCCTACTTTCTAACTCGGTGGATAATACCCTCAGGGTTTGGGATACCCGACCGTTCGTCCGAGGGGAGCGCTGCACTAAGGTGATCGGTTGCTTGTCGTTGGGATAATTATCGATTATTCATTCTTTTTAGCTTATGGTGGGACATTTGCATAACTTTGAGAAGAACTTGTTGCGGTGCGCCTGGTCTGTTGACGGCAAGCGGGTTACCTGTGGCAGTGCTGACAAAAACGTTTACGTCTGGGACATGTACACTGGACAGATCATGTACAAATTGCCGGGACATGTCGGCAGCGTGAATGAAACTGCTTTCCATCCCCATGAGCCGATTCTCTTATCAGTCAGCAGTGATACCAAAATATTCATGGGTGAAATCCAGCCTATTTGAATGTTTTTTGAATAAACCTTTTGTGTCATTTGTCTTTGTGCTTATTGGCTGTTGATATAAAATGAGTTTCCAGTCCTGGCACTGGCTACTGTCGGGGAATCACAGTTGGAATATGGAAGCACTTGACTTTATTAGGAACTTCTTCAAAAGCTAAAACAATACTTTTGGTTAACGTATATGTTGAATATTAATTCTAAAAATTGATTAATTAACTCTTAAGTGCCCGATTTTTTTAAATTCTTTTATTGCAATTGATTAATGAGGGAAAAAATCGCACAAAAATATTACTCGAGTAAAGCGCCATCCAAATATAAAGTGAGGGTGGAATTTTCATGTATAATCTAGTCAAGTTGGTGCATAATTTAGCTATCTTTTAAAGAATTTTGTCCTGAATGTGTTATAAAAAAACATTTACAGTGGTTTTTATGTTTATTTTAAAAATATTCACCATCTAGAGCAGTGTTTCTCAACCACTTTGACTTTGAGTACCACTATTTTTCGCAAAAATCCCAGGCCCACTTTCACATTAAAAGACACCATTTTTAAGAAATGTAACTTTATTTAACGTTCAATGACTTCCTTGATCTTGATGGTTCCATACCAAGTGTCCAGTTCAATCTTTAGTGATTGGTTTAGTCTAAGGCGTAGATCTCCTCAAAGCTTAATGTTTAACAAATTTCTTCGTTTTATAGTATGCCAGAAACGTCCGGAAATCCGGCTTCATGTAGTTGGGGATGCAAACAAGAAAGGCAACACTTCTTTATAAAGCTGATTTATTTTTTCCGATTGCATATGTCTATCCTTCATATCAATGATTTCAGCAGCAATAAAAAGGTTCAGATATGTCTCAATGAATACATCATAATCATTCAAATTCATAATCCATTTGGTGGTGTTAGTTTAATTTCATCATTAAAACGCCTTGTCATGTTTTCTCTAAGACTTGACAAATGGTTGGTGAAACAATGAATTGATTCAGAAGGAAGTGCAGTTTTGCTTAAATTTGGAAAAAATGCGAACTCGTTCTTTTGCAATTGTAAATTCCATCGAACCAATTATTTTATAAAAGACCTAATTTTCTCAGAAATTTCAATTAAGGTTGTGGTCTTTCCCTGATGTTGATGTACTGGGAAAACTTAAACCGTTAAAAATATCAAAGTTTATTCAGAAAATCTCTTCCTGTCACTTTACTTCTAAGATCATACTAGGATCATACTCAAGGCGATGCTGGCTGAGCAAAAAACACTCTCTTTACTCTCTAAAAAACTTAAAAATTTTTTTATTATTACCAATTTATTGTTTCCAGAAAAGAACAAAGTAATTGATTTTCGTTTATTTATGTTTTATTATTTTATCTTTGATAATCATAATGGTTTATTAATGTTAGAAAATAAAATTTTTTCTTAATATTTTTTTTGGAAATTTAACGAAATTTATCATCATCTAACCTCCATCATGAGGTTTTGAATTTAAAATAAGTTTGTGTAATTGCGTAGCTGTAGAGTCATATATTATAGCCTAAATGCACGCAAGAAAGAAAAATAAAAACTTTTTTTTGGTACCCCGGATCGAACCGGTTGTTAGTGTGGGAAGCCGCGGCGAAGGCAGTAGCCAGGACCGTTCAGTATTCTCCCCTTCCTAAATCCTATCGCCCAACCCTCGAAAGAGTAGTGTTGAGGTCCTGGAAAAGGTTAAATATAAAGTTTGAAAAATTACAATGAAAAATATAGGTAGACTAATATCTAGAAGAATCAACAAGAAATTTCATGACAAGCCATATTTCGATATAAAAAGTTATCATCTAGCTTATATAAAAGTGTACTGCAATGAAAATTCAAAATTCGGGAAATTTGACACATCAACCATAAAGAACTACGTTACAAAAGATCAGCTTAATTCGGAATCGATATTGACTTAAACTTTACAATAGAATTTTAGAAAGTCGTCAAGCGTATCTCCTTAATATTTTACTCCAAGAACTAAATTTGATTTTAGACTCGAAATTCAAAGTCGACCCAACGACTTAAACCATAACATTTTAGTAACGATACAATACTATGCATTTTATAAAAAATTAATTTCATGCCCCTCAGACCGTGAAACGAATATCTTTATAACTATCAACATTAATATTGTTCTTCTAAAATTATTATTACCATTATAAAAATTAATATTATTATTATTAAATTATTATTATTATTACCACGAATATTATTATTATTACTATTAATCTAATCTCATTATTATTATTATTATTTTTATATTGATACTGTTATCATCATCATTGATTACATTATTATTATTATTATTGCTAATATATTATTATTATTATTATTAATATTATTAGTATATCATTATTATTAATGTTATTGACTACATAGTATTATTATTGTTAATAACTCGTTAATATTCTTACTATTTTTTTGATATTATTATTGTCATCATTTTTGTTATCCGTATAACCAATATTGTTGTTAATTTAATATTTTCATTATTATTATTATTATGGTCTATATTATTATTATTATTATTAATATATCATTATTATTACTATTATTGTTATTATTATTATTAACACTGTTGGGCTCAGAGCCAAGATTAAAACAAAATTACAAAACCAATTTAAACAAAAAAGGTGAAAATTGTATAAATTAAAACAAAATAATTAATGTCGTTTGGAAATTGTCAATATGGCTGCTGTAACATAAGCACGCACCGCGAGAAGAGACCAAAAATAAAATAAAACATATTAATTAAAACAAATTAAAAATATAACAAAATTAAATAAAAACAAATAATTAATTAAAATCCTTGAAAAAGCCTACAGCTGCAGACAGAAACATATGAGAAAAGAAATAAACTGCCAAAACCTTGCAAAATAAGGTTTCGAAAAAACATAGGCAGAAGAGGTGACCAGAAAACAAAATATTGGGTTTAAAAAAATAATATTGTAAGAAAATAATAATAAAAATAAAATCCAACAATAAAATATTAATATATCAAAAAATAAAGAAAAATATATAAAAAATTACAAAAATATTTCGAAATAAATAAAATAATTAAAAAGCCCTAAAAATCGCGAAAAATCGCCCATTGGTGGCACACAGGCTGAAAAACACTATATATACAGCAGTCATTTTCACAATTTTTAGACTTTCTTAGACAATTTTAGTCAGGCAGAAAATTTGTAGAAATTTTTAGACGAACTGTGAGTCATTCTTTGACAAAATTTTTATGCCAATTTATGCCAATTTTTCCAATTTGGTTGAATGACTGTGGATTGTAAGTATTGTTTTCTTGTATAAATATATATTTTAAAGTTAAAGTTTTGTTATTTTGATTTTTTCTGGATGGTCGTGGAATCTTTTGGTGCCACTGACAAGTCCCCCTAAAATCTTATTTATAATAAGTATCTCAATAGCTATCGATGGGACAGATCTCGTGCCGGCTGGTGGATTGAGTTCCCTAGTTGTGCTCGTGGGTGACGCCTCGTTGATACCTCGGTAGTCCGCAGTAGGGTCTGGCAATTGCACAGGACCTCCACGCAGGGCATCGTTGTACAACTCTTAGCGGCTACTGAAAAGTGGCCGGGGCGAGCAGAAATTAAACTCATGGGAAGTGCGACTTTAGTTAAGGGGGAATAAAGTTTTGTAGGGAAAATTTAAAGCATCGTCAGGAAATTAATTGGAAAATCGAGTAGGAAAGGATAGGATAGTGTAGGAATGTAAAGTTGAAAGTATTTTTCCAATAGTTGAATGATATAATCTGACAGAAGAGAGAAATGTTTATTGAAGTGATCGTAGAGGGTTGTAACTACTTAAAATCATGGGAAATGTACCGGGAGTTAAAGAACTAGTAATCAAATTTTTAATATAGGTAAAAATAAAGGTAAACTAGGACAAATGTAGTCGATACCGTGATTAAACAAATGAAATAGGAAATTTACCAAAAAATAAGGGAGGAACGCTGCTCAAATTTTTGAAGGATACATTTATAAATAACGGGTAAAGATGACAAATAAGTATGAGAATTGTAGGAATAAACGAGCAAGGACCAGGATATAGAAAGAGAAAGACGTAAGACCTTCCATTGGCAATCAAGAACCCGAAAGTGAAAATATCATGAGGAGTAGTTCTAGAAATGGAGCTCACCTGCTCATGAATTTTCAACCCCTATGTATAGTACCAACATGACAATCACCATGGGTATATAGGAGGGATAGAATGATAATCTTGATGGCGTTTAGGGGGTAGATGCACAAAAACCCTAGAAAAAATAAATAAAAATTAACTCTATTCGCCAACATGATTTTGAGGGCTCAGCCGGGATGAAAGCCATGTCAATTGGAAAGATGCAAACCCAGGGAAGTTTAAAAATAACAGAGAGTTTTAGCAATGAACCTTCAACCGGGATGAAAGCAGTGTCAATTAGAAAGACAAAAACCAAGAAAAATCTAAGAAATAACAGAATGTTTTATCAATGCACCCTCCGTCGAGATTTGAAGTCATTTCATTGAAAAGATTAAAGCGAGAGTAACAGGAATGTGCCTATAATAATAATCAATAGTCTGTAAATTCGTGTGCTGATTTTTAAATTGTCTACTATAATTTACATTATGACAGAATGTTCACAAACCTAATTTGTTTAATTTTAATAATAATTTGGAAAGAATTTAGTTTAAAATAACACTAATATTTAACAATTAATTACAATAATAATAATAATAATAATAATAATAATAATAATAATAATAATAATAATAATAATAATAATAATAACAATAATAATAATAATAATAATAATAATAATAATAATAATAATAATAATGATAATAATAATAATAATAATAATAATAATAATAATAATAATAATAATAATAATAATAATAATAATTATAATAGTAATGATGGTAATAATAGTGATAATAATCATAATGATAGGGATAGTAATAATGGTAATAATAACTGTACTAAAAATTATTTTGAGCTTTTGTTGTATGATAGAATTATTACATTGTACGCAAATGTTTATAAAGTATAAAAGCATGGATAGGTAAACTGAATGATTGGTGAAAATTAGGAATGGTGAGTTAGAAGCATGGTATGATGAATGTATATAAAATAGAATGATTGAATGGTATGGAGTTTGATGAAGTAAAAATATGGAGTGAGAATGTGGAATGATGGAGTCTAAACAAAAATTAAAATAACAGACAAAAATATATAAAAAGACAACTATAACAATAAGAATTAAACTGATGTGAAAATAATAACAAACAGCATAAAAGTCAAAAGTAAATTACAATAGTGAATGTACAAAGTAAAATGATAAAATAAAATACAAGACAATAAAAGTGTCAATGAAGGAATATAAAGATTATAAAAACGAAAACAATAAAAATGAAGGGTAATGGCAGTGAATTGCGACAAAATATCGAAAGTCAAAGTGTTTAAACAATAAACACAAATAGCATCGAACAATTGAGCAACGAGAAAAGTGAATAACATAACAAATGGATATAGAAAATAAAGAATGTCAACACATTTATATAATGAGATTGAATCAGAAGGAACGGGAATATCGACAAACGAAATAAAAAGAGAATGAATAAAAATTGTTGAATTATATACAAAATAATAAATAGCGTGAAAGTAAATATGATAACAACTAATAGTGGCAAACGTAAAAAGAAAACTGATGCTGGAAAATACCGAAAAGTATCAACATTGACTTTGAAAATACTCGGCAAAAATTTGAATAACAGTAAAATAAATTAACATTCAGTGACAGTAGAGAACAACAAAATTACAAAATAAAATAGATATACATCAAGGAGGGGGCATTAAAATGAAACTAATAAGATAATGAATAACACCAAAATGGTAAGAATGTGTCGAAGGAGGTTGACCAATGCAGAGACTAAAAAGCAATACTAGTAATAGACCAAAAATTAATAAATTAATTAGTTAATTAATTAATTAATATCGAAAAGGGTGAAATAAGAATACTAACCATAATTAATAGCAAGTTCGAGAAATTGAACGGGGAATAACATATTTGAATGTTATAATAACGGATAATTAATAATATAAAAAAAAATCATAAATTGAAATCCGAAAATATTGAAAAGAGGAGGTATGTGAAAAGACAATCAGTGAGAACAAAGACCAAATATCAATGGTACAGAGAAATAGTAAATAACTCCGACCTAAATATGCAATATCACGCGATAGAACAATAAGTCAAACAAATACCAGACGCGGTTAAAAATGAGATTCATAAAGAAGTAGAATACACACACGAATGTTGCAGTAGTCAAATAAAGTGAGAATATAAGTGGTTATGCTCCCCTGTGGTCACTTCAATACTGTCGACAATGTGCGGAGACAATAAAAACTTGTGTACTTTGTAAAAATAACATTGATGAAAAGTAGTCGAGTATTTTGATTAAATGAAGTTGAATTAACAAAAGTCTAGCAGTTGGCCCTTCCTGCGCCTATATATATATATATATATATATATATATATATATATATATATATATATAAAATATGAATATTTATATGTAAAAATAGAAAAGTGACGAATGGAGAAAGTTAAAAACAAAATGAAAGTGCCCCGATCATCTAGAATAAAGTTCAAAAAAGGGGTAAAATACTTTTGAGCTACCTCCGTATAGTGCGTCTAAAGCCAAATCGAGAGGGGATAACCGATCACCCAGAGAAGAAGTATAGGACGACCTTCCGGAGAGGTTTGCCAAGTTGAGAAACTACGGTGGTAAGGCTGATCACCTTACCGTTTGAGTAGTGGATCAATGAAGCCGTTTTTGTATTTCAAATTTGGGGGGTAGGTGAAGAATTCTCGAAGAGGCAGAATGAGAAACGCGCGTGTAAAAATAAGTAAAGGAATAAATAAAAGGAATGAAAACTAATGTCAAAACGAAAATAGTTAACGAGCTCGAATGGAGAATAAATAAAAATCTGAGAACAGAAACGATCACGAGGCCGGCAAGAAAATGTATTAACAAGTCGATGACTATCAATCCGTATTAAGAAGACGAATCTAAATCGCAATAATGGCCAAGTCGAATGTGGGAGACATGTATTAACGAAACCTGATCTCGAATTGAATGTGGGGGACAGGTGTTAACGAAACCTGATCTCAGTTCGGATTAACGAGACGTGTGCTAACAACAGAACTTAGTTCATTCGTATTACTTCAGCTTAGACTGACTTCGTATAACAGAACTTAGTTCATTTGCATTACTTCAGCTGAGACTGACTTCGTATTACAGAACTTAGTTCATTCGCATTACTTCAGCATAGACTGACTTTGTATTACAGAACTTAGTTCATTTGCATTACTTCAGCTGAGACTGACTTCGTATTACAGAACTTAGTTCATTCGCATTACTTCAGCATAGACTGACTTCGTATTAATAGAACTTAGTTCTATCGTATTAGGTTAGCACAGTCTCGATTCGTAATAATAGACTCGTGTAAATGAGCAGAGTCTCAAATCGTACTAAAGGAGCATAGGTCTCAACGAAATAACGAAGCATAGTTTAGACTAGGTTAAAGAACGTAGTCCTCAAATAAAGAAAATAATTAAAGGAAAATTGGGTGAAGAAATCGAAGAAATTATTGAAATAAAGAATAAGAAAATATCCGTGCACGAGGAATTGAATGCATTGTACAAAAGTTACAACAGACAATGATGTTAAAAATAAAAGATTAGGAAAACGGAAAACACCGTAATCGATGGTAATTACTGAGAGGAAATAACGAGAAACGGGAAATATGGATTAAGAAAAGGAAATGATAAGACAAAAGACGAATTAGGATAAACCAGGAGAGGTTAAAACAAAAGTAAGGTAGATAAAAGGATAAAAGATAAATGAGACCTTGAGAAGTTATGATGAGTCATCCAATGACATTGAGAAAATTTTGATGAGTCATTGTCTTTGTTCTACAAAAATTTGTACTTTTAAACTTAGAAAAAATTTTTTTTTTACCAGGGGGATGTGAGCTAGTTAGCCTCTGAGCTAGAGGGCCGGTATCCCACTACTAGAGAGGAATGTATCAGTCAGAGATAAGGAAGTACCAACCAACGGTAATAACAAGGCAACAATATACGAATAAAGAAGAGAAAAAGAACGGACCAAACAATCAACTGGAAATAAACTCATACGCAGTATTGAGAAGACAATATATCGAACAAATTAGGATAATAAGGGAATTGATTGTAAAAGTAACTAAACAGGATGAAAAAATTATAATGTGGAAGCAATTAGCAGAAAATAAATCAAGAGAGAGTGAAACACTAATGACAACAGTACTCAGACTAAAAGAAGAGGTAATGTTAGCAGAATTAAAAATAAACGAAATGAAGGAAGAGCAAGATAAACATGAGATATTGATTAGATGTACAGAATTGGTAGAGATGATGAAGATTAAAAGTAATATAGAGAATAAAATGGAGATAAACAGCGAAGTGTAGATGAAAAAGTCAAAAAAGATATGTATATAATTAAAAGTAGTATCGATGTATATTTAGAATTTGATGTATAAGTGAATAAAATAAAAGTAGCAAAACAAAAATAGGTGTATATTTAGACTTTAATGTAAATATTACTAAGTATCAATAAATATGTAGTTTCAAAAAAAAAGTGACGAAGCAGCTTTAACCAGAGATAGAATGTTAAAAACATATAAAAATTTGATAAGAAATTCAATGTCGAGGACGACATTTTTGCGAAGACCGAGGAAGATAATGACAATCAACAATAAAACAACGACGAAAAGGAAACAACGAAAAGAAAGGAAATGGCAAGGAAAAGAAAGCTAACGGTGTAACAACAATAAAAACAATAGAAACAACAACAACGAAAACAAAAAGACGAAATATGGAAAACGCACTGTATGCCTACCGTAAATAGAAATAAATTTGGAAAATAATATTACGACGTTACCAATGATACCAACAACTTGGAGATTAACCTTAGCTCAACATCGATTAACAATCAATAAGAGAGAGAGAAAATATACGAATAAATATAGCAAATGAATATAACAAATATGTACGGTCAGACAATAAATCGAATATGCATAGCAAGAATTGAACTAGATACATAATCTATCTTAATATGGAAGCGACTATGCATTAGAGAAATATCATCAGAAAAAACAAGTATTACAATATCACTTCTGCGAACTCAAAAAGGATCATCGAAATAAAAACAAACAACCTAACTTCAAAAACAAAATATTACGTATGTGACGAACAGGATGATGATAAAAATGCAATAACAAGATAACCAATCGTAGAAAACAACGAAACAACCAAATAAATATGTATGTATATGTATATATATATATGTGTGTGTATATATATATATCACGAACTTGAAAAAAAAGGGGAAACAAGGACAAAGGAAGCAGAAATTGAAAAGATTACAAAAGTGATGAAAAGAAAACTGCAACCAGAAGCTGGACAGAAAAACTCAACTCAACGACAAAAAGTGAAACAAACGAATCAACAAAAATGGAAACGATCAAACAGGAAAATGAACTGAGAAAACAAAAGCGGTGTAATGAGGCGGTTCAGAAAGTCAGAACCTCACCTAAATTATAACGAATATAGATAAAGGGAATATGAGTGTATATAATGTATAAAATATATGTATAAAAGTATTATAAAGCGTTATGTATAGTATATAACCCCTCCAAAAAATTTTTGTTAACGTTTAAAATTAGATAAGAAAGTGAATAATGAGTATAAAAATTAAGATAAATGAATCAAAACTATCAGGAAGGCGTAAACGTTCACTGAGATGTAGAAACGGCAGAGAATTTCGTTAACGGGTACAGTAAACCCAGTGCAAAACAACGAGCTGACAGCCAAATGATGCTGTAAAATACGAATTATTATCATATGTCGAACATTGAAAAACAACAGAGAAGAATTATTAGAATGGGAAGATAAATTGAAACGCTAAAAAACACAGAATCAGTAACAAAGAAACGAACTCAAGGGCAAACGCAACCGTTAGAAGTAGATCAGCAAGAGGAATGGACAGATTGGCTACTGAATAAAGTTTAAAAAAAACACAAGAACCAGATTCGTCTAGTAGCGTAAAAAATGACAGGAAATGTACTTGTGTAGAAAGATTAACTGTATAAATGTAGAAAGAAAATGCAAAATAAAATATATGTAAAATTCGATATATAAAAGTAAAACGAAATCAAAAATACGTAAAAGAATAAATGGATAAAAGTAGAAAATACAAAGAAAAATATAGTAGAAGATGAATTCAACAAAAGGCATGACGGAAATCAACAAAATTATCAAAGTAACCAGGAAATAACCACAAATAAAACTAGAACCAAGATTTTGATATGAATTATGTACAGAGTTACTAAAAGAACCAAGACAAACGGAATGCGGATAGAGATTGTGCACCGAGTGTAAAAT
Source organism: Schmidtea mediterranea (assembly GCA_022537955.1). NCBI lineage: Eukaryota > Metazoa > Platyhelminthes > Tricladida > Dugesiidae > Schmidtea > Schmidtea mediterranea. Next base: position 241,534,319 of record CM039679.1, read on the forward strand.
AAGCCGAACATTAAACGGTTCAAAGAGATGTCCTGACTATGGAGATACGAAAATAGAATCCCTTAAAGAAACTCAAGAAGACCGAGCAATCACCAAAGAAATATTATCCATGCAAATAAATTGCCCAAACGAACCGTGCGAGTGAAAAAGGAGAATCAAAGACATAAATGACCATATGGAAAATTTTAATTATAAAAGAAAACCATGTGAAAGATGTCAAAAACCAGAAACAAAAGGTGAGAAAAGTGTCTGTGAAAAAGGGAAAATAGAATGTGAACACTTAAACATGACCGAAATGTGGAAACAAATACAACAAAAACATGTGAAAATAGAGGAGGAAAAGGTCGGTGGCAAATTCAGATGAACATGTCCAAGTCAATGTGGGTAATAGAAGAAAATAGAGTTAAAACAGCATTGGGAAAGATGCAGCCGAAAGAGAACAGAATGCCCAATGGTAAAAATGGGATGTAAAACAAAAACTTTGAAAGAAGAACTGTTACAATAGCCACCGAAGCTCCCAAAATGATGAAGCAGGAAACCATGTGGAATTATGTGAAAGACAATGTATTGTTAGTAAAAGTATCGGTAGAAAAGACGGGAGCCGGGGGATATCAAATTGAATACGCCAGGAATGTAAATTGATTATAAATACATATATGTATATATCGTAAAAGTATGACCCATAAATATTATAAAATCTGTACTGCGTAAAATTAAAACGATGAACACCGCAAAAGAAAAATAAACTGATTGTAGAAAATTAATACTGAACAAATTATAATTGAAGTGCGAGTTGATATTCCGACGGTAATGATGATGAAACTAATGAACAACGAGGTAAATAGAGCAATTTTGATTAAAAACGATACCACCAAAATAAATAAATAAATAAATAAATAAATAAATCGAATGGAAACAGAGATGGAAAACATAAAATGATGATGAAATAGTTGAGAGAACGAACCAAGAACATTTACAACCATCAAACAATTAAACTTCACGATAGAACGAATTGCAAAAAGTATACGAGAAAGACATGGCGGAAATGAAGGAAATGATAGAAAGTAAAACGGAAAACGATGTCGGAGCACCAAAGAAAAGGTACATTTGGCAACAAATGTCAACAGTACAAAAAGCGGAAACGGAAAACTATAAATGGCAAGCCGAGTGGTGAGAAAAGAAAACCAAAGAAAAGAACGAACAAGTAAACCAGTTGAACAAAATAAAAGAGTCCAATAAAGATCAAGAAATGAAATTAAAGTATAATAAGGTAATGTTAGAATTGCAAAACTGAAGCAACAGGTAGTTAGATAACGAAGTATATGAGTAAAGCGAAAGATTGATCAAAAAGATATACGAATTAGGAACGATGAGAATCAAACACCTTGGACAAGTAGCGGAAGCTGCATTCTACGAATACAGAGAGAGAAAAGCAAATAAGAAGAGAGAGAAACTCGAAGCTCAAGTGGAGCAAGTGGGAAACGTACAAATTAGAGTGAGAGAGGAACTAGTAAACACACAAAAAAAAGAGAAAATCGCACAAATAACTCAATGATCCAAAGTAATGGGACAAAGTGGAAGAGCCATAGAAGCAAGAACCTGGAAGAGAAAATACCAAGAAACTGTAAGACAGCTGAAGGAATTGCCACAAAAGTGGACACCTCTGGATGATTGGAAAATGTTGGAACAACTCGAAGACCAGAGGAAGATTATCAACGAGATACAAAAGCAATTAAAGAAAGCTGAAGAGAGAGAAGAGGATTCAAAATTGATCTTAGCAATTCGAGAAAACGAGATAGCAGTGGCGCAAAGAACATTTAGAAAACTATCAAGATTAAAGGAACAAAATCAACTGTAAATGGAAATAGAGCAGTCGCGCCAGGAACATGTGGAACGAGATGTGGTAGGATATAAGGACATGTGTGAGAAAAGAGACGTCGCACTACAAAGGCAAAAGACACAATGGGAAAATAAGAAGAAGGCACTCGAGTCGAAAGTGAGAAACTTGGAAAGTGAAGTCGAAACGCTCAAGGCCCATGAAAATACTACTATGCTAGAAAAGGAAGTAGAAAACCTCATGGAGGAGGTAAACCAACTATCTTATATGTTGGATGGAGAAATGGCTACCACACAAGAATTGCGAGAAAAACGAAAACGAAAATATAATTATAAATAATCAGAAAATATATAAAAACCAGAAAAATGTATAAAAACTCATAAAAAAATAAAATTCATAAAAACCAGAAAATCAAAACGATAATAAAAATAACAAAAATCATGAACATAAAAACTGTATAAATATGAATAGTCAGATTGAACCAACAACCATAGAAGTAGGGTCTGGCGAGACCTTTATCAACGAAAGTGTAAATATCAAACTCATCAAAATTGAAGTGGAGAACGAGTCTTTGATAACTATGGAATGTAAAATCGAGGAATCAGCGGAAACAAAAAAATAACAAACAAGAGGAGATGATAGAAAAGATGAGAATATCAATGGAACACCAACCCCGGGAAATAGACAGTATTACGAAGCAGTGGTTCAGTCTAGAAAATTGATTAAAACGTTAAAAGAGAAATGTCTCATTCTGAATAAACGAGAAAAAAAAGATGTAGAAGAGGAAAACGAATGGCTCAGACAACAAATAGAAGTGAGTAAAGGATTGGAAGAAAAAGTGGACGAATTAAAAAACAACTAATTAGTAGATAAATGGACAAGATATGTACTGGAAGAACAGAAACTAATCAAATTCAAAGAAAGTATCAGAGAATGAAAAAATAAAAAATTGAACCGGGATTATGAAGGACTTAAAAGATATGCAATAAGGCAAAACAACAAAATGCAAAAATTAAATGAACAAGCACTAGTGTTAACCGAGAACAATAGAGAATTGAGAATAATATTGGAAGAAAGGGAAAAGCATATTGCCACGATACCTGAAATAAGAAGTCTGCTGGTGTACTGGGTGTAATTAATTTGTTTAAATCTGTGCAAAGCTTATTCAAAACTATTTCCCTCTATCAAAATACCTTCTTTTCCTAGGGTCTATGCTGTCTCACCCAGACGCCCCAATATTTTAATCCTACCACTATATACCCATGAGCAAGCTCATGTTGGTACTGTATATAGCAGCTGAAAATTCATGAGCAGGTGAGCTCCATTTCTAGAACTACTCCTCATGATATTTTCACTTTCGGGTTCCTGACTGCCCATGGAAGGTCTTACGTCTCTTTCTATCTATACGCTTGTCTATTCTCATCTATTTCTACAATTCCTATATCAATTTTTTATCATTACTTGTTATTTATTAAAATATTTTTCAAAAATCTAGGCAGCGTTCCGCCCTTATTTTATGGAAAATTCCTGGTTTTATACAAACGTTAGCCTATGGTAAATTGAAATGAATTCATTATTATAATGTCATTATTTTAGTCCAACAACTCATATTTGCTTTCCTATGGTCACCACAGTTACCACCATTCGTAAATCTCTATATTATCACCTCACAGATCTATGCCAAAATGTATCATTTTATTTTAATTTTCCACTGCGATGATTATCAAACAATGTACATGATTTAACCCTACTTTATACTTTCGTTGACCTAAATTTCTATCATTAGTCGTACCCTTGATAATATAATAATCGGCAGGAATTAAATTAAAAATTCAATTTTCCTACTTAAACATTTACATAAATGTTATCCCCTTAATTATGGCAATCTTCCCGCAGTTTACCCTCTTACCGCTCCGAACAACATCGCAATGGCCGCCACGGTGAATTACGACGGTGTCCTACCCCGTGATCAGCGCAACAAGGCCTGACCAGACTAAGCAGACACCGAAGGGTGGATTGTGACAAAGCAACACATCAACGTCCTGCCAATTTAACGGCCAGAATTGAATGTTGCCCTGCCATTCTCCACAATTAACATGTATATAAAATGAATATAAATAAGTTAGGGGGAACCTGCCGAGCGATGCCAAAAGACATTGCGGCCATCCAGAATAAGTTAAATTAAACAAAACATTAACTTAGAAAAATATATTTCTACAAAAAACAATACTTACGATCGACAAGTTTGTCAGTCAAGCATCCAAATTTGAAAAATTGTCATACATTCGCATAAACATTGACTAAACAATTGTCAATGTCTAAAAATGTTGTGTCAACAAAATGTCTAACAGTCTAAAAATTTTGTGTCTACAAAATTTTCTAAAAATTATGAAAATGACTGCTGTATATATAGTCATTTCATGCCTGGGTGCGACCAATCAGAGTATTTTGAGCTTTTTTCGGCTATTTTTCGGGAGGTTTTATTGCTTTAATTTTATTATAAATATTTTATTTTTCTCCTTATTTTTCTCTATTTTTTGATATTATTTTCTTAATATTTCGTAAATTTTTATTTTTTATCGTTTAACCATTCTTTTTGATTGTTTCTCTTTTTACCCTCTGATATTTAAATTTTTGGTCGCCGCTTCCGCCTATGTATTTTCTAAACCTTCTTTTGCAAGGTTTTGGCGGTTTTATATTTTGGTTTTGTGTTTCTTTCTGCATCTGTAGGCTTTTCAATGATTTTAATTAATATTTGTTTTATTTAATTTTGTTATGTTTTTATTTTGTTTTATTTAATGTTTTATTTTATTTTTTTGATTTCTGCTTGCGGTACGTGCTTATGTTACAGCAGTCAATTTTAGTTTTAATTTACCCAATTTTCTCATTTTTGTTTAAATTATGGCTTATAGCCCAACAACTCGGTTAATAAGAGCGGAGTTGATGTTGATGAAAAGTCAAACCCTAGACGATCAAAATGAAACGAAACCAGAGTAAAATAAGTGCAAAACGATACCGTATATAAAAGTGGATAAAAACAAAATGAACATCTGTAAATAAAAGAAAAAGAACCTGTGGTCAAAAATCACCTTACTCCTACTCTTCACTCTCGTGAAGAAATCAAACTCGAACCTTCAGAAAATCCAAGAAGCCCTCGATTCAATCCAAACAATCAAGTCAGAACTCATCACAATCCAAGAATATCTTCTCCGAAAATCCTTATGCAAAAACCTCAATCCACACCTATCGCAGAAAATAAACCAACTCTATCTTCTCGAAAACACCCTCTCGCAAATATCAATACCGTCATCTCACCCAATTCCTGAAAATCCGAAACCAACAACATTCGAAACCATCATGTTCTGCCTAAGAATAAGGCAAATAATTATCTTCACAATCCTAATATTCTACAAAACAACCCAGATCGTGAAATCTTACAGAAGATCCCAGCGCAATCAACACCAGAGAAGAAGAGATCAAAACAATCGAACAATTCGTTTCATAAAACCTATCAACCCAAATCCTCAATACCAAAATAGCTCTACAATAATCAACCAACTCCGGTTCATCGAATCTCAACCTAAACCAATCAACCAAGACAACGTCCCAGACCCAAGTCACAGACACTAATCACAATATGATTCGAATGATTTTAACGAACTTCATCCTGTGTATGTAAATAAAAACGCACTAACAGTATTAGTTTTATGTATAAACACCCAATCACCTTAAGTGATGTCTGCTTATACCTTGTAAATTGACATTTCATCTGTATAACCTTTTTCTTGTGTTGTATAAAAGTATTGTTAATGGAATGAGAATGTGTTGATGAAAAATTGCGGGGCGCAATTTAAACGGCTCCCGGAGTGGTTTGTTGGGCTCAGAGCCAAAATTAAAACAAAATTACAAAACCAATTTAAACAAAAAAGGTGAAAATTGTATAAATTAAAACAAAATAATTAATGTCGTTTGGAAATTGTCAATATGGCTGCTGTAACATAAGCACGCACCGCAAGAAGAGACCAAAAATAAAATAAAACATATTAATTAAAACAAATTAAAAATATAACAAAATTAAATAAAAACAAATAATTAATTAAAATCCTTGAAAAAGCCTACAGCTGCAGACAGAAACATATGAGAAAAGAAATAAACTGCCAAAACCTTGCAAAATAAGGTTTCGAAAAAACATAGGCAGAAGAGGTGACCAGAAAACAAAATATTGGGTTTAAAAAAATAATATTGTAAGAAAATAATAATAAAAATAAAATCCAACAATAAAATATTAATATATCAAAAAATAAAGAAAAATATATAAAAAATTACAAAAATATTTCGAAATAAATAAAATAATTAAAAAGCCCTAAAAATCGCGAAAAATCGCCCATTGGTGGCACACAGGCTGAAAAACACTATATATACAGCAGTCATTTTCAGAATTTCTAACAGAAAAACAAACTAACAGAATAACAGAATTTTAGACTACTAGACTTAGAAAATTTTAGTCAGGCAGAAAATTTTTAGAAAATTTTAGACATTCTTAGACGAACTGTGAGTCATTGTTAGACAAAATTTTTATGCCAATTTATGCCAATTTTTCCAATTTGGTTGAATGACTGTGGATTGTAAGTATTGTTTTCTTGTATAAATATATATTTTAAAGTTAAAGTTTTGTTATTTTGATTTTTTCTGGATGGTCGTGGAATCTTTTGGTGCCACTGACAAGTCCCCCTAAAATCTTATTTATAATAAGTATCTCAATAGCTATCGATGGGACAGATCTCGTGCCGGCTGGTGGATTGAGTTCCCTAGTTGTGCTCGTGGGTGACGCCTCGTTGATACCTCGGTAGTCCGCAGTAGGGTCTGGCAATTGCACAGGACCTCCACGCAGGGCATCGTTGTACAACTCTTAGCGGCTACTGAAAAGTGGCCGGGGCGAGCAGAAATTAAACTCATGGGAAGTGCGACTTTAGTTAAGGGGGAATAAAGTTTTGTAGGGAAAATTTAAAGCATCGTCAGGAAATTAATTGGAAAATCGAGTAGGAAAGGATAGGATAGTGTAGGAATGTAAAGTTGAAAGTATTTTTCCAATAGTTGAATGATATAATCTGACAGAAGAGAGAAATGTTTATTGAAGTGATCGTAGAGGGTTGTAACTACTTAAAATCATGGGAAATGTACCGGGAGTTAAAGAACTAGTAATCAAATTTTTAATATAGGTAAAAATAAAGGTAAACTAGGACAAATGTAGTCGATACCGTGATTAAACAAATGAAATAGGAAATTTACCAAAAAATAAGGGAGGAACGCTGCTCAAATTTTTGAAGGATACATTTATAAATAACGGGTAAAGATGACAAATAAGTATGAGAATTGTAGGAATAGACAAGCAAGGACCAGGATATAGAAAGAGAAAGACGTAAGACCTTCCATTGGCAGTCAAGAACCCGAAAGTGAAAATATCATGAGGAGTAGTTCTAGAAATGGAGCGCACCTGCTCATGAATTTTCAACCCCTATGTATAGTACCAACATGACAATCACCATGGGTATATAGGAGGGATAGAATGATAATCTTGATGGCGTTTAAGGGGTAGATGCACAAAAACCCTAGAAAAAATAAATAAAAATCAACCCTATTCGCCAACAACACTAATTTATTATTATTATTATTGTTAATCTATTAAGATCTGTATTATTAACATTATGATAAATTTCATATCATAGTTATTATTATTAATCTTATCATCTTTATTATTATCTCTTTTAATATATTATCACTATTGTTGGCAACTTTACTATTATCATAATGAATATTTTTATCCTCGTTAAAATACTATTATTATTATTATTATTACAACTATTACTAATACTAAGATAATATTGATATTATTACTAAGTTATTACTATTATTATTATTGTTGTTGTTGTTGACCATATAATACTATTGTTATTAATAAATTATTATCATTATTATTATCATTAATACTGGGATCATAATTAGGTTACTATAATCCGCATTACCTACTATTATTATTAAAAAATTTAAAGTTAAAAAATAAAATCATAACAGTAAAAATGAAAAATTAAAAGCACCAAACTTTATTAAAATAAAAATGCATCATGAAAATTATCACCTGTACCAAAAGTAAAAATTGCATTTAAATAAGTTCTAATCTCGGGATTTCTTTTGTGAGTTATGTTTGAGTGTCCTGTAACTTAATGGCGAATAAAATGAGTTATAAATTAAAGACCATACCTGGTAGCAAGTGTTGATGCTGGAATGAGGCGCCACAGAAGAACTGGTCGCGGTAGGGATACCTAAAAACATAAAAATACTAGTTAAAAGAGGCAAAAAATTTATAATATAGAACTTACCAATTGTTTAACCCGTTGCCATGGCAATAAGCGGCAAGCAGGTTAAAACTCATATAGGGAAAAAGAATATCTGGTTAAATTTCTCTCAAATTATTGAGCTTTAAAGATCAGGATCGTAACCAGTAATATAAAATAGGATATTTTATCTTTAGGTAAAGTTAATTTCAATCTTAAAATAAAAATTTTATAAATTACTGTATAGTAATTTAAGTTAAATAATTTTATTCTAACTTTTGTAAATTAAAATTTCTTGATTTTAAATAAGTTTTTGTAATAAAATCAGTAATAAAATTTTAAAATTTTAAACTTAAAAATTTTCAATATCATTATTATTCTCATAGTTAGTAATGTAGTCTAAATTTAACTATTACATCTGTTACTGTTATTGTAAATATCATTATTAATTCATTATTATCCAGCACGAATTTCAGACCCAAGGTTTTTGATAAAATGTTGACCCTGCGAAACTTAAAGTGAATGAGAGTACCCAGAGCGTCACCAGCAGTGGGCATAGTGCGTTGGCCGATGTCACGTCTATAAGCACTGTTGTAGGAGAAAAAATCGGCCGAGTAAAAAGGAGCTGGAGCGGCTGTTTAAATTAAATAGACCCCGTTTATTAGGACACATCCTGGATGCGAACGGGTTTTAAATCTCGCCCGTTCATTGACTTTGAGCACCTGACAAACTATCTAATGTTGTGATTATTTGTTAAACTTAAATATAACTTGTTTATGTTAATTTTGGAGTTAATTTTGATATTGATGTTTGAAATGAATTGGAGTAGTTGAATATGGAGATATTAAAGTGGTCGAATGATTAAGTAATTTATTAAATAGATAAATAGATAAAAGGGGGACAGATTGAGGAGAGCATGAAGTCTTCTATGACAGCTCGTGAACCCGAGGGGGGTTAGGGCATTAGCAGTTCTTGAAAAGGAGCTCACTTTTTGCTAACCTTCCACCCACTAGTTCACAGTACCAACGTCGATTTTGACGGGTCACTAGCGGTCAAAACTTCTTATGTGGGCGCTGGGTGGGGAATAGTAACCCTTAGGCAGTTTAAACTATTTTAATGACCCATCAGTGCCCAGCAAAATAAATCTTATGATTTAGAGGATTAAGATTTTGTATATAAGCAGCCCATGCAGCTGAACATGGCTCTTTTTAAACGTATGATAAAAAAGGCAATTGTTAAAATTATTATAACTTTCTTTAATCATAAAATTATTATCCATTACAATATATTAAGCAATTTAAGAATAAATTTATTTTTAAAAATTGAATTGAAAATAATTAAATATTGAAAGTTATTATCTACATGAAAATAATATATCAAAACATAAAAATATGATTACATCTTTAAAACCTTAAATAATAATGAAAAAGTACTATTTAAAAAGGTTTTGTTTTAATAATCCTTGAGAATAGGTTGTATTTTATATATTTGCATAATAAATATACCATTTAATAATGTCTCAATCACAATCTGAAATTGACAAACTTTTAAAGAAATACAATGAAATTCAAAATAAAAATCTTAAACTTGTTATCAATTCTGAAAAGAAGAAAGAAATGGATAGTTTAATTGAATCAGGATTAATTTTTAAGGAGCTGGGTATTTCTATAGATGATACTAGTCATCCTATAGATATACCAATTGGTAGTAAAAAGTAAATTTTAATTACATTTTGCCCATTATTTAATAAATATGCAAGAAAAGAACCTGTAAAACCACGACTAAATATTTGCAATGTTGGAGTCCTAACAATAAATCCACATGAATTTGTAAAATATGCTAAAGAAACTCAAACCATGATTGAAACCAATAGCAACGTAAATTCTGAAGGTTATAACTTATAATCAATATTTTTTTTAAATAAGTTTTTAGCCGATTCTCCTCGTTTGGGGGGTGTTGCTTCTCCAAAATTCCTAACCAGCCTACAATGGGATGACGAATTTGGTATCATTAATTTTAATACTGAATCTTTAGTTAATAAATATTTTAATTATAATTTTCAATATTCTTAATAAATTTTATCCTTAGTTTTGTTTAATTTATTGACATTTTGAAATTTAAAAATTTATTTAGTATATTAAAATAACTTTATTCGAACATTTAATAGTGGATTTTGTATATATTATTGCTTTGAATTAAGTGATATTAAACAATTTGTAAGTAGTGGTATATAAGTCCAACCTATTCCGCGAAAAACTGAAAAGGATTATTTAATAATCGAAACTTTTTTCATCAATAAAATTATTACTTCGGAGTTAGGGCTTATTTTGTTATTCACTTATCTGATATAATAATAATAATAATGATTTTTTGACTATGAATCATTAAAGACATCGATATTTTTTTGATATTCACGAATTTTCGAATAATAATAATAGTAATTATTAAAACAAATAATAATTTCCAAAAAATATTCATATTTTTGATATTTAGATTTGCCATTTGAAGGAAAATTAAATGAATCTCTTGATTATGAAAGTAATTACACCAATGGCCAGTCGACTCTCAATGGCAAAAGAAAAGGTTAAAAGGCATTTAATTATTCGTGATTTTGTTTATTAAATATTTCATAAAATTTACACTTAAATATTAAATTAGTACCGATATGAAAGATGGTGAATGATATTGTCCAGTAATTGAAACTGATTTGATTTTTGACTTGGCAATATTGCTCATAACAATAGAAATTTCCTACAGTCAAAATTCTGGCTTTTATGATTTAGGATATTTAATTGGGAATTATAAATTTATATAATGAGTAGAAAATTACATAATTTGTGGTTTCAAAGATGTAATAAATCTTAATATTTTCCGAGAATTGTATTCAATAGTAGCCCGGCATCATCTTTTTATTAGTGATTTAATCGATCAATGAAAATGCACTGTTATATCTTAATTAGCCATGATAATGTATAATTTTTTAATAAAATAATAAATTATTTTTTATAATTCACCTAATAATGATCAATAATAATAATAATCCATAAAAATATAATTAATTCAATATTCATAATAAAATAATAATAATCAATAAAAATAATTTTAATCCTTAAAATAATATTCAATTATTATAATCACAAAATAATTGTAATGATGAATAATAATAATCAATAAAAATAATTTTAATCCATAAAATAATATTCAATTATAATCATAAAATAATAATTATAATAATCAATAATAATCATAATAATCCATAAAAATATAATTAATTCAATAGTCATAATAAAATAATCAATAAAAATAATTTTAATTCATAAAATAATATTCAATTAAAATCACAAAATAATAATTATAATAATCAATAATAATCATAATAAACCATAAAAATATAATTAATTCAATATTCATAATAAAATAATAATAATCAATAAAAATAATTTTAATCCGTAAAATAATATTCAATTATTATAATCACAAAATAATAATTGTAATGATGAATAATAATAATCAATAAAAATAATTTTAATCCATAAAATAATATTCAATTATTATAATCACAAAATAATAATTATAATGATCAATAATAACAATAATAATCCATAAAAATATAATTATTTCAATAGTAATAAAAAAATTTTAATCCATGAAATAATATTTAATTATTATAATCAATAAATACAAATGTTATTTTAAGGCCGTTAAGTTCAACGTTCTATATTGCCTAAAGTCAAATTTTAATATCAAGGTTATTAAGGTCGTTATTATGTCAAATATATCTTGTCTTTTCATTTCTCTATTCGCTCAATTATTCCGTTCTATTCTAGTGATTTCATAACAGTATTTCTTCTACTTTTATCTGATCTTCTTTATTTTTCCTAGACACAGTGCTTGTACCCACTATCGAATTAGCCCCATTAAACGGTGCATATATTATAACGATGAACAATTTTTGTTCGACATGATAATATATTGTGAAACTTTTTCTTATTCTCACGAAATTAATATAAAACTAATAATAATCGTTTAATTTAAAACATTAGAAAACATTTGATGAGCAAGAGAAAATATGTTTATCAACAATTGAGTCGTTAATTTTGAAATTGGCAAAAGTCACTTTTATCGAAAAACGAATTAGAGCTAAATAGCTCTAAATTACAAAAATGTATTTTTCATATATATACCAAATTATGAAAGAAATAACAATAAATCAGCAAAATATGAAAAAATCATACGTATTTGTAATCAAAAGTAGCTCTAACTCATTTTTCACAAGAAGTGACTTATGTGACTTTCAAAATTAATGGCTCAATTGTTTTCTTTCTAATACATTTTCTTTATCAAAAGTCCATTTCAAAGTTGCTTTTACCTTGAAAAAAACATTTTTATATCACCGAACAATGAAACTGAAATCATTATATGTTGCTTTTTGTCGATAAATAACAGATATAAAGTGTGCCTATATTTTATTATTATTAATATTATTTCATACTTAATTACTATTTACTATGAATTTTAGTAACCGAGTATAGTGAAGGCGAAAAAGAAGAAATTTTGTTATCAGATCATTTTATGGAATTTTTTGAACACGCGACAGTTTTAATGGAAGAAACACTCCAAAACAATGTAGATATTTTCACAGATTATTCCGGGATTTACGGAGACGATAAAAGGTAATTGGTAGCCTTTTGAAACGATTTTCCTAGCCAAGGGTTTCTATTTAGTTTATTAAATTCAAAAAAAATATTAGATCTCAATCGTGTGTTTTTCGATGAGCGTTGGTCTTGGAATCGGGTGGTTACGGGTTTAAATTGGTCACCACATTATTCAGAACATTTACTAGCTAGTTATTTTAGTAATGAAGCAGTGTCTCATGAACCCGATGGGGTTTGCTTGGTTTGGAATGTGAAATCGAAATTAAACTCACCGGAAAACGTTTTGCATTATCAATCTCCAATAATAGCTGCCATGTTTGCTAAACATCATAATAGTCTAATTGTAGGAGGAACTTATTCAGGTCAAATTGTCATTTGGGATATTAGGTAATATTTAATGCAATTGTTTTTTTAAAATTTATTATTATTTTTTTGATTGCTTAAATATATTAAATTCATTCAAAAATTTATTTTACCACAAAATTCAATATTAATTAAACCCAATCAATAACTTGGTACTTTCTAATAATCTTAATATTTTTGAGCATATTTTAGCAAGCATAAATTAATAATTGAATATGGAATATTAATACAAAAGCAATCAATAAATATTTTATCTATTTAAATTTCAAACGTTCTTAAAGAATAATTTTAGAATCAAGCAATTTCATCATTCCATGATATAAATTTAGACTAATTATAATTTTATTAGAGTTCTTTATATTTAATATTTGATTAAATGAGCTTTTTTGTTAATTTTATCTTGAAAATGGGTGTGTAATGTCTTTGGTGAATTATAGTAAGTTCAAGAAAATAATATTACAGTTTAGTGGATGTTCGAAATGTTTTTCTCCGCAGTGGATACCAGTAGAGAAAGCATATGGGGCATCCACCAAGAGTAGATGTGTCCAATATGGTAATAGTGCGTTGGTAATTGTTGATACCACTTCGATGACAGCGTGAGTAATACACCAAACCACGTTGAGACAAATCACCTATAATATAAAAAGAAAATCAATAAATTTATAAAATATAAACACACCAACTCACCATGAGGTTGCTTGTAAAATAGTCACTGAGACAAACCCTACACTATAGAAAATCAAAAAGTGATAGAGAAATAAAATAATGCACATTAACACAACCCATAATAAAACATGCATGTAAACTTTTAACATGTAGCCATCAGAAGTTGAAAAAACCCCTATAATAAATTAATTTATAGACATTTTTGAGATATTTTTAAAAAGAAAATTGACGGAAAAAATTTTTAATTTAAATTTTGAGGTTTTTGCTAGGAAATTTCGAGTAAATGAGGATTTACCCTTAAAACTAAAATTAATTTAATTTTTCAAACATTTCTGTCGTAAAAAAGCAAAACCTGAAATCCGAAAAAAGCATAAATTGTAAATTATATTGGTAAGTTTTAAAAAATAATCATAAACCAAATTATTTTGTGCACATATTCGAAGATTTTTTTTCAAAAGATGTATAAAAAATATAATTATTTAATGAAATTAATAATTTTTATAACTTCAAAAATAATTTAACTCACTTTTTTTGAATAATTTCCGAAAAATAAGTTATCATAAAATAAATAACTTCCTGAATATTCATAATCATTATTAATAATAATATACATGAGCTTGTAGATCAAAAGTTATAATTATAAATTTGAATAATGATTTAATTTCCTTGTAAAATCATAATTCAACTCTTAAAACTTTATAACTTTAAAAAATAACTTACTTTGCAGCCATTTCAGAAATGGATGAAATCCATTAAATTTTCACAAAAAATAAATTCCAATAAGTTGATTTATATTTCAACTTGCATTATAGTGGAATTTATTTGAACTTCGCTTGGTGTATACAGTCTTTACAGCAAGATTTCAGGCACTAACAATGCTATTAATAGTTTATTAAAGACATTCTTCGTCATTAGTGCAACCAAAACTATGTTCTAAAAACAATTTTAAGCGTTAAAAATATGCTCTATAAAACTGAAAATATAGTTTGCAAAATTTGATTTTGCTTCAAAAATCTGAAAACCACCAAATAGATTTAAAAATGAATATTCATTAAATATACATATTTATTTGTATTTTATTCAAAAATTAAATTTATAAAAGAGAACTTAAATGTCATAAAAGTTCAAGGTGACAAGCTGAAAAATTAATAATTAAGAACAAAATGAATTTATATTATTATTGCAATAAATGACAAACATTTCGCTTAAATTTTCAAACAGGAACCTTTGTCTGTTTCGTCGTAAAGCGCTCTTATACATCGAGAAATTTTGTTCGACATCAACTGATGTAATTGGCACGAATTTAAAAGCTAAAGTTTCACCGCAGGTATACTTTTCTGTTGCTGTCCCTATTATTTCGAAAAAAATACTATTAAAAACAACTTGTTTACTAAAATATGCATTAAAAAATGATTTTATGCAAAAAAGGAAATATGCTTTAAAAAATAAGCGTTAAAACAGGGAAGAGCCACCCGCGGCCCGCCAAACTTTTTTTTTGTATGTTTATATTATAATGTTTATTAGTATATATAAAGCTTTGTAAATTATTAATGAGTGCGGTCCGCCACAAAATTTTAAAAGGTTGCTCACCCCTGGGTTAAAGGGCATACTTTTTCCTAAAATGGATTGATATCGTGCTAGTTTTCTAAATATGATTCAGAAAAAAACATGCTAATGCATATTTTTGGTTGCCCTATTCATCATATATTGATAGAAATTAACAAAAGTTAAGCCAATAAGCTGATATTAATCATACATATCACAAGAGTTGTCACAAAAATTGACCAATAATAACAATGAATTTCTCAAAATAAATTTTACTGCTATTGGTGTTGAGAACACTTTGATTATTAGATTTAGGCTATTTTGATAGAAATCATATAAAACCCTACTATTTTTCTAAAGTAGAGTTCTATTATGCTTTTCAAATGGATTTCTGCATTTTACTTTAAATACGCCTGATTTCTCCGATATTCAATAAAGTCGACAAACGTTACGTCGTAAATCTGACGAGAAATGAATGGAAAGTCTCTTTCTTTCATTAGTTTAAATTTACCATTTGTGCATTTCCAACATGGACAACCAACTAAAATAAACAATTATCTATAAAATAGAATCACAATAACTTCAGCAATTAAATACATTTTAATTATTGCATAACCAGTAAAAAATAATACTCACAAAACCTTCATAGCAATCATAATTAATTTAATTTCAATAAAGCACAGGTTGATTTTTCAAAACTCTCAAAGAATATTTATTGAATATATAAACGAATTTTTTCTCTCTAAATTTACACAATCAGGAACACTTAAAAAATTAAGCGGTTTTATCACTAAAATAACTAAACTTTCTTTTTTTGGCTGTTATTGATCAGTATAATAAATTAAGTGATCAGTAGTTTTTATTTTTTAAAATGATAAATATATTCTATGCATTAAGTGATATCCAGTACATTTCTCAATAGTATACTAGTTTCGAGCTAATGTCTCTCATCAGTACTATGCGGGAGGCGCTCAGATTTCTCTTCGCGCCAGGTAAGTGTAAAAACAGTGTCAAGTTAACACTGTTATTAACTTATCCTGACGCACTGGACATCAAATAATTTGAAAAATTTGGATTTAAGGCAAGAAAAAAGACGAATATTTATCTGGAAACCTCCGTTCATTATTCAATTGATCAGAAAATACATTAAAGTTTATGTTAATGATTAAACGATCAATATATTGAATCGTGTACATTTGATCAATATATTGTTAAATTGATTCATAAATTAATTAAATGATTAACATTCTGCTGATATGAAGTATTTTATTTAAATTGGTCAGACTGAGGTATTTTTTTGATTATAAATTAAGTTATTATTGTATGTTGAAATCCTTACTTATGCATTAATTATTTTTATAGAAACTCCTCAAACAAATTATTGTTAAATTGTTTAAATATTAATGCATTGAAAAATAATAAAAGTTGTATTTGAAATATTGATTTTTAAATGGATTCAATTAATACCAGAAGTTCTGTGGCGAACAATCAGTAGATTCAGTTAAATGAGTATATAATCCATAAATAGCTTATAGGTGACATTTTTTGTTATTTAAAAAGTAAAATCAATCGAGTTGTGATGATTCCTGATTGTATTTATAATTAAAGAAAAACTATCAATTTATAAAAAAAATTCGCTTTATTGTGCTTTAATGATTAAAGCATTGAAAATTCTTGACAAATACATGATATTGAATGTCAATTTGTTACATTTTCATATAAATATAACTAAATTCAAATAAATTTTACATTACTTAAATAATGAATTTTTCCGAATATTAAAATAATAAATATTAAAAAAAGACACCCCAAAAAATACAATGGCTTCAGGAAGTATTACAATAGCACAGCACAGGTTTTATTTAGATGAATATATTGAAATGGATCAAATAATTACGGATAAAATTCGAAGAACATAAGAATCACGTAAATGGATAATGGAGAGCACTTATCCAAATAAAGAGGATACAAATAATTTTATAAACAATGTATAACACTTCCAATGGATATTGGATTTACTTTAAGTGTAAAAAATCTAAATTAAGTGGTCAACAATTCCTATTTGGCATATACTTGTTATTTAATTCTCACAATGAAGAAATCATTCTTTTTTCGAACTACCGATGTCCATAGATATGAAAAATTACAGCTTCCTAACAGATTATCGAATTAAGCGACTTTTTGATCTCAATTTAAAACCGAAGAGAAAAATAATAATTTTATGTAAATCTATTAAAACATTTGCTTAATTTCCATTTTAAAATAAAAAGTTTAAAAATTTCAATTCTCAATAAAATTTATGATTTGAGAATTTAAATACTATTCAGAAAATTTTAATTTACTAATCATTTCAATTAAAATACTTTTCATTTAGATAAGATCTCTGGCATTAAAAAATTGTATTTGCATATCGTTTTTAAAATTACTCTTCATTTATTAAAATTCTTAAATTACTGCCTTCAATAGGATAAGCCAACAAGTGTTCCAGTTTTTAATTTGCCAAATATTTATTTGTAGACAAATATTTTTAAAATATTGTTTGAATTATTTCTATACAAATTATATATGAAATGTCTTTTAATAATTTATTTTAAATTGATTAGGTCTAATAAAAGAACACCTGTACAAAGAACGTTATTATCAGCGACTGCTCACACTCATCCAGTTTCTAGTCTCAGCACTGTCGGAACTCATAATGCGCACAGCCTATTAAGTTTGAGCACAGATGGTAAAATGTGCACATGGAGAATGGAAATGCTCAGTCAGCCGATAGAAAGTTTTCAATTATCTAACACAAAAAGTAAAGAAATAACCTCAACTTGTATGGAATTTCTTCAAAATGATAACAAATTTGTTGTCGGTGGTGAAGATGGAAATGTGTACTTGGCTTCTCGAATCGGGAGGTGAGAAATTAATAACCAATTTATTATAATAATAGTAATTATTATTAATATTATTATTATTTTTATTTTTATTATTAATTATTATTATTTATTATTATTATTTTTATTTATTATTAATTATTATTATTAATTATTATTATTAATTATTATTATTATTATTTATTATTATTATTTATTTATTTATTATTAATTATTATTAATTATTATTATTAATTATTATTATTACAGTAAAACCCCGCTTAACGCTTTTTCGTTTAGCGCTGTTTTATTTCAACCCGGGTATTCCTCGAAATTGCTCGCAGAATTACGGGGATTCCCGCGAAACAGTACAGTTGTGTTTCTTGTTTGGTGCGGTGTTATTTGACGCATTTTTATTATTTGAAACATTTGTTGACATTATTGTAAGTATAAATTGATCTAATACTATAAAGATTTGATACAGTGAAAAATATTATGATGTTTACTTTTTATCATGGGTGATAATAAAAAACAAGAAAATAAAGCAACCAGAAAAGGTATTTCACTGCAAGTGATTAGAAGATTAGATTCTGGTGAACGTCAATCTCAATTTAGTGCTGTATTGAATTTGGCAACTTTAAAAATAAGGACAATTCTTAAGAATAAAGAAAAAATACTGTCATCGGCAACTGCAACTAGAATTACCCGTTCTAGAGATAACATTATAGAGGAAATGGAAAAACGACTGTCTATATGGATTGAAGACGAGATTGAACGCAATATGCCATTAAGCCAATAAATAAATGTTTGGTTTTATTTTTATAAAAAACAATCATAACGGTTAAATTTAATACCTAACGAACTTTCTATCCAACTTCCCCAAACTCCATTATATGCATGTTAAGATAGCCTCGTTTAGCACTGTCTCGCATTAAACGGGGTCTTACTGTATTATTATTTATTAATATTATTTATTATTTTTATTTATTATTATTGTTATTTTTATTATTATTATTGTTATTTTTATTATTAGTTTATTTTTTTTACTTTCATTACGACTATATATCAATTATTTATACCTTCCTGTGTTACATACATTTTCGGTAAAGTATTCATAAAGGGGATATTAATTGAAGATTAATAAAAAACTAGTTTTCTATTTTAATTATATTTTGATCTGCTACGAATTAACTGTTGAATAATATCAAATTGATAGAATTTGAGTATTGGAAATGATTCCGATTGGTCTGAGGTTGATAGTGATTATATGTTGTTGCGGAATTTTCTATTTTTAAATAAATTATCATACATGAGAAAATATTTACTATTTGAAATCTGTTTTTATTGCTTAAAAATTGCTACGTCATAATTATATCAATAGTTAGCTCTCACTTAGGGCATCCAATACGGGACGAAAATTCAATACCGGTATTTTGGTAGGGAATTATAATACCTGTATTCAAAATAATTAATTGAATCAACCGTTTCTCAAAAATTATTCATATTTTTATTGGTAATATAAATATTTACATTTATTTATAAAAATAATAAAATTAAACACAAGGAACTTAAAAATCACAATTAATTAAAAATTATTTCAATAAAAAATTTGTTGGTCTTTTTTATAGAATGCTTATCGAATCATTATTTATCTCCTTTGAAAGAACTCCTTAAAAACAAAGATTATCCGAAGTTATGTCATCCATTCTGAATTCGCAACTTTTTTAAAATTACACAGGTGCAGAAAAAGCCCTTTCGGATTCAATGCTGGCTGGGCGAACCGTTAAAAGAAGTTCGTAAACCCGTTGGAATTATTTTCCCCTCACACCTTTATCCTCATTTCTTTTTTAGGCATTTGATTGGATCCCCTGTGGGTTCTGGTATTTTTCCGACTTTAAAATTTTTTTGTTTCAAAATGGCTGCGTCTAACTGCTTTATTAATAAATTTTCAGACTTTTCACTGACCCCTGAATCTTTCATTTCATCTGCTCGTTCTTCACAGCTGTGTTTTGATTCACAATACCCAACAGTGAATTGAGAATACTAGTTTTTGATATACGAGGAAAATTGAAATTTATTAGGTTTGTATTTCATTTTGTGCCCGCTTTTTGACTATCATCTCCAACAGCTTTATGCAGATAGTAAATTAGATTAGACAATTCCGTTCTTCTTGCAAGTATGCGTTCTTTCAACTCACTAAGTTCTTCGCTCAGTGATGACTTAAGTTCACATAGCCTATCAAATAGAAATTTGATCTTCTTTTCTACAGAAAGTAAGTTGGCGTCTTCGCTACATAGTGACTAAACAGCTAATTTAACAGCAAAATGACTGAGATTGTGACTGAAATTGTTTCAAAATCGGCATCAGTAAAATTTATACCTAGTTTTAAATCTATCTTATTTTTGAATGCTTGATTTTAATTTGTGAAAACGTTCGAGCATTGCTAATAAAATATTCCATCTAGTCTTGGAATCTAAGATTAAGCAATATTCGTTGCCAAATTCTAGATTTACATATTTTCACAAATTTTTTTATGTCTAATAAAAATTTTAATATTTAAAATTACCAAAATTGTGCTAATTAAATATTTTCACAAAAAAGTGTTGTAATTGTTTCAAAAATTTAAATAGATGGATTGAAGGATTGTACTATAAAAGAAACATTCTCACTTGTTTATTCTTGCAGTGTAGCTGAAAAACTAAATTAAGTAAACCAAATAACTACAGTTTTCATTTTATATAGGTTTTTTTGCTCACACACATACAACAAACATAAAACTCGTATAGAATAAGAAATAAAACCCACCAAATGTTAATTTTTTGTGTTGTCGTCTTTTCATATATTTCTAATTTTAATTACACCTAAGCAATGTAACAAACTTCTATAATAGCGTTTTTATACACTTAAAAATGTTAATTAATCAATCATTATCACTATTTAAGAAACCAATCAAAATTGAGAAAAGTAGTTAAATGATTAAAATATTAATGGAAAAAACGATAAAAAAGTAGAGATTGAAATACCGGTATTTAATGCGGTAAAAAATTGACCTCAAAAAAATTGTGCTCAAAAGAGTACATTGGGTGGTGATTTAAATTAATTCTAAATTTCGATTTTGGTTCTTTTATATTATCATGTTCTATGTTATACAGTTGTCTTGGTGGCTTGTATTAAGATTTTGAGCACTGTGTAATATTTGCATAACAATGTTGAACCGTGAGACTATTATGTAACAGTTTTAAAGGCACATTCAGCGCAACATATTACGTTGCGGTAATTTAGATATTTATAAAATAACGTGTGCTAATAATAAATCTTCAACGATTCTGTATTAGAAATTGTTATACTTGTAAATTTATATGAAATATATAAATTTCACAATTGCTAATAATAGGATACAAACTTTAATTATTTTAATATTTTTGTACATATATTAATTAATTTTAATAAACTTTCAGTTGTACAGTAAAAATGGTTCAGGTAAATATATTGTATTTTAAAAATAATTTCCAAAGGTGGCTTTTGATGCAGATGCTTTCCGCTGGCTCATTTTATTTAAATATTTATTTCAAATCTCCTGCCATCATTCATAGTAATAAAAATTTTAAATAGTAAATATTAGTTCAAATTTTCAAGTAATGCATATGACATTCAAAATTTTAATTTTTTAAAACAGAATTTTTTTATGATTTAAGATTTTAATAAATATTTTTAACTTTTTTTGAATATATGAAAATATTTTAAATGATAAATTAAATTATGATTGTAACTTAACTTAACCTAAATTTAAGGATCCACTGACTGATCGAAATAGGACATACATGAAAGCAATTGAAATTTACTGCCTAAGTTATGAATCTTAAACTTAGAAATACATTTTAAATCATACATTAAAAATAAATCTTTGATTATTTATAAAAGATATGTCGTAGTTGGACCTCAAAAATATGAGCGATGAGTTCCGGAATCATGAATATTTATAGCTTTTTTCTATTGAAATTTATTGAGATATTAAAAAAATGCTTGATTTTTGGGCAACATAATAGCAGTTACAAACTATTTGTTTAACAAATGTGATTTTACTATTCACAAATGAGTAAAAAATAAATGTAAAAAATAAATGTAAATAGAAAAGAAGTAGTAATGCGTAAAAAGTAACTTATATCAATATCGAGTAAATTAGCACTCAGTTATC
Source organism: Schmidtea mediterranea (assembly GCA_022537955.1). NCBI lineage: Eukaryota > Metazoa > Platyhelminthes > Tricladida > Dugesiidae > Schmidtea > Schmidtea mediterranea. The sequence goes on from CM039679.1 coordinate 241,556,773, forward strand.
TTTATTTCTCCTTCTTGTGACATAGCGTGATAGAATAACATATAAAATATTTGTAAATAGGGGGCTATAGATAACTTTGATTATAAAATGGGGTTATCGGCCGAAAATAGTTGAGAAACACTACTTTAATGGACATAATGTTTAAAACCCAAAATATTAAAACATCCTTGCCTGAAACTGTAAAACTCGAACCATGAGCTTTGGAGTCATGTAAATTTTATAGCTATTTTGTAATTGAATTTTTTTGAGATATTTAATATTTGCCGGGCAATTTATTTAAAAATATGTGTTTTTCTCTTTGTGTTTTGCGCAGTGTTTGTTGCTAAAGGACAATAGATCAATAAATTTCTTCAAGTTATCGTATTAGGAAAAATTTTATTTTCGACAAAATTACTTTTAATTTTTTACTTAGTTGAAGTGGAAAGATGTTTAAGTCATGCTCTTTAAACCAATGGTTTTTAACCGTTTGACTTTTACGCGCATCCACCGAAGTAATAAGTAAACAGGACATTTTAAACCAATGGTTCTTAAAGTGATGGTCCGTGAATTACCAACTTTTATATTTAAAATGGTTAAATATTTTGAATGGTACCTATTTAACATATTGCATAATGAAACAAATCCTGATGGAATCTTCATAAGATATAGGTTCCCCTTGTTAACGCTCGTCTTTTAAGTTATAGGTTCGTGGAATCATGAAAACCGGTTAACCGTTTATCGATAATGTAACCGCTATTCGTGATCTTCAACAAATACTTAGCGCTGGCCAGTCGCCTGAAGAACTTTAAGAACCACTGGTTTCTACTTTGCAATATTCATTTTTATACGTTCGACAGTGGACAGCTTTTATATACATGTTAAGTTTGTTAGGGGGTTTAACGTCTAACACAAACATCTGACAACCCACAAATAAACTCGTAAATGTGTGTAAAAATAATAACTCGCTTTCAAATATTTATTAGATATAAATAATAATTACAAATATGGATTAGATCCTTTATAAGACAATATTGATAAAAATGACCGCACAAAACTGATGTTAGAATATCGGTTATTTAAGAACCGGGCTCAATGTATTTCTAAGATGGCGAAATGTGTGTCCTAAATGACCAGCAGCTCCGCTTTCTTAAGAATGGAAAAAGACGAAGGTTTCCCAAAATTTTAAAGCGCGATCGATTAACACCCAGAAATCGGTGTTAACGTTTTACCTAAATTACTACCCTCTAAAAGTTAAATCAATAATAACAACAACGCAGTTTCCTTAGAAATTATTATATTTTTCAGAAATTATGGTTCAAGCCGATGATTGGACTGTTACGATTTTCTGATCAGTAATATCTGATAGAGAATTTCTTTCTGTTGCGTTTTAGATAGCTTTTAGTCGATATGTATCGTACCAAATGAATAATGCAATAATTCGTTTTCTGGTTCAGCTCAGTATTATTTTTTGCTTCTCGTAGTAATTTTAGTTTGCACTCACATTTCAGTTTTTTCGATTCTCTTTCTGCCCTGTTACAAATCTAGCTAGTTTATATATATATATATCGTTAACACAAATTATAATCCCTCAGCTTAAGTCTCAAATCACAGGTTTTACCGATTAACTTATCAGATTATTTTACTGCAATTTGTCACAAATTTTACTAGATTTGTTTTTATTTGAGCATATTTATATAATTTTAGAGAATTTGTTTATTTATTTTGAGTAATTAAAAAGTATCATTTTTAAATCTAATTTACTATTTTTAATTAATATATTATTTATTATTATTTTTAACTATTTATTAGTTTTTTGTATTATTTACACCCTAAATTCTATTTATGGTAATTCGAAAACTTTTTGTAGTAATTTATTATTTATTTATTTATTTGCTACTTTTTATTGCTTTTTAACATTATAACCCATATTTCTAATAATTATTAATTGAATTAACATTTTTGGATATTGTGCGTTGCTCATTAATTTATTCAAAGACCCATAAATTAAATTCGTGATTAAGACTACTGAATTCCGAATTGTTAAAATTCGTTGAAAAAATTGACTTGATAAATTTTCTATATTTTCTAATTTAAAGAATATTTTTTTAAAATTAACCTGAAAATTTTGTTAGAAAAATTTGAATCATTTGTAACTTTAAAAATGCATCTGCTGAATACTTTGCTGTGGGGGTATCCCTAAGATCTTATTCTAATTTTATTTCCAAAAATCAATCCATTGATGAAAGCTGTTTTGTGATGTAGAGTCAAAAGTGATAAAGTAATATTACAGTGATGTATTTATTATGTATAGAATCCAACTATTATTGTATATACAATTTGTTGAATGAATTATGTAATAGATGATCCCTCAATTGGGCTTATTCCTATGCTTTCCCATTATGATAATTTTCATTATCTTTTATTGCGGTAAATTAATTCTAATTGTTGTTGATTCTTTTAGAAAATCTAAAGCGGCTTTTCTCCAATCAAGTTTTTTTTGTTTTAGTCTTTTTTGTTAATTTTTTAACTTAAATTTATTTATAAGCACTAAAAATTTGATGAATCATAAATGACAATAATAACTTTTCCATAGAAATAAAATAACAGCATTTATTAAAATTCATTAAAATTCTAGTAAAATTAATTAAATATTCAAAACACACTTTTTTTTAAAATTAACTTTATTGGGATTCATTTATTTGTAAATATATTGCAAAATTATTTTTTTACAAAAATAAAATATATTTTAATCTATTCCACATACTGTATATCATTAAGTTTAATAAGACATGAGAAAAATAATTGTAAGTGAGTTAAATTGATTAGGGATTTTTTTAATTTCATACATATTATTAATTTCCATCATCTCTGAAGCTTCAGTGGTTTCATCGTTATAAGGCCTTGTCGGAAGGCAAATATTGCCGAACGTGCGAATCCTTGTAATGGTGGAATTACTATGCGACAGTGCCAAAGTCTGATCAGAAAGGAAATGCGGCTAAATTGTGTTGTGCCGCATTTTTTAAACATGTTTAGTAATTTTAACTTTCATAAATGTTTTCAAAATGCTATCTTGTATTACGTAAAACTCTCTAAATCTTTGCTTTTATGAATGTTTCAATTGGGTAATTGGTTCATGATGAAATACATATTAAAATATTTATGGTGCGTTTTTACGTATGATAAACGCAACAAACTCAAAATTAAAAATTGTACTCTTAAAAAGATTTAAATTTTCTACAGTATGTACATACTATATAGTTTGATCCAATAATTATTAGAGCATCAGATATACAAAGAAAACTCATGATTAGTCTTCACTTACGTCACTTGCATAAATCTGAAATTTTGATCTGACAGTTCTGTAGAGAATAAAATTCTGCACAAAAACCTCCCAAAATTGGAATTCTTTGATAATTCCTTCTATTTTTATATTAACATGCTAAATCTCTTTGTTCTGGCGGGCTCACATCTCACTACTACTAGATTTTTTCTATCCATTTCATATTTTTCAAAATTTTAAACTTCTATCAGGTAGATCACTAAATTCTGAACATGAATATATTTGAAACTTTAAAATCGAACAACGGGAAGTGTTTTAAAATTTCATTTAAACTCTCGCTCCTCCCCATATATTTTAATAAAGAAACATGAGTCATCGTCAAGTTTTTCCAAGTCCATTTAACAAAGACATCTAAACCAAAATTGCAACCATTTACTTTTACCGGGACTTTTATATATCAAATTGAGGAGCACGAAATTCTAAGACCCTACATAATTGACAACTATGTCATCAGACAAAGTATTCATTATAAAAATGGCCTCTAAAGGTTGAAATTTGCACATGGCTTAGAACCATGACTAAATTTATAAAAAAAAATTATAATTTCTATATTATTTTTTAGTTTTGGATAATTTTACCCCATGTCAAAAATCACTTTCAAGTAAATCAAAAGATATTATATGGGTTTTGGTTTAGTTTAGTGGTTTGTTTTTACATTGCATTCGATCTTCACCGATGCATGATTATATACATTTTCAGTAAACCTGGTGAATGTTTAACTGTAGAAGGGGCTTCTCACGATGGACCAATTATGTCTGTCAGCACACAAAAATATTCATCGCCTGATCATGACTGCAAGGATTTGTTTCTCACATCATCTGTCGATTATTCAGTAAAATTGTGGTCGAATTCAGAGAGCTATTCCTCAAATTTGATTTTTACCCTTGATGATCGTAGTGATTACGTATACGATGTTGATTGGTCACCAATTCACCCTGCAGTTTTCTGTTGTGTTGATGGATCTGGTAAATTGGAGGTGTGGAATTTCTTGCGCAGTATCGAGGTAATTCATTCTAGGGTTTTCAGCTCTCCTCAGTGATAATTTATTTTATTATATATAATTTATTTTCATTATATCTATTTCATAATTACTATTATTGTAAAGGTTAGAAAGGTAAACTGAAATTCAAAAATCCATTTTCTACAATTTTTAAATATTAAAACAAAATTGCCATTTCATTAAACATACCATTAAACATTTCATTCACAGCAAAATTCACCCAACAGTAAGTTTATACGAAACACCGGCAAAATGACCATCTAATACAAATCCAAATATTTTTTAATAATTTTTTTATTAATATTGCTATTCGCTGGATTAAAAAATATGTTAGTAACTGTTACGAACACTAATTACCAATTGAACATATTACTGTAAATCAAATAACTAAAAAAATAATTATTTATTTATTTTTGGAAGTGGCGGAATCATCTAGGGCAGGGATGAGCAACCTTTTTTCAACCCACGGGCCAATTTTAAAATTTTGTGGCGGGCCGCACTCATTAATAATTTACAAAGCTTTATATATACTAATAAACATAAAAAAATACAAAAAAATGCTTAGCGGGCCGCAAAAAAATATTTAAAGGGCCGCGGGTTACTCATCCCTGATCTAGTGGCTAGGGCAATGGTTCCAAACCTTTTCGGATAACCGTACCCTTTGGTAACAATTTGGAATCTTACGTACCCCCTAAATCCAATGCGATTTTTTTTATTATATTCTCACAATTTACACACTAACAATACTTTATCCTATTTAAATTATATGTAAATTTTTCAGCAAAATATATTAAAGTAAGACTGCTGTGCGTAAAAATAGTTAATATTTGCTGAGAAATTTACATGTAGTTTAAATAGGATAAAGTAGTAGTTGTGTAAATTTTAAACAGTGTGTACGTAGTAGTTTATATTATATATAAATTCTATTTTGGCTCTTAGTTCTTTTCTTATAATACTTACTTAAGTAGGTACTTATTATGGATAATATTCCAATAAATTTAACAGTTTGTGAAGAGTAGGTAATAAAAAATATATTAGTTCGAAAAATCACCATAAATTACAATCCTTGGCGATTGGCGACAATGGTAGTATACATTGATTGCCACTTATAAATCACTATGATTAAAATATCAAAAATAATTCAAAAAAAATTTCTTACCGGCTGCGCTTCTCGTACCCCGGAGGAATGCTCCACGTACCCCTACGGGGTTCATGGACCCCCGATTTGGAACCCATGGGCTAGGGATATATTTCTTACAAAACGTATTTTACTAATAATAATACTACTGACTACTGGGACAAATCCATCCCACATGACAATATCACTGGGACATATATGACCCATTGGGACTGAAAAGGTTAATTTAGGTTCAATTTAATGTCCCTCTGTGTACTATTATGGGTTAAATTGATAATTACGTTATGAATATATTTCACTGAGAGTAAAAAAAATTTCTTTTTGACTGAAGCAGTAAAGATAATGATTTTTTGATATTCACGAATTTTCGACAGCCTTTTTTAAGTGATTTTATATGGATGATATTTCTCATAATGTAAATCAAAATTTTATGTCAATTTATACTTCCCTTTGAGAACTACCCTGCCTAACATTGAATAATTTGTTGCCTGTGATTGAAGGCTTATTTATTTAGTTAATATGTGACTCAGAATGATCACAAATTGATTTGATATATATAAAAATATATCTTTTATATTGATTCTGGCATTTATAGATCTGTGATTTCAGCATGTTAGCATTAATAGATTTATAATTGAGAATTGTGGATAAATCAAAATTTTGTTAAATTAATACAAAATTACACATTTTTATATAACAAAAGGACAATCAGACAACGAATTCCGGTGGTTTATTTTGAAAAATGACCATTAGTTATGGGTGAATAAAACTGTTAAAGTATTGACCGCCACGTTATTTTTTCTATTTTTTGTCAAAAAATTACAAGCTCAATTAATACTAATTTAAAAAAATATATTCTTTTTCATTCGCTAAATAGTGTAACCTTTGTATGCTATTACATATTGACCGCCACGTTATTTTTTCTATTTTTTGTCAAAAAATTACAAGCTCAATTAATACTAATTTAAAAAAATATATTCTTTTTCATTCGCTAAATAGTGTAACCTTTGTATGCTATTACATACCCATTAAACCAAATACTATCAATAAGCTAAAATTATCTCATGGTGATGAATGTTTTTAATTAAATGTGTGTAATTATGAGTAACTTTTAGTCACTCTTGACTCAATGTTTATCGGTATTTGAGTATACACAAAAATTTAGAATTTTAAGAAATCATCGCAACAAAGTTGGTTGATTATTTACGATTTATGCAAGTTTATGAAAAAATTAATGAATAATGTTATTTATTATTTATTATCCTTTTAAAACAATTCAGAATGTTAAAAAACTTATTTAATGTTTTGAAAATCACAAACCTGAAAACAAAGTGATTAAAATATATTAACAAAAAAGTTAAAAATTATAATAACAAAAGTATATCATAAAAATCATTAATCCGGTATTTTATTTTCCTAAAAAGATTTCGATCTATCAAAACTGTTTGATAAAATCCATTAAATATAAATAAGCTACTTGATTTTATCAATAGTATAAATAAACAAAAAAGTTTAATAACATTAAATTTGATATTAAGCAAACAAGTTTGAAGTGAAACTAAATAAAAGATTATGAATTTTGGGAATTTAAAAAAAGTAATTTTGAATATATTTTTTCCAGTAAAGTTTGTAATCAGGTGCATTGTGTTGAATTAAGTGGTTCTTATACATCATTAAACAATATTTTATTTTGATAATTCTTAAGCATTCGATGAACCTTATTACACTTAAACCTCGATTTACGCAATTAATTGGGCCCCAAGAAACACGACGCAAATCGAAATTAATTTTTCCATATAAAATATATTTTGTTAATTAGTACTAAAACAAAAGATCCCTTGGATTAAAAACTATTTTTATTCCAATCATTATATATATATATATATATATATATATATATATATATATATATGTGTGTGTAATACATAAACCAACATTAAATATACATAAATTCATTAAAATATTAAATAAAATTTAAACATAAATTCATTAAATAAAAAATAAAATAACAAAAAAATTCATTCAATAAACAAAATGTAAAATTCATTGCACAGAAACAATTTGTAACTTTCTTTTTTTAATTCTAATTCGATGAACTTGACGATTCTAAATCGATTACCGTTTCTGTAGACTGGTTCTGGTTTGGTTCTCGTAATGTTACAGTTAAAAACTTGTCTAAAGTTTGCTAAACTTGTGCAGCTTTTTTGCCATTAAAAATTTCAAAAACAATGCAACTTCGAAAACGACAAAAATTGAGGTTTTAGTGTATAATCATTTTCAAGTTAATAATATTGATTTTGGGTATTTGTGTACAATATGGTAATTTGAAATAAGTGAGTATATTTATTTCTACCGCACACGAGGAACCAGATTGGAATCTATTTCTTATTGAAAATTTATTAATATCCAAACATTTCTGTCCGACGTAAATTATGAGAGATGCGAAAGTGAATTTTATTTTCTTTATTACCGATCAAGTTACGCTGCCTATGAGGAAAGTATAGGGGTGTCATAAATCATACTGTCTCAGAACGCTAACATCTATTTACAATGTACATTTTAATCAACATTTTTATTTTAGTTTTTGTGCCAGAGATCTAAGTTCTCTAATATTAATTTTTGATTTAGGAACCGATAGCCAAAGTAACTATTGATTCCCAAAGTGCTATCAACAGATGTAAGTGGCATGATTCTGGTTTTTCATTAGCCACTGGAGATGATATCGGTCGGATTCGGTTACACGAAATTAATGAGGTTAAAATCATGATTAAAATAATAATAATAATTTTTATTATTGATGACAAATGGATTAAAAATTATAAGGATCCATGTTTAGTAAGGTCTGAGTGTAATTTAAGAAATGAGTGTGAATTGAGTGTTGATCTAAATAATAGTAAAAATGGATATAAAAAAATTGAGCCTAAATATGTGTTAGTATTGCCGTACTCTGAAGGCTTTACAAATTATAAAATGAAGTTAAGTAAACAGATGGAAATTTAGAGTATAAGATCGTCTCTAATTCGTGTAAGGTACGCAATATGTTTATTAATAAATCAAAAACTCCGTTTGGATTGCGTTCTTATCTCGTTTATCAATTTACATGTAATGGGTGTAATACCGCATACATTGGAGAGACTTCCCGTCATCTCTGTACTCGAGTTCTAGAGCATTATCGATTGAAGGGTTTGACCAATATTAGTGAGCACAATAGAGGCTGTAAAAGTGAAATAGGAATGTCTGATTTTAGAATTTTGTTGAGAAGTTTTAATAGTTATTGGGAACGTGCTATAGTGAATTGTGTCACACCTAGCGCACTTTTTGTTTCCTCCCCACTTTACTATTTATTAGATTATAATCAAAATGAGATATTATGTATTTAATTTCAATTTATGGACTTAATTATAATTATTTTTTATTTGATTATTTCTTATTATTTTTATTAATTTATTTATTAGATTATTTAATTAATATTAAAAAATAATTTGTTTAGATTATATAAATTAATTCATAATATTTTTAGTTGTTTTTTTGTGCCTGAAGATGACAGTTAAACTGTCGAAATGTATCTTACGAGTGTTTAAATAGTGTTTTCTTTAAATAATAATAATAAAAACTATAATAATAATGATAATAATAATAATAATAATTGACAAGTTCTTTTGATTTTACACAACTGATAAATTAAAATATCAGACAAATAATACGAATAAAATAAGCCTTTACTGCAAAGGATTTAATAAATTGATAAAATTTTCGATTATTTATTGAAAATATGTCATTTGGTAATAATTGAAAATAATTATTTTATAATGGAAAATTTTATCAATTTAATAAATCCTTATTTTATTTTTATTATTTGCCTGATATTTTAATTTATGCTGCTACCAATGAATCACTGTTTAATAAAAGTAATAATAACAACGTTAATAATAATAATATTCTAGTTAATAATTGTTGCATAATCTCAGCATTCAGTTCAAGCTCGTAACATTGCCTGGAATGAATATGAAGATGTAGTCAATCAATTGCAATTTGATGCTGACAGTGCAACTCCATTCAAAGATATAGTTTGACATATAGACTGATGATAATTATATGTGTCACGCCAATATCTGCATTTTGTGATGTCCCGCAGCTGTGATGTAACGCATAGCTGTTTATTTTATTCTTCTGGTATTATTTATACAATAATTTATTTTTGGTGGTTTATTATAGCTAATTTTAATTATTATTGTTTATTTGTAATAGGTTTACTGTTTCAATCAAATATATTGTTTTTTCATTCGTTTATAAAATGTAGTGATTGCCACCACGGAAACTATGAGTTATCGAGCCCCTGGTGCTTTTTAGCACTAATGTGTCAATGAAATCAACTACATGAATCAATTTTGTTTTGGTTGCTTGTTGGCACCTGGCAGCCGATCGTGCTGGAAAACGCTCCGTAATCCGGGACGCATCGATCCAAGAAATGAATTATAACATACATGGTTCTTGATGAAAAGTATTGTGACTTTCATGCAAAATCTTAGCAGATCTCTCAATTGTGTTAGTAATTATCGTGGCGTTTGAATTATTTTTCTACATTTGGGTGGTGGTATTCGGTCAAGATATCCTAGTGATTAGGGTCTCATCCAAAGTCATTCGACTTGGCTCTTAGGATGTCTTTATCGAATAATCGGTAATACGAGGATTATTTATCAAAGCCTTTGGCCCCGTTTCCTCACCGAAGTTTATCTATTTCACCCCTTTCTCAATTTTGTAACCACCGTGTAATAACAAAAATGTTCGCGAATAAAACGGGTCTTTTCTAGTACTGTGGCAAGTCATTATATGAGTATCGATCCGTTCAGTTGCATAGGAAATGAGAATCTATATTTATGTATAGAGAGTTTCTGGATTATCGGCCGAATAGTTGTATGTAGAGAAGCTTCATCCCTCGTTGGGTGATTTATAGGTTACGAACAAGTTTATTTATGAGAACCAGGTGGATGGTGGCTACTCTATATCATATTAAATGAGACAAGACGAAGTGTTTCATAATGCAGATTTTTATTTGGCATAATAAATGCTCCTATGAAACTATTAATCGATCCTTCTAACTCGAATTTCTCGGTGTTCTTTTCTCCTATATGTTTCGGAAGTTTGGTTCATTCAAATCGGGACATCGCATATAATTCTCATGGATAACGATAGTTGAAAGAAAATTTTATAAATAAATGTGACTATACCTTCATATTTATTTTCTCTTCCCCTTGCTGGTCCCTCCCTCTGGACTTCTACTCGTCGATGAGCACGACTGTCCCCTTTCATCTTCGGAGTCATTAAATGGTCCTCTGGGACCTTCATTTCTAGTTTATGTTTTCTAGAAAGACAAATGACTAAATCTATTTATCACTGGCTATATATACCTCTTCATGTCAAAATGTCCATTTGTCGATATTGATCAGAATAATTTTCTGCCCTCCGGAAAAATTTCGACATAATATTTTTGAATCATATATTTCATAAACATTGTTTCAGCAGGGTTAATCATCAGCATTCCTAATAAAATTTCCCCATACATGCGTTCAAGTAGAGCTTACTTGAGATTGCTTAAACGCCGTATGGACAATTGTTGATAATTGTCCACTTGAATTTGCACTCACTTGGTGTATAAGCATTAAATTTTGTGAAAATGAATTGGTATATATACCTATTCCGTGACCCTAACCTTGAGTGTTAAATTTATTGCGATGAAACAAAATTTGACCTTGAAATTATTTGTATAATCTAACTCTAATTTTTAATATTTTCTTGATTTAATTTGACAATTTATTCATTAAATTTTTAATTGAATTATTTCTAACCAAAATTATTTTATTTTAATTCAACTTTTTTCATTAATTCTTTGCTTTTACATAATTTGTCAATTTTCCCGTCAAATCTCATGTTATTGTTAGACCAGAACGGAGTTTTGTTTAAATGAATCGGTAACAGCAAGAAAACACAACACGCAAAATTTAAAATCAGACCCACAAAACTTCAACTAAACACTTCAAAATATGAGAAAGAAATAATTAAAATATAAAATCAAAAAACATAAAAATAAATTAAAATAATAACAAGATGCAACAAGATCCGCAGGAAATAAACACAGAAGTAACATGAAAACACGAATATTTGACTGAAAATTCACAATTTACTTAAAAAACAAGAGTTCGTGAACGTTAGAACAAAAATTAAATAATTCGAATTGGAAACAATTCAATTAAAAGTTAAAAATCAAAATTGTCAAATTAAATCAGGAAAATAATAAAATTAGAGTTAGAATATACAAAAAATCACAAGGTCAAATTTTGTTTTACTACATCAAATTTAACACGCAAGGTTAGGGTCACACAATAGGTATATATACCGATTTACTTTTAAAAAAAATCATATTCGAACATAGTCTTAAAACAACTTTGAATCAACAGTCATTTTCACTTTTTAAGTGGACGATTTTTCGGAGAAACTTCTCCACGCAATGCACAAATAATCTCAAGAGAGCTCTGTTGGGTGTTTGCGTGGGGAAGGGTTATTATGTAATGTATGCCCAGGATGATGAAGTCAATTACGAAATTATTTGTAACAATAAACGTTTAAGCAGTTATTATGTCACGTCGAAATTTTTCCGGCCCACAGCCGATACATCACAACAAGTCATTAAAATCAACATACCCCAACCGAACTGTGTAAGGGCGGTGTAAATCCGCCAATAGTTCGTGCCCGTGAAGGCTAAGGCATGAGAACGCAGGAGCCCAAACGTCAATATTATCCGTTTATAGGGGAAATTGGAAGGTAAGGGGGTAGTCTTTTGGCTGCTCCTTCGCCATTCATTTCCTGAAAAATAGACTTAAAATTACTAACAACAATCGGCTTAAAATCTCAACACCGAGAAGTCCAGTGGGCACTCGTAATCTTCTAATGTCGACATAATCAATCTTAATGTCAAATGAGGGAAGGTAACGGGGTAAAAACGTCGTAAATCGTTGCTATGATGAAAACTTAACATTAGTAAAACGCTAGAGATAAATTACTATGATGAAAACTTAATATTAGTAAAAATGCTAGATATAAATTACTATGACGAAAACTTAATAGAAACGCTAGAGATAAATTGCTATGATAAAAACTTTAGATTAGTAAGAATGTTACCTAGCATTACGAGAATAACTTCCCTATGAGATTTATCATGAGATTATCATGCAGTTAAGATTCACAACCGACTCTTGAAATTTTCGATCGGGTAGTGAGAAACTTACCACTCAGGATAAAAGGTGTAAATAGATAAGGCAAAGTACACCAACGCCAAATCTACTTAGAGCAAAAATCAAGCAAATTAAATTTAATATAAATATAAAAATCATAAACAACGACGACAGTAAAAAATATTCCAGTTTTGAAGAGTTAACATTACGATAAAATTGACTATCCAGTTGCTACCGTAAATTCCACTCGTAAGGAAATGGATGTCCACTAGGTTAAGCCAACGTCGTACTATTCGAGAAAAGAAACGAAAAATGTGTTGAATACAACCGCGACGATCTAGTGAGATGGACGTCTAAAGGGCAATAAATTTATGCGAAGATAAACGAATCAAATACTAACCCACTTAGTCGAATAAGACTCGATCCAAATATGTAGACGACGTATCGTTCAGTGAATCAATAGAACCAAATAATGAAACTGTAAACGAACTACATCAAATTAAGAAACGATACCATAATGAACAACTAAAATAAATGAATCAAGACAGTGAATTAAAATAGATTACCGAATTACGGGAATAACATTTTAAACAAACGTAGCAAGTAAAAAAATTATAGCTAAGCAAATGAATCAAATCAGCGTGTCCAGTCACGAAATCACCATCAATTGACCTTTAAAGTGAAATATTGAAGCACTGACCGGATTGACGACGCTAATATCAATCCTCCGTGAAGCGAATCAATGACTCAGGCTGTCACAAATCAAATAGTGAACTTTTACACACAATAACGAGTACGATAATACCAGGTCTCGAAGACATTGCATGCCGAAAGAAGCAAACGAAATTTTAGCCTACCCACACCCAACGTGGCATAGCGTGGTGCACATATATAATCACCTGACCAGTTTGATTCGTTCATTTTCTAAAATCACGACGAAGCACATGTCATATAACCATAAACATTGGAGGGACGAAGAAACCAGTAGAACTCGAGATGGAGAGCCCGACGAGATAACCATGGAGGAAAAAGATGAATCCCGCGAGGGTAAGTCTATCCTCTGATAATATTATCAATTTTACCATTATGATACGAGTTAGGCTTTTGGAGGACGCTAATATCCGGCATAGGACTCCCTCCCGCCTCGAAACAACCGTCCAAGAAATCTATAGTGAACTGAGATGAGAGACCTGTTTTGTATCGTTAACTTGATCATGAATATAATGTTTTGTTCTCCATTAATTTATCTGAAGTTTTACTGGACCGCCAATGTATAGATTGACTTGCCAACGATACTCACGTTCCAGTGAAACAGGATAAAGATAAATGCAATAGATGACCTTGAATAAAATGATTATTCTCAAGTATCTAGATGAAGCGAATCTAATCAGGGGGTCAAAATATATAGCTACAATGATGAAAATGGATAACAAACTACATTGCGAATTTGATGGTTACCATGTTGAATTTGGACGTCCATTACAAATAGTAATCGTCACTGCGTTGAAATCAAACAAACAAATCCCATTATAAAAGCTAATGATTACAACGATGAAGTAGGTAAAATAAATTAAATTGAAAATACGGAACAATTCCAACGGTGCAACTAGATGAAGTCAAACACCATCAATACACGAAAGGTTATACATATAGAGATGGCGAAACTGATCCAATTCTGAGAATAAATATCCTGATCATAAACTTTATAGAATAAACCCACTGCAGATATTTTAGTCGAAAGGCCGCGTATCGATTAAAAACAAATTTAGAAAAAAAATAATAAAACCGAAGGGGGATAGATTATTACTCATGAGGCGGATGATCTCATCACGACAACAAATGACCTACCAATGTCCGACATACCACTCAATTTTCTAGGCGGCGACAGAACAAGTAATCTCATCAACAACCAGATAAAAGTTCCACGAATTCTAACGTAGAATGATGGCGTACTCACACAGCCTTCTAGGACCCCAGAAATGTAAGGTGTCGACAACGCACTAACTCGCATTATCTATTGCGACATTTTCATTGTTGACCCTACCAATGTCAAATCACCACTACATTTCCCTAATCAACAAATACATAAAATTCATTCAGACGATTCAGGTCTGATAAGATTGTTAGAATAAAGTTATTAATGAATCAATTAATCATTTGGAATTTTCTAGACAACTCTTGGATAGACGCGCCCCGAATCATGGTGCGATTCCCCGCACATTCCGCTGCTAGATGTAGTAAGGCAATGTGGGACGCGGGATTCTCGATTTCCCCAGTGAGAGAGTCCAGGACGGAAATTCAAAGTGATTTCGGAGAAGCCGATCTCCACTTCATAACCATAAAAAGAGAACCCGGCCACAACCCAGCTCGGGAGATCAGAGGACAGGCCGAGTTCCTTCTAGCTCGTTTTGAGGAACATTAACGACAAACAGACCGAAAGGTAGAGAGGGTTAGACGCCACTTATCAGAGATAAATGCAAACATCGCAGCAGGCAGAATCTCGAGTACGGATGGGTACGCTCCTCCGTACAATATATCGTTCAATCTCGACGACCAGAGCTTAAACAGGAGGACAGCCGCCATCAACGTGGGGTTCCACGAAAGATTCTCCCGTGGGAAATGCGAAATGGAGAGTTACGTCCCAACAGTAATCGCGAGCATCCATAAGCTTGCGAATACTCAAGGCAAGACATTAACCGATGTCACCCAAGATCCGAACGATATTAATTATTGAAAAAATAAACATTTAGGCTACATCTTTTGTTTTCTTCCCTTAAGATAATTAATAATATAAGATTATAGTGAATTTTTATGATAAGATCTTTGACATAGAAATTCAAACAAGATGAGTGATATTTGTGAAAGATTATACAATTTGATGATGATTTTCCTTCTTGTAGATATGGGACCATGCAAAATCTTGCAGAGAGAACTGGATAAGGACGGAAAAACAAATGTGGAACTACACCAACAAATCATGCAGTTAATCAGGGAAATTCAGCAGGTCAAAGCCACCTGGGTAGAGCCGAGGAAAGTAAAGGCCCTCTACCAAAAGATGACAGCCGCGGGGATGGGCTGAAGAAAAGCAGCTCTAACAGAATCAGAAGACTCAAATTTGCGGCCTAGAGGTAGCGTTATCGGCATGCCAAGAGGGCAACGCGGTAACCTACCCGTTAGTATTAGCATAAGTCAAACTGGCCTATAGAGAAATGACAGTGACCACTAAACCAACGAACAAACCTCCTAAGCATTGACCCGGAAAAGCAGAGCGCGCCAAGCGTCGAATCGCTCAACCAAAAGAATAAAATGTTCTTTCAGTTGTTGTTTAATAAATGATTTTCGACTTTGTATTGATTATCCAAATAAGTCATTTAATATTAAGATTAATTAAATCGAATCTTGAGTAGTGCAGAGACTAAGTCCGAGCGATAGGAGTGTCAGACACACAACTAAGGTACCAGGATAAGAAATCGCACATCAACCTTCTAACGGTAGTGCGTTGAAACAACCTTGAGATGGAACCATAGTAGTTCTTTCGCAGCGCTCATCTTTGGCGATCTCAAAACCAATGGTTACATCACCAACGTTGCTTGGCAACGGGTAACTATTGGAGGGCAAAGAAAGGTTCTATTTGAGGTCTAGGTCACAGAAACCGTAAAACCCCACATTACTTTGTTATTTTTATGTTATTTCATGCGGATCTTGGTGCATTTTGTTATTATTTTAATTTATTTTTATGTTTTTTGATTTTATATTTTAATTATATCTTCCTCACATTTTAAGGTTGTTGAATTGATGTTTATGGGTCTGATTTTAAATCCGCCTGTTACATTTGAGTGCTATTTCAAATTTATTTAAACAAAATTTTATTTAAAAATTTATTTAAACAGTTGGTGGGTTTCTGGGTGTTGATATTTTGAAACTATATGGTTATTACCCAGACAACCCCATACAAACATTTTTCGCTTACCACTCGGCACCCGTTGCTAAGCAACGTTGGAACTGTGTTCGAGTGGGTGGATCGTCCGGAAAAAGTGAGCGCTATTGCTAATGCTATAATTGACAGAACGATCCCTGGGTTCAACGAGCTGCCGATAGAAGGCCTATGCTCGCTTTCGATTTTTAGGTCCCGTTATTCTCCTATCTCTTTCAAATGTTAATCTATACTCTCATATCATTTGTCATTACGTCTATTTCCATTGTCCCTCTTATCGTTGTCCATATTGATGGTCTTTTTATGGCCTGTAAACCCTTTATTATGCTAAATATCCATACAGTATATCTTTTACCCTTATCCCTATTATAACTACAATGTTCCCAATTATTATTACTAGCATTATCATTGTTACTAATATATGTATTACCTTTATTAATTGTTACTACTATTACATTTACCATCATTCTTATTACTATAATTAACATTATATTTATTATTATTACTACTATTATTATCATTACTATTATTATAATATTATTATTATTATTATTATTATTATTATTATTATTATTATTATTATTATTATTATTGTTATTATTATTGTTATTATCATTATTATTGTTATTGTTATAATCGCCATTATCATTACTTTTATCATTATTATTATTAAATTGTTAATAGGGAATCGTCCTTATTCCTCAGCTTTGTAAAAATATTTTACTTATATAAAAATTTAGCCTTACTCCATCCTTATTCTACAGTTTTCGATAAAGTATTGTCATTAATTCGAAGAAATTGAGCAGCGTTCCTCCTTTATTTTTCAGTTTTATCCAGTTATCCTATAAATTATTGATCAGTATTCTACTTTTTATTTTGCTATTTTTGATAATTATTTTAATTGATTCGGAAAATTTGAGCAGCGTTCCGCCCTTATTTTACAGTTTTTATGATAGATGTTTTAACTATTTCCAAAAATTTGCACAGCGTTCTGCCCATATTTTTCGTCTCAATTCAACATAATTCATTTAATTCATTTGCATTATTTAAAACATTGTTTTCCAAAATTTTGGTCGTTCAGATTAATTTTTTTCCGATGGCTATTCATTTTAACTGTTGCAACGATTTCACTATTTTCCCCGCTACCCTTTCCCTCTCTTTGTCCTTATGATCTATTTATGTTCATATTATAGTTAATGAGTGCCCACTGGACTACTCGGTGTTAGTGATTTTGAGCCGATTGTTGTTTAAAATTTTATGTCGATTTTATCGAAATTAAGTGCAAGAAAGTGGAGCCAAAAGACCCACTCTCAAGCTACTCTCTTTCGCTATTTAGGTTCAATGATTTGACGTTCGAGTTCCTGCGTTACGCACGCCGGAACCCTCACGGGCACAAGCTATAGGCGAAGAAACCGCACTTACACAGCTTGGTAATTATGTTTTAGTTTAATAGCTTGCATGTTGTGTGGCTGTGGGCCAGGAAAAAGGAAATAAATAAATATTACCGGTTATGATCACACATAAAGAATAGTTAATTGTCTAAGAATCATTAGTTCATTTCAATATTCTGTCACTTAGGTGTTCATCTTGCAAATACCTTGGTATTCTTTGGTTTCTGATTGATTTGTTTCAATAGCAGGTTCTGATTTTTGACGATTCGGTATCTGTTGTGAGATTTGGCTTTGAGATTTTGTTTAGTCTGGAGAATTGACTTTATTTGATATAGGACTGAATAGATGCTGATTTTATGGAAGATTGGCAGGCGTAGTGACTGTCAGATAGAAGAATAAATCGAATGTTTCGTTCAAGACTCCTTTTTTGATGGTGTATTTATGGTTTTGGGTTTGTTAACAGATATTCTTGCTTTAAGTTGTTGACTTTTTAGCATCTTGAAACTAGGTGAAGTTCAACTGCGTTCTGTGGATATATGACACGTTATCATATTATCTCGTCTTGATTGTTTGATGATAATTGATCGGTTCGGGATTATTAATGATTCTTTGAGGTTGGTTTAGGTTTCTTCTTTTTGATTATCGATTTTGGCTGTTTGTTCTCGATTTTCGGTTCTTTTCTGTTATTTTGTAGGGTTTCTAAAGAGCATCCATGGTTATTTGAATATGATTTCCTTGATGGGTGTTTCCTTTTCTACTGAATTTCGATTTGATTTTCCAGAGTTCTGAGGGTTTGAACGATCTGATTTTCTTGTTTTAGTCCTTTGGGCATTGTGTATATTAGGAGTTGATCCGTCCGTAATTGGTATCCTTTGGGTTTCTGCATATCTCGGCATATTTGCTACAGGTAATGTTTGCATCGTTTAATTGGTTGTGGGGTTTTTCGATATCTTTCTAAGGGATGCTAGGTTATATAAATGGGTTTATTACTGCCATCTTCCTTCTCATTGCCATTATCATGCTATTTTCGCTTTCCTTGTTTTTATGACAATTATGGGTTTGTGATGATTATTTACAATTGCTTGACTATTTACAACAATTTTCGAGCTATTTTAATAGGACTTGTTATCATTCCTCTTGATTTTAGGTAGTTGTTTGACTTTCTGTTTCTCTTCCTTCTTTATCTCTGTTGCTTTTATTATCATATTTGGTTTTATTTTTGCCATCGCTTATCTTCTTTGTTTGCCTTTACTACAATTTGTAAGATTCTTTCGATACTCCATTTTTATTAAGTGCATTTTTTTTGTTCAACCTCATTATCTTTTGTCGTTTCTTGGCATTTTCTTTTGCTTTCTCTCTTTGTTGATTCGATTTGTTTTTCTTGTTATCTGGTTTTTAATTGTTGAGTTGTTTTTGATTTGTTCTCTGGTCTTTTCTTTATTCATATCCGGTGTTGAATGTCAGTCTTATTTGGAATTACTACTACATGATATTCATTTTTGTCTTGTTTGGCTGCATCTAGTTTCCCTTGCAGTTGGTTGTTTTTCTTACTCTATTTCTTGCCTTAATTTTGAGTCTCTTCCTGGCATTTTCATATTCATTTAGTTTTGTATATTGAGCTTTGTCCTTTTTCGTTTTTCCGTTTACTCAATGACCACAAATTTTGTTTTTCAGTTATCTACCTTTTGTTGTTATTCGTCAGTTTCTCATTTCTTGATTCAGCTTTCCTTCAAATTATTTACCATCGTCTTTTTCATTGACTGACTTAATGTTTCATTTATTTCTTCATCATCTTCCTTTTTGTGTTGGTAATTTCTTTACTATTTTGCTGCTTTATTTGGCTTCGATCGTGGATCTGTTATCGTGGTTCCTCATTTTCGTCTCTCGTCTGATTGTACTGGATTTTCCAGGTTTTAATTTGCTCTCCTAGTCTACTCTTGTTTCTGATTTCCTTGACGGCTTTGGTATCTCTTAGTCGGTTTATTTCAATTTCTGATCCCGATTACTTGACATAATAGATTAGCTTCCAATTGATTCGTTTCTCAATTTTAACGTAATATCGCATCACTTGTCTTTCTCATTCCGCTTTATTCTTTGTCACATCTTCTGATTTTTAATTTGTTTTCGCTATTTGACTATAATATTTATATACTACTTTTATATATTATCGGATATTATTATACTCATTCCATATAATATTTAAACACTACTTTTATACATTACTATATAAACATATCTATTATATACATCATATACACACTCCTGACTATTTATTACTTTATCGTCTCCAAAGGGTCTACGCGCAAAGTGCGTGTCCCTTCGCATCTCTCGTCAGTTACATGATATATATATATATATATATCGATCTCGCTTGGCCGCTTGAGTGGTGCTATTAGTGACGGTGGTTGTCTTCTTTCCTTGTATATTACTGAATTTTGCTTTTTATTACTATCTCGGTTTTCTCCCTCTTCGTTATCATCTTCCTTTTTCCTGTCTTTGTCCTCCTCGTCCTTCTTGTCCTGGTCTTTATTACATCGAGCATTCTCAATCCTATTGTCCTCTACATTTATTTCTTTGATTATCTCTTTATACATCTTGATTATCATTTTTCTTCCATTTCTGATGTCATCAATTTCTTGTTTGCTGCATCTAGATTTTCGTTGTATCCAGTGCCATTCTCTTACCAAGGTTTCTAATTCTTTTTTTCTGGACCCTATTCTCTCAGGCTCTCTTCTATTGTCCGTGAACTTTATTTCTCTTCTCTTTAACAAAGCTTTTATCGTCTTTGGTAATGCATACTCGGAATTTATTGCTCTTTTTAATAATATATTTTCATTGCTTTCGAATTTGTTTACGTCTATGATTTCGTTATCGGATTTTCTTATTCTCCAATTGATCAGTTTTGCTGCTGCTTCATCGTATCCTCTCTCGATTGCTTCAAGGATTGGGTTTAAATTTTGTCCTATTATTACGATGTCTTCCTGAATTGCATTTATCGTAATGAACTCTATTGCGCTTGCTTCTCGCGACTTCATAATACAATTTAACATCGTTTTTCCTTTATTGTCATTCTCATTTAGAGTTGATCCTGTTTTTAATAATTACCTCATAATTTTCGTTGACATATCTCTTGACACTGCAATCATCATGGGTGTTTGTCCTTTCTCATTTCTGATATTTGTATGTTGTCCACATCGGTTCATTGCCTCGATAATTTCCATCGTTCGTTCTTCGTTTTCGCTTTCTAGGGCATGGTGTAGTGGTGTATTACCCGCTATGTCCATTATTGTGAATAATATTGGCATTCTTTTCTTTAAGATGCTGATTTCTGCTGTTGATTTTGAGCCTTTTGTGTAGTTCGTGATCATCTTTGTTACTCCTTCTAATATCTCGGTGGTATTCTTGTTTCTATTCCATTTCGGCATTATTTCCTTAGTCATTTTGATTATTGTTTCCATCTGTTTTCGGTAATTCAATCTAGCATCGTGAATTTCGTTATATTCTCGTTTCTGTTTCGCCTGATTACTATAATATTTTGATTCTGTCTCTTGGCTGTTTGTGGCTCTAGTAACTTGTTTCGTCATGTCTAATAGGTTTTTCTGTCTTCAGTTGTCATGTCTTTTCCTGGTTCGTAGCTTGATTTGACAATTGTGTCATTCGCTGGCTTTATTCTGGTGTTAGTATTGATCTCATTTGGTTTGCTATTGCTTCCTCTCATTAGTCCCGCTGTTCCGGATGGGTTCTGAGTATGTTTATTTATACAATTCCGAGTCATATGTCCCCATTTTTGAGAGTTAAAAAATGTTCCGCGTCTTTTGTGATAAATGATATTTACGTGACCTCTCTTCCCTTATTGTTGGCATATTTGATGTCGATAGCAGTCGTTCTCTGTGTGTCCGGCTTTTTGACATGTTTTACAATATTCTCTGATATTTACGCCGTTAGCTTTCGTATTGATTGTCCAGGTACTTTCTTTGTTCGTTGTGGTTTTTCTAGTCGTTTTTTGTTGTGCATATTCATGCTGTATTGTAATTTTCCTTTCCACATTTGTTGTTTTGCTGAGTTCTTCAATTACGTCTTCTTTGGTTTCAATTATCAATTCGCTAACTGTTTTTGATCTGTCTTGCATATTCAGATTTCACGTTTGTTGCTTTTGGATTTTCTTTTCGATTAGTTCTCCCTCTGAAATTTTATTAACCATTAAAATATTTATTACCTCTTGTTCGATTGACGTCACTCCTATTCCTGTATTGTCTCCTGTTGTTTGTATAGATTTTGACTCCAATACTTTACTTTCTACGTTTATTTGATGTTCCTCTTTCTTGACCTTTTCATTATTGTTTAGCCCTTGTTGTAACATGCTTATTTTCGCTTTCCTTATCAGTTCTCTTTTCGATTTTTGTAGTAGTACCCTCTGATTTTGATATTTTGTTTTTGTTTTTCTGATATCTTTTTATCGCTGCTTTTGCTGCTTTTTCGTCGTCTATAGTTCTCTTCTATGGTGAACTCTTGTATTATCTTTATTTTTTCTTTGCTGCTCAATTCCTGCTCTGATTTTATTTTGTCCTCTTGAGTTTCATCTTTCTTAATTACTTCATTTTCTTTATCGTTATTTATTGTCATATCATCTTCGCTGTTGACAACACACTGCTCCGAAGTGTGGATTTCTTTTGTATTGAATATTCTCGGCATATTGCTTCTACTTGATATTTGATTTCTGTTCATCCGTCTTTGTCGAATTTCCTGGGTTTCCTCTCTCTGTAATTTCTGCCATTCAATTTGTTGCTGTTTCGGGTATTTTCTGGTCCATTGATATCGAACATCATTCATGTTTCTCTTCGCATTACTTCGATGTATTTGATTGTTTGCGGCTATTTGTTGAATCATACCTCCTAATTGCTTAATCTCTTGTATTTGATTACTTTGTGTACTTTGGCTATAATTGTCCGGTTTTGGTTGTCTCGATTTTCTCTCTATTGGACAATTTGCAGCTATATTTCCATTTAGGTTGCAGTTGTAACAGGTTCTATTCTCGAATCTTGTGGTTGTCCTCATTATCTTCATATCTCTTAAATATCTAATCTCTTGTGTTGGGCTATTTAGTGGACTTTTCTTGAATTGGTTTGGTTTTTGTTGACTTTGCATTCTTCTCATTCGACAATTCTTTGACATATGAGCAGTTTGATCGCAATTAAAACAGATTATCATTTCTTCCTCTACGTTCCGTGTAAGGTTCATTAATATTGATTGTCTGTTGATACTTTCTGTGCGGACTCTTCTATCACTTCTTTGGCAATTCTTTAGTTGATAATCTCGGTCAGTTCGGCATCCTTCTTTTGAATAGATATTATATACTTGATTGTAGCTCGCGTTGTTAATCCTAAAATAATTATTATAATTTATAAATTTACTTCAACTGTCTTGAATCCTCTTAACTGGCATATCGCAAATTCGTAATGGCTTTTTAATGTATTGATTTGTTTGCGGGTAAATATCTTTCGTTTGTCTCGTTGTTTCAATCGATACTTTTATTGGTTCTGATACTTGATCTTTTAATTCGGTTTGATCATTTTCCATTTTGACTCTTTTCAATTGTGGTTAATATTTTCTCTTCCCGTATGATTTCTGTTTTCCATGTTTCAGCTATTTTTGTTTCAACTGTTTTCATTTTCGAATTTCCAGTTTCCTTTTTGTCATTTAAATCTTCTTCGTTGCATTTTCTTTCCGAATGCATCTCCTGTACATTTCTCTTTAAACTCGAATATATTGGTTTTCGGCTCCTCATTTCCGGTTCATCGCGTGTGATTTCGTACATTGTTGATTCTTTCAAATATATTTATGTTTCATCCATATTTTTACTTGGCAACTCTTGGTTAATTTCCTCTCGGAGTTTTTTCATCTCTTTACTCGTACTTGTTTTCAACTGAATTGGAATTTCTGGTTCGGGTGATTTCACGTTGTTTCCTTTATCGGTTAACTTTTCTTTTAATTTATCGTATTCTTCAGCTTCTGTTTTCAAACTTTCTAATCTTGTTGTAATCGATGATTCTGTTGTCTTTACTGTATTATGTTTTCTATCTTTTCACTGGCACGCTATGGCCTTAAATTTTTCGTCTTATCCGGCACTCTATGGGCTCTATAATTTATCCTCTTAATTGACTCTCCATGGCCATCTATTTCTATTTCATTTTCCAGGCTCTCTTGGGCCCTTTATATCTAATCGAAGTTGAGTTTCATCAGTGACCTATTGGGTGACTTGTCCGATGGACAAGCTTGAGGCCTCACACTGACTTCTCAATCCATGGCGTCTGTTGGGAGCGCATTTGTCCGGTTACGCTTGCCTCACCGCCACTCGGATATCCGGTACTCGGTGTGGGATCCGGGTTATTGTACCGAACTCCTCGCTGGGTTAATAATCTAAAAAACATTCCTTCAGTACTCGGTGTGGGATCCGGGTTGTTTACCTCGGAGAATATAAAAGAATGGAAAAACCTAGACGTTCAATCAAGTTCCAAAAGCGGTTTACTTGGTTTCCCGAATAGTGAAAAGAAAAGAAAGAAAATTTGGGCGCTGTACTTTCTAATATCTTTGTCTACCGTCAGCCTGCTCCGCGTCAGATTTCCAGCTCTGCTTGGCTGCCTCAATCTGATCCTTAGTAGAGCCGTTCGAGTATGAACTATTTACCGGTTTGTTCACATCTCACCTACCGCTTGGTGTCCTCGATACTCGGTGTGGGATCAGGGTTGTGTATCGAGTCCCTACCCAGGAAAAAAAAATACTCGGTCGATACTCGGTGTGGTATCCGGGTTGTGTATCGAGCGGTTCAGCGCCACTAGTTCCTTGGCTAGCAACAACCTGAACTCGACAGTCCGCCGCTGTCCTCTGGTGCCTCACCACCAGCTAGGGAAAAAAATGTTTTTTTTTGGTTTCCCCTCACTTTCCAATTCAAAAATTGTAACAATCGCCAGAAACTCCCCAACATTTGAGACAGTACCTACTACTTTACTCTCCTCGGGTTGATCAGGGTTCCCAATCGGAATAAGCATACTATCGTTATGATAGCTCGGTTTTAAATCTTACTTTCCAGTATTAGTTCCATATCATATAATATAAATAACATTACAAAATATACTAAAAAATTAGATGCATCGAAACTTTTACCGTACCTTATGTGTGATTTTTCAGCTTTCACTGTTTAAGTTGTGTTTTACTTGTCCACTCAGAATTTATTTAACGGCTTTCATGAAGTGTTCGGCTTTTTCCGTATGTTTTACACCTTTCGGTTTCTATTGTTGTCTCGTTCATTATTATTAATAATCTCAACTCATCGTGCTCGTTTTCGCTCATCATTTTATTCCGGTTGCTGACTATTATTTTCATAATTCATTATTATCTCTAATCCTTTATTTTCATTTATAACAAGCATCATCATTTATTCATCTACGCTCATTTCTTACTATTCATTTCATTTACACCTGAACATTTCCTTCCATCATTTGGATTATCTTTTCGTCAATTTCTCTAACTTAATTGATTATCTGTTTCTCATTTAATATCTAAATTGGCTTCGCTTAGCCTCATGTCTTTTGATATTCATACAACCGGTTTTTCGTTACTTCCGCTACAATTTCTCATTTCATAGGAGTAGGGGTTCGAAATCGTTGCAACCTTTTTTTATGAAATTCCTTTAATAATTTTGATTTTTGTTTTTTTTTATTTAACTACTTTTAATTAATCATTTACTAAGCTTAAAATTATTTTAAATGACTTGTCTCGTCTAATTTCAATCAATATTAATTCGACAATTTCTAGTTTTCTAATTATCCTATATTCTAACCGCTATTCTCATACTTATCTAATTATTATTTATATGATTCTTTAATTTATTTATACAATATTTACACGACCTCTTATTTTTGTGGTTTCCCTTTTTCTAATCGCTTTAACCCTCGTGGTTTCCACCTTTTCCCTGTTTTTATTACTTTTATTTTATTTATTTTTTATATTTTTATTCTTACTTCTACGGTTTTTGGATGATATTTACATGATAATTTCTATTGGTTTATACAACTTACCCATAATTTTATTTATGGTTTCTTGTTTCCTTGATTTCTGCTTTACAAATATTGATAATTTTATCCCCACTTTCTTGTTGAATCGTTTCACTTTTGAAATTTTTATGTATCTAATATTTTAATTTATTTACATTTATTGATATTTTCTTATTTTATTACAATACTCGTCATTCATGGGGTTTCTAAACTGGTGTTTTTGTTCCTTCGTATTTTCATCATATTTTGCATTCTCTATTTTTCCTCATCCCGCCATTTTTGATAAACTATGCTCATGTATTTTCTGAGGTTATCTGTTATGATTTTGTTATTCCCTTTTGCAAGTTTATTTCATATTATTAGAACCTCTAAGATACCCTCCATCTTTCCTAATTCATTTGTAACGATACTATCTACTTTTCTTAGATTTCCGGGAAGCTGTTGTTAATTTCGTGAAACTATCTAATTTTGATTTTCTCCGCATTTTGCTATCAATCTTGGCGGTGTTCCTGTTCCTCATAACACTCACATTCTGGTTGCTCTTAAGTGAATTTATGTTCTACCGTTTCTAAAAATTCATACTATGTGTTTCTATTTTCTATGTAGACAAACTGGTCATTTTTCAAAGTTTCTTTTCAATATTTTTCGTTGTTATCTCTCCGAGTTTCAGTGAAATCCGTCCCAACATTTATTGTTATTGATTATTTTTAGTTTCCATCTAGAACCGTCATTCATACTCTGTTGAGGGTGCTCCTGAGATTATTGGTAGTTTCTTAATTTTCCTTGAAATTTGTTTTCCGTTGTACAATAATCATTAAATCTCAGCTTTGAATGTTCGAACAAAGGTTTTCTTTTCTTATTTCGCACTGATCTTTTCTTTCTGTAAATCTTTCATTTGTTAGTTTGCTTTCCATGTAAATGCATTGGTCGTTTATCATAGTTTTTGTTTTATTTCTTCCTGCAACTGTTTGAAATATCGTCTTGGTGGTTACTTTCAAATGTCTTGCTTCTCCCGTTTGTTAGCCGCTAACTCGTTTTAAATATTTCTTGGTTGATGTTTTTACGAATTATTAGTTGTCCAATGTCGTCCCAACTTTGTCCTACTTGTTATTGTTTCTAACTGAAATCTGTATATTGTTCTCTTTGTTCATTGCTGAGTCCCCAACTTTGTACTTGTTAAGTCGTTTGTTTCATTTCGTTTTGTAGACAAATCCATCGTTTTCCCTAACATTCCGTGAATCTCTCCTTTCTTATTTTCCACAGGTTTGTACGTGGTGTCTAGTCATTTACTTCATTGCACTGTTTTTCTTATTTTGTAGCCAATTTGATCGTCTTCCATCGTTTTGCTATGTTGGGCCAGAACACAAACGGCCTTGAAAATTGTTTCAATGCATCAGTAATACAGCACGAAAACCCAGCACCAA
Source organism: Schmidtea mediterranea (assembly GCA_022537955.1). Classification (NCBI taxonomy): domain Eukaryota; kingdom Metazoa; phylum Platyhelminthes; order Tricladida; family Dugesiidae; genus Schmidtea; species Schmidtea mediterranea. The sequence goes on from CM039679.1 coordinate 241,584,259, forward strand.
GATAACTTAAAATACAATATAAAACATCAACTAAACATTTTAAAATCTGAGAGAATATAAATAACTATAAAATCAAAAAACATAAAATTAAAATAAAATAAATACAAAATGCATCAAGAACCGCACGAGATTTACATAAAAAATAACATAATAATGTTGGGCCAGAACACATATGGCCTTGGAAAATGTTTAAATGGATCGGTAACACACATGCAAATATAACAAGAAAATTTAAAATAAAACCTATTAAAACACCAATTAAACCCTATCAAATATGAAGAAAAAGAGAATTAAATATAAAATGATAAACATAAAAATAAATTAAAATAATAACAAAATGCAACAAGATTCGCACGATACAAACACAAATATAACACGAAAACCCAACAAATTCGACAAAATTTGATAAATTAATAAAAGTTCATGAAAATGAAACTTAAATCAAAAAATTTTGAATTAGAAATAATTCAATAAAAATTCTAAATAAAAAATTATTAAAATAAATTGAAAAATAATAAAAATTAAAGATTAGAATACACTAGAAAATAACAAGGTCGAATTTTGTTTTACTACATCAAATTTAACACGCGAGGTTAGGGACAGAAAATAGGTATAAATACCGATTCATTTTCACATTAAACTTAACCATTTTAACCAACTTTGAAAATTAGAATTTTAAATCTATTTCCATGTCAATTCTTTGAATTTTTTAGGTGAGAAATAGCTTTTATTTTGGAGCTCTCTCTCCACGTCACATCCTCGCAACCTCGGCAAAGCTCTGCTTGGACGTCGGCGTGGGGAGAGATGCAATTTTATGTTTTGATGAATTTGTTTGTTGGACAAGTGATTTTGTATTTTGTCTTTAATATGATAATAAACATTTATATTATTCATAAATTGTTTTAATATATTTAATATACTAAAGTAAACTGTCGAAATTTTTCCGGCCTACAGCCAACACAAATCGCAAGTTAGCAAAATATACACAGTACAGATTCATGTAAGTGCGTGGAGAATCGCCAATGATATGTACCCGTGAAGACCCAGCGTGCGGAACGCAGGGGTCGTAACGTCAATATTATCCGTATAGAAGAAACGAGAAATAAAGAAGAAGTCATTTGGCTGCTTCCTCGTTTCTCTTTTCTGTAAAATCGACCCAAAATTATATTACACACGGCTCAAAATCATCACACCGAGTAGTCCAGTGGGCACTCATTAAATATAATATAAACACAATATGCGCCTAAGGCTTATTAAAGGGGAATGGTACGGGGAATAAATTAATTCATTGATTAAACTAAAGTAATTTGTCGATTAAAATAAATTAATTCATTGATTAAACTAAAGTAATTTGTTGATTAAAATAAATTAATTCATTGATTAAACTAAAGTAATTTGTCGATTAAAATAAATTAATTCATTGATTAAACTAAAGTAATTTGTTGATTAAGATAAAGTAGCTTATTGATTAAATGAAAGTAATTGATGGATTAAAATTGAAGTAATTATTGAGTAACAATAAGTAATTCATTGATTGAATTAATACAATTCGTTGATTAAAATTAACGTAATTATTGGAAAAAAAAGAAGTAATTCGTTGATTAAATTAATACAATTCATTGAGTAAAAGTAAAGTAACTATTAATTAGAAATAAATAATTCATTGATAAAATAATTCATTGATTAAAATCGTAGGGATTATTGATTTAAAGTCTTTGATTAAAAAAGTAATTGTTGATTAAAAGTGAGTGATTTATTAAAAATAGAGTAATTCATTGAGTAATTAAACTAATTGAGGGGAGAAATAAACAAATTAATCTGTTAATGAAGAGTAAGCACAAAACCGTTGCTTAAAAATAACTTGACAATTCATTAACCCGAGATCATTGCTATGAAAATTTAAATCTGATTCAGGAATCCCCAACCATAGATTAAAGTTAGTAGTGAAACATTATTGAAAAATCTGCCAAGAGCCTCATGATGTTAATAAGTATAAAATTTACCACCTTTCAGCATCACGACAATATCTCCCACCCGAAAAATTCAGAATTAATTTCGTCAAATCCTTCATCATTAAAGTACATATATTTAGATAATTCCAAGCACAATCCAAATTATATTAACAAACGAAAAACGACGAAACAGTATGATAAAAATCCAACACAAATTAGGAACGAGTTGTTAAGATGCGTATAATTCCGCAATGAGAATCAAATGAGTAATTCTTCCGTGAAACGACCAAATATTCCATCCCAGAATAACATGAGGAGATCAAAACATTGGGTTTTTCCTGAAATAGGTCAATAATATAATTAATAAGAGAGACAAACGTACCCGACACACTCCAAAATTGTCTCACAGTAGCGCACAACAATAATAGACATCAGGATGTAATACACTAGAGCAACATCAGAAAATAGCTTATTGATAACTAAAATTTACCTGAAATATTGAGCGAATCAACCGGAAACCGTAAATTCAAATTGAATGAATTTAAAATTCGCGTGATCGGAGAGATTGACGTTTCCGTCGACATTGTACCTACATGATGAACATAGATTAAATGCCATTAATATAAACACAAATTCTCTCACTAAAATATCCATGTTTAGTCACGAGGTAGCGGATGCGGGTGCCTCCACACTAGGTAAATAGTTTAGTGTGGATGCCATCCAGTCATTATACTACCATTTCTATTTTGAAATATGGATCTACCAACTTTGACGTCAATTGGAGAAACGAGTGCCCCAAGCCAAGGTAATTTATACCGACGTTCATTTTAATAAATGTTGATATTATATTTAGTAAATTTTAAATCCATTTCAATAAATGTCAATATTATATAATAGTAAATTTTAAAGTCAATGTAATAAATGTCCATATTATATATTAGTAAATTTTAAATTCATTTTAATAAATGTCAATCTTATATATTTAGTAAATTTTAGATTAATTGTAATAAATGTTAACATTATGTATTTAGTAAATTTTAAATACACTTCAATGAATGGTAACACTTTGTATCCATTAAATTTTAAATTGGTTTTTAACAAATATTATCACTGTGTATTTAGCAAACTATAACTTAATTTTGATAAAGGTTAATACTAGGTAGCTAGTAACTTTTAAATTAGTTTTTAACGAATATTAATACCATACACTTAACAAGCTCTAACTTAATAGACGTTAATACCTTGTAGATCGTAGATTTTAACTTACCCAAAGTAAACAGTCATTTATATTTCCATGCATGGTTAAAAAGCTTACAGTTATTATTATTCATCAATTTCAGGGTAATCCATCTCGTTAATATCCACTACTACCTAAACGAAATAGTATTCCGTGAACAACGCGTAATCTAACGAATGTCCACCATACAGTTAACGCTGCTGATCGTTTTCGTCCCTTGAATGTCGAATTGATTACTGGGTTTAAACTCAGCTAGTACTCCCTTACCTAAGTCTTAACCCGGCAACAAAATCTTTGGTCTATGAATCCGGCATTACCAATCATGAAGCGATCACCGACGACTTGAGTAGATCTGCCGACATCTGTGTAGAAGAGAAATGAATAGATACTAAATCCAACCCATTTGTTACACATCGAAGTACGAAAAATTTAAGTCCACACCACTTATCCATCGATAAACGTTGATAATCCTCCTAACACTAAATCAACAAAGGCGATGCCTTGACGTCAACACACTAACTGAGGGACAAGAGATTATGCCCCTGTCAATAAAGAATATATTGAAAACCATGTTATACTGGTTCACCTAATCATAACGATATCTATTTTAGAAGAGTCAATACTTCTCGAGGAGATCCCCGCCCACGTGGCAGGAGAATGGCGCCGGGCTTGGAAGCGGGCCCGACCGACAACAATGCCCGAGGAACTTCAACCCAAGGAACCACACCGAACCACCCTACAGATGCTAGGTATGGATAATGATCCCCGTTGAGCCGGCATCCGATGTGACCAACAATATCCTGCCAATGAGATCCGAAGTCACGCACGGAGCCTCCTCGCCCATTGGGAAAGGGTCCAATGGCAGGTCGATCAGAATGTAGTCAAGGCCAGAATGTATTTGGCCAATGTCGAAGAAGATATCTCCGTCGGGCGCATCGCAAAGCTCTATCCAGCCCGACCGGCCCGTAACACTAAACGTCCAGTGGCCATTATCCCCGGCTACTCCCCGGAGGAAGGCGTTAGGAAGTTCTTGGAGGAACCCTAACTTCCTGGATATAAAGAAAACAAAAATAATATTCTGTGTCATATTTAGTTGAATTAAAAAATCTTAAAAGATGTTGTTCATTTATTTGTTAAATTAATAATCTCATTTTTTTGCACCCTATGTTTTACTAGTCAGAGTTTTACTTTACCTAAGTTAATGATGAAATTAAGGATTTGTATTACAGATATGACATCCGTCCAGATATTGCAAGCGGAACTCGCTCATATGCGACGTACAAACACAAATCTTCTCGACCAAATAGTTCAGATAACCCGAGAAGCTCAGCAGATCAAGTCTACTTGGTCGGACCCGAAGAAAACGAAGGCTCTTTATCTTAGGCTCACTGCCGCTCAAAAGGGATGGGCGGAGGAGCGACTACTCAACCAGAGCCTCCGAACACAAATCCGAGGACTGGAAGTCGCCCTGGCTGCAAGTCGGGAGGGGCAAGCGGTAACTTACCCGCTTATCTTTGCTCCATCCCAGTTGTCCTACCAGAATCAGACCCATAACGATACAACAACCAAAGAATCTTCAACAGCCACATCAAGCAGCCACCGGCCGGGATGGAAAGAACGTGCCCGCCGCAAAGCCGCACGTCTACTAGATAAAGCGATCTAAATGACGGACATGATACATTAATTTTGTTATTTTGTTATTTCAATAAACAGAATCGTGACGGTGATTAAATTTAAAAATAGTATGTTCCCAATAGGGTTATAAGTAGAATGGTCGCCGGAAAATCGTGAATACTCTCACTGTGTCGTCGAACTAGTGTTTTCTCTCCCACCGTTCAGGACGAATTTTGTATTTTTTAGATAAGGGACAGCATAAAGCTAGCGCAGGTCTCCTAACGACAGCTCGTTGAACCCGAGGGTTGTCCGAGCAATTACAGTATAAGTAATAATGCTCACTTTTTGCGGACAATCCACCCACTCGAACACATTTCCAACGTTGCTTAGCAACAGGTGCCGAGTGGTAGTCGAAGGATTTTGTATGGCGTTACTGGGGCAACCACAGGCTAATTCAAATAAACAATGAAACCCAGTAGCCCACCAATAACAAGCAAATTTGACCGTAAAATGACCATTTATGTAAATGTAAAAATTTAATGAATTAATAGTGAAAATAAAATATTTTTGATTGAATAAATTTAATTAAAAATGTTAAAAATAAATTACCAATTTCAATTAAGAAAATAATAAAAAATTTAATTTAGATAACACAAATAATTTCAAGGTCAAATTTGTTTAATCGCAATAAAAATAACACGCAAGGTTAAGGTCAAATTATAGGTATATATACTGATAAGTTTTGACAAATTTTTAATCTTACGTTTCAGTCTTATGTTTCAATCTTAGGTGTACAATATTATCTGTAAGAGCTTGAGTGAATATCAAATTATTGATTGATAACTAATGATATGAATCGAAGATATTATATGAAATTATTGATTGATAATGCCATGAATTGAAGATGTTATGAATTATGCAATTTACCAATATATACTGACGATTTTATGAATAAATATTTTATTGCATCAAAGCTTCTACTCAAATTGGAATGGTAACATTTATTTATTTCCTTTTTCCTGGCCCACAACCACACAACATGCAAGCTATTAAACTAAAACATAATTACCAAGCTGTGTAAGTGCGGTTTCTCCGCCTATAGCTTGTGCCCGTGAGGGTTCCGGCGTGCGTAACGCAGGAACTCGAACGTCAAATCATTGAACCTAAATAGCGAAAGAGAGTAGCTTGAGAGTGGGTCTTTTGGCTCCACTTTCTTGCACTTAATTTCGATAAAATCGACATAAAATTTTAAACAACAATCGGCTCAAAATCACTAACACCGAGTAGTCCAGTGGGCACTCATTAACTATAATATGAACATAAATAGATCATAAGGACAAAGAGAGGGAAAGGGTAGCGGGGAAAATAGTGAAATCGTTGCAACAGTTAAAATGAATAGCCATCGGAAAAAAATTAATCTGAACGACCAAAATTTTGGAAAACAATGTTTTAAATAATGCATACGAATTAAATGAATTATGTTGAATTGAGACGAAAAATATGGGCAGAACGCTGCGCAAATTTTTGGAAATAGTTAAAACATCTATCATAAAAACTGTAAAATAAGGGCGGAACGCTGCTCAAATTTTCCGAATCAATTAAAATAATTATCAAAAATAGCAAAGTAAAAGTAGAATACTGCTCAATAATTGATAGGATAACTGGATAAAACTGAAAAATAAAGGAGGAACGCTGCTCAATTTTTTCGAATTAATGACAATACTTTATCGAAAACTGTAGAATGACAATGGAAGACGGTTAAATTTTTATATAAGTAAAATATTTTTATAAAGCTGAGGAATATGGATGAATCCCTACACAAAAATTTGATAATAATAATGATAATAATGAGGATAATGGTAATTGTAATAATAATAATAATTATAATAATAATAATAATAATAATAATAATAATAATAATAATAATAATAATAATAATAATATTAATAATAATAATAATAATAATAATAATAATAATAATAATAATAATAATGACAATAATAATGATAATAATAATAATGATCATGGTACTTATAATGATAATGATAATAATGAGGATAATGGTAATTGTAATAATAATAATAATTATAATAATAATAATAATAATAATAATAATAATAATAATAATAATAATAATAATAATAATAATAATAATATTAATAATAATAATAATAATAATAATAATAATAATAATGACAATAATAATGATAATAATAATAATGATCATGGTACTTATAATGATAATGATAATAATTATGATAATAGTAATAGTAATAATAATAATAATAGTGGTAATGTTAATAAATATAATGGTAATTATAGTAACAAGAATAATAATGGATGTAATAATAGCAACAAGCAATAAGGGTAATACATATAATAGTGGCAGTGATGATGCTAGTAATAATAATACGGAACACTGTAGTTATTGAGTATATTTAACATAACAAAAGTGTACAGGCCATGGTAAAAGTCGATAATACGAACAACGATAAGAAGGACAATGGGAATAGACGTAATGATAAATGATATGAGAATATGGGTTAACATTTGAAAGAGATAGGAGAATAATGGGACCTAAAAATCGAAAAGCGAGCACAGGCCTTCTATCGGCAGCTCGTTGGACCCATGGGTCGTTCGGTCAATTATAGCACTAGCAATAGCGCTCACTTTTTGCGGACGATCTACCCACTCGAACACAGTTCCAACGTTGCTTAGCAACGGGGGCCGAGTGGTAAGTGAAGGAATATTTGTATGGGTTTGTCTGAGTAACAACCATATAGTTTCAAAATATCAACAACCAGAAACCCACCAGCTATTAAGCTCTATTCTTTGGCAAAATGTTGTCCCGACGTTTTCTGTTTTTTGCATCTTGTATCTTCTGGTCACTTTCTGTTGTTTCTTAACTTTATTGTTTTGATTCTTCTCAATAACGAAGTTGAGCCCCAAATTTATATTTGGTGGGCGAGCCATTTGTTTCATCACCATATTCTCTCGCTTTGTAGAGATATCCTGTGTTTTTCACAATACTTTCCCCTTTTCCCATTGTTGTCTCTCTGGAGTTTAGTAAAACGTTGTCCCGACATTTTCTTTGTTTGATTATTAGATTCTTACTTCGGTTTTCTTTGTTTGCTTTGCCAACAAAATCATTTCTTCCCGGCTGAGGGTGTACTGACAAACTCACTGTTGTTTCTTAACTTGGCTGTGTTGATCCTTCCAAATATCGAAACGTTCATCCCGGCTGAGCCCCCAAATTTATATGGTGGACTAGTCATTTGTTTTATTATCATTTTTCGTATTTTGTATTGAAATTGGTCGTTTTCCATCGTTTTTTATTTAGTTTCATTTATTAAGTTCCATTCTTGTTAGTCTGTCATCTGTTCCTCTGTCATCTATCCTGGGTTCGGCAAAAATGTCGTCCCGATATTTTCTATTTACTTCTAAGATTTTTATTTCGGTTTCCTTTAGTCCTCCGCAAAAACATTCATTTGTATCCCAGCTGAGCCCCCAAATATGTATGGTGGGTTTCTGGGTTTTGATATTTTGAAACTATATGGTTGTTACCCAGACAACCCCATACAAATATTCTTTCGCTTACCACTCGGCACCCGTTGCTAAGCAACGTTGGAACTGTATTCGAGTGGGTAGATCGTCCGCAAAAAGTGAGCGCTATTGCTAGTGCTATAATTGACCGAACGATCCATGGGTTCAACGAGCTGCCGATAGAAGGTCTGTGCTCGCTTTCGATTTTTAGGTCCCGTTATTCTCCTATCTCTGTCAAATGATAACCTATACTCTCATATCATCTATCTTTATGTCCATTTGCTTGGTCCTTCTCATTATTGTCCATGCTGATGATTATTCTTTGGCCTGTACACCCTTTGTTACGTTAAATACACCCACATTACATCTTTCACCCTTATCCCTATTATAACTACAATGTTTCCCATTATTATTACTAGCATTATTATTGTTGCCATCATATGTATTACCTTTATTAATTGTTGCTACTATTTCCTATATTATTATTTTTGTTACTATAACTACCATTATAATTATTGTTATTACCACTATGATTATTACTACTATTATTATTATCATAATTATTATCAGCATTACTACAAATACCATGATTATTATTATTATTATCATTATGATTATTTATTATTATTATTATTATTATTATTATTATTATTATTAATATTATTATTATTATTATTATTATTATTATTATTATTATTATGATTATTATTATTATTATTATTATTATTATTATAATTATTATTATTATTATAATTATTATTATCAAGTTTTTGGTAGGGATCCTTCCTCATTCTTCAGCTTTATAAAATGATTTTTGATTGATATACAACATTAGCCGTAACCCATTCTTATTTTACAATTTTAGACAAAGTAGTTTTGTTGGTTCGAAAATTTTGGCAGCGTACCGCCCTTATTTTTCGGTTCATCCCTATTCTACCGTTTCCGACAAAGTATTTTCACTGACTCGGAAAATTTGAGCAGCGTTTCACCCTTATTTTACGCGTTCCATTTTTACGTTACTATTTTTGTTAAGTATTTGAATTAATTCGGAAAATTTGAGCAGCATTCTGCCCTTATTTTTCAGTTTCATAATAATCTTATACCAACCGTTGAGTCGCATTTCACTTTTATTTTTCTATATTCGTTAAGTATTTTAGTTGATTCGGAAAATTTGAGCAGCGTTCCGCCCTTATTTTACAGTTTTTTATGATAAGTGTTTTAACTATTCCCAAAAATTTGCACAGCGTTCTGCCCATATTTTCCGTTTCAATTGACATAATTTATTTAATTTTTATTTAAATATTATTTTTCGTGATTTTGAGTCGTTCGGATCAATCTTTTTCCGATGGCTATTCATTTTAAGTGTTGCAACGATTTCGCAATTTTCCCCGCTACCCATTTCCTCTTTTTGTCCTTAAGATCTATGTATGTTCATTTCATAGTTAGTGAATGCCCACTAGACTACTCGGTGTTAGAGATTTTGAGCCGATTGTAGAATCATTTAGGTCGATTTTAAAGAAATCGAGAAACGAGGAAGTAACCAAAAGACCACTTCCTTACTCCTCCTTTCTTCTATACGGAATAATATTGACGTTCAGATGCCTGCGTTCCGCACGCCGGGTCTTCACGGGCACAGATCATCGGCGATATTCACGCACTTATACGAATCTGAATACTGTATATGATTTTACTATCTTGCAATGTATTGGCTGTGGGCCGGAAAATTTTCGACAATTAGAAAATAATTTAAGCATCATAATAATTTATTAAAACCAAAGCTAAATTACCGGCTACTTCCATTAAAATTCATAAATTCAACCATCCAAATTAAAAACATGGATAATTATGAATTTTATGGATATGGATTTATGACTTTTATGGATGCATTCGATTTATTTAGGAAGTTTAATTCAATGTTTTTCAAAAATCCATAAATCCATATCCTTCCGGCTACTTCCATTAAAATTCATAAATTCAACGATCCAAATTAAAAACATTGAATTAAACTTCCTAAATAAATCGAATGCATCCATAAAAATCCATATCCATAAAATTCATAATTATCCATAAAAATCCATAAATCCATATCCTTCCTAAATAAATCGAATACATCCATAAAAATTCATAAATCCATCCAAATTAAAAACATCGAATTAAATAATTCAAAGTGAAACTGCTGACAGTGTCAAAATACGATTTAAAATCAATACTGCTGGGCACTGATGGGTCCTTAAAATAGTTTTGAACTGCCTAAGGGTTATCATCCCCACCTAGCGCCTGCATAAGAATTTGAACCGCTAGTCACCCGTCATAAATGACGTTGGTACTGTGAACTAGTGGGTGGAAGGTTAGCAAAAGGTGAGCTCCTTCTCAAGAACTGCTAATGCCCTAACCCCCCTCGGGTCCATGAGCTGTCGTAGAAGACTTCATGCTCCTACTTAATTGTCCCCCTTTCATCTGTCTATTTACTAATTTATCTAATCATTAAACCACTCTGTTTCCCCATGTTCAACCACTCTAGATATATTTACCCGTCAATAGCAAACAAATTTAATAACAAGTTATCAATTTATATTATAATCGATAAGTAATTAACATATTCGGATTACATAGGTAATAAATAATTAACATCTACAAATTCAATTCAGTTAAATTCAGTTAAATACAAAATTTCGCCATTAGAACCCATTGGCGTCCAAGATGTGCCCCAACAGGCGTGCACGATTTACTCTGGCCTGTCGCTCCCTTTCTCTTTTGTTGGGCCGGTTCTTTCTACGGTTCCTCTTCGGCAACCCTTCCGGTGTAGGTGATGGACCTGTCATCATTTGTCTAATGCCAGTGTCTTTACTTGTGGCATTTCTTAGCACTATCGCCTGCTGTTCTTCGGATAGGTGAACCCCACTCTGCAGGAGGCCTGTTCGGATGTTGTCTTTCAACTTCCACTCTTCCACCTGTTTCTCTAGCTCCTGGGCCTTCTGTTCGGCCGACCGCAGGGCTTCGTCCTTCTGAGCTAATTGATTCCTCAGTGTGTCGATCTCTTCTCTCAGCTTGATTGCCTTCTCGGGGCGGAGCCATGTCTGCTCCATGTATCGACACTTCCTCACCATGGCCTCTGCCCTCTGCGTTTGTGTCACTGCGGTTTGGTGGTAACCGGCTATATCCCTTCTGAATTGTTCCAGAGTTTTCTTGTGAGAGTCCACTAAACAAAATTCATTCTTAACTTCATGTCTATTAGTCTCTATCTACGATAAGTATTAATATATCAATACATGGTAATCATTTTAAATAAAACAAACACTTGTCATCTGGATGGGGAAAGGATGGGTATGTCCTTTTCTACTTAGATATCTTAAAGGAATCTACTAGTGTTTTATGATCGATTCATTATAACAGGCATTAGCAACGCTAACATTGACAATACCTGTGATAACCAAGGGTAGTTACCTAATTCCCTATACTATCAACATTATAATAACATTATGAAGTTTGTATTTTCCTATTTTAAAAATTAATTTACCAAATTAAAATTTTATTGAATTCAAATTTAGAAATTCTAAATTTAATTACTCTAAAATAATTGACAAAAATTTTATTGTAAAATAATAATTAAAGTTAATGCTAATAATATAAATTAGTTTATTTTAATCTCCGTTTGTTTTTCCACATTTAAGTATTTTATTGTTAGCTTTTCACCCGTTGCCATAGCAACGAGTCAGCAATCGGAAAATTTCCAAGGTCAGAATTTTTACATGATTTTTAATTTTTATTTCAACTCATTTTAGGTTCCCTATCTAGATCCACACCTCCGCGGTGATCCAAATTAACTCCCCGACATTCTCTCAGGTATGATCTTCACTTCAAGCTAACTTTATTGATCATTGAGGTTGTAGAACGTCTAGAAATGAGCCGCGACAGAAAACCTGAAAATTGGAATTTATCCACGGGAGAATTTTCCCGTTATTTTATTTGGCGAATTTTCTGCTTGATTTTTGGGAATAAAAGTTATTCTTTATATCACTTCAATTTTCTAGTTATTTTTGGTAATGTAGTAATGATAATCGCAGTAAGAGTTATAATAGTACAGAGAATATTAGTGATAATAATAATAATAATAATAATAATGCTAATAATAATAATAATAATAATAATAATAATAATAATAATAATAATAATAATAATAATAATAATAATAATGATTGTGATACCATATTAGGGACAATGGTCGTGGTATTAACCCATGGTGGGAGTATTAGCGGGGTATTGGGAATGATAGTGCTATATAGTTTAATAATATTATTAATAATAATAATGATAATAATTTTTTAACAATAATATAATAACTATAATGTGGAAATGATAATATCAACGGCATTAATAATAACAACAATAATAATAATAATAATAATTTAATATTAATAATAACATTGGATTCTTTTAGAGATAATGGTCGGGTTCTAATGAATTTGTGTGTTGGAATTAATGGGACTATATAGTTAGAGCAATACTATACTAATAATATTAATAATAATAATAATATTTTAATAATAATAATAATATTTTAATAATAATAATAATATTTTAATAATAATTAATAATGAAAATATTTTAATAATAATAATATTGATATTAACAATAATATTAGTGTGAAAACTAAAGATAATAGTAATAAAATTTATATTAATAACATCAGAATTATGAATAAAGTAATATTAATGGTACTATATGGATTTTTCGGTAATAATAGTATGGTACTCATAATGTTTACAATAATGTTAATAATATTAATAATCGCTTAGGATCAATATTAATAAATGTCAAAAATAATGAAAACTTGGAATAATAATCAAAATAAATAACAAAATTCACAATATGAATATGGATAATGATCATAATATCAGAAAGAAAATAATAATTTTAACAGTAATAACATTTAATAAAAATGATAAAATTAATAATGAAATATTTAGTAATAATAATAAATTTTAACAGCATGATAGTCACGTTAGCAATTATTTTATGGGCTGTGGCGTCATAAATTCGACTTTTAAACTGAACGTAAAGTCTTTGGGTAACATTCCACCGTCGATTTGGCATGTAGATTGGATACGAAAATGCGAGTTATGGCCGATTTGACTTCCTAATGTGGTTAGTCGCGAATTTTAGTGAGCTGTGTGGTGGGTTACAGGGTTTCCAATCTTGCTTATCCTTCTAGTTGCCCTCGTAACGCCATACAAAATGATACTAATCGCCACTTGGCACCCGTTGCTAGGCAACGTTGGTAATGTGTTCAAGTGGTGGATTGCCCGCAAAAATTGAGTACCATTGGCTAGTACTATAGTTGCTCGGACAACCCTCGGGTTCACGAGCTGTCGATAGAAGACCTGTGCTCGCTTTGCTCTGTCCCTCGTAACTATTCAGGATTAGTTCTTAATTGACCGTGGAAAACTGAGACGTAATAAGGTTACTTGTGACAATACTGACATGCAATTTCAAAGAAACGACTCAACTAAGGTTAAAACTACTCTATTTGAATCAATCACAGGTGGAATGTCTACTGTTTGACTTTTGAAGTTGCGTTGCTCGACGTCGGGCACGCTCCTTACGTCCCGGTCGACGATTGTTGATGGGTTGTTCTGTTGGCTTGGTGGTTGTCTGCGGCATTTGGGTTGGGGCGAAGATGAGCGGGTAAGTTACCGCTTCACCTTCCCGGCATACCGCTAGGGCGACTTCGAGTCCCCGAATCTGCGTGCGCAGACTCCGATTGAGCTGGCATTCTTCGGCCCAGCCTTTTTGAGCTGCGGTGAGTCGTTGATAAAGTATCTTTGTCCGTTTAGGATCTAAACAGGTCGCCTTGACCTGCTGCATCTCGCGAGTTAATTGCAGGACCTGACTGAGCAACTCTGCATTCGTCTGCCTCGCGCGGTCCAATTCAGATTGTAAGATTTGTAAGGAAGACATCGCTGTAATTAAACAGATTATTTTTATTTATTATCGCTCAAGTTAAAAAATCATCTATTTCATTTAAACAAAATTTCAAATAATTCCAATTACACAAAACAAAAGAAGACACAAATTGTTAATATTTTAAATCATCCACTACATAGATTGTCATTATGGAGTCACTCCTCGGGACAGTATCGCTGCAGGCTTCGTCGGAGAGCCTCCACTGTGTAGGGTCTCCGGGTATCTCGGACTGGGCGAGGTGGATAGGCGATGGCGATCCGCCCGGCGAGGATGTCTTCTACCACGTTTGCAAGGTACATCCTCGCCTTAACCACCTGCAGATCTACTTGCTCCTGCACCCTTTCCCACTGGGTGAGGAGGTTCTGTGCATTTGCGTATGTTTCCGCCGCTGGGTATTGTCTTTCTGGGATATCACAGGGCTCCTTCTCTACATCTAATACCCTCCAAGCAGTCGGATACTGCCATAATTGATGTATCGGATCTACTGACATTGTGGTCGATTGAGTTGTTGACTGACTCTGCTTTCCTATACTTCGTCTGCTAGTTTGTTCGTGTGGCATATCTAAAACACTCTATTATTATCTCTATTAACTCTATCATGTTAAATTATTAAGCAAATAGGGCTTATGTCGCTGACGAGTGTGCCATCTGATTTAACCCTGCTGAGTTCTAGTGGCTTTCTCGTTTGTTGTACTTCTTTCGAAACGAGTGAATTAAGTTGGTGGAATTACATTTACACAGGTGGTAAGCCTATTGATCAATTCATTTTATTCAGTTAAGCAAGATGATGTCAAGAAATAGTTGATTTTCAGGATGGCGATTGCGGGGTAGCGTCGAGTGTAAGTAGGGATTTTAAAGATTTCGTACCGGTATTCTATTTTATCCGTTTATTTAAAATTTGATTTTTAGATTTTTCGATACAACATTTAATTATTTAACCTAGCAACTGTTATCGTCACATCCTACGATATAAATTCATGGCTTTTCTAAATCCAATATCAACGTCAATTTTTGTTTACCAAATGTTGTAACCAAATGATCAGCGGAAGGCGAGAGCGGATGTCGATTCACTGGAGCGTCGACGTATGTGTGGTGTAACTTCCTGCGGATATCGTGATTTGAACGGTTGAACGGAAGTAAGATCATATAGTTGCATCCGGTGATTTACACTATTTCATTTTAGAATTATTGATTGGCAAATTCGTCGAAAATCTATTCGGGTAAGTTATTCTGCAAATTAATTTGAATATCTTAACGCTATTTTTTTAAGGGGATCAGTATATTACGTTCGAAATCTTGACGGACTTTATGCTAGTGGAATATTTTCTCTTATGGATTTTTATGCGTTCGATTATTTTGTGAGTAACGATTTTGTATGTTTTTAAAATAAAAGTTTTCTCATTTTTGAAATGTTAATTTTTACAATGACATTAATTTAATTTAAACAATAATTCATCTCGTTTTTCATCTCTAATCTTGTTTTAATTTTTTGAAAACCTTATCATAGACTTCTAAATCATTTCAGTTTAGGTTTGGGAATGATTGAATTAACTTAGTTCGGTTTCGTTACTCAGTTTTCGCATATCTTCTATTACGCTAATTCATTTAAACTTTACTTCAACTCTATAAAACTATATTAATATCATTGCTTCAAATAATTTATTCAACCTGTATTTTAATTCTATATAACTATATTAATATCATTGCTTCAAATAATTTATTCAACCTGTATTTTAATTCTATAAAACTATATTAATATCATTGCTTCAAATAATTTATTCAACCTGTATTTTAATTCTATAAAACTATATTAATATCATTACTTCAAATAATTTATTCAACCTGTATTTTAATTCTATAAAACTATATTAATATCATTGCTTCAAATAATTTATTCAACCTTTATTTTAATTCCGTGAACCTACCTTAATATTAACATCATTGCTAATTTATTCCACTTTGATTGTAATTTCTACGAAACCATTTCAACATCATCATACTAGTAACTTCATGAATTTAGTTTGGTCTTTACTAAGGGAACTATTTTACTTTTATTCGAATCGTCTAACTTTAATTACTGAATGACTTGATTGATCGGCATCGAGTTTTAATTTAATTAAGGTATTTTTCTTAACCGGGGGACTATTTAACCAATAAACTAATATATGAAAACTTTGATTCTAATCTATAACTACGTTAACTTTAATTGTTTCAATTATTTAACCATAAAGTGGGTATATTTACGCAAAATTCCTTTGAAATTTTTCAAAGTGAAACAAATTCAGTTTAATTCAGAAATTATTTGTCTTTAACTATTAATCAATCATTTAATCTAATCGAGTTAATAAATTATTCCTTGAATAATTTTTACAGTTAATTTAGTATACCAATGATTAGTTTATTACCCATTATAGATTTCCATTAGCTATATCAACGATTTTAATTTATTTATCCCCGTACCCTTTCCCTTTAATAGACCTTAGGCGCACGTTGTGTTCATATTATATTTACTGAGTGCCCACTGGACTACTCGGTGTGGTGATTTTAAGCCGTATGTAATATAATTTTAGGTCGATTTTACAGAATTGAGAAACGAGGAAGCAGCCAGAGACTTCTTCCTTATTTCTCGCTTCAGCTATAGGGATAATATTGACGTTACGACCGCTGCGTTGCGCACGCTGAGTCT
Organism: Schmidtea mediterranea; assembly: GCA_022537955.1. Classification (NCBI taxonomy): domain Eukaryota; kingdom Metazoa; phylum Platyhelminthes; order Tricladida; family Dugesiidae; genus Schmidtea; species Schmidtea mediterranea. The sequence goes on from CM039679.1 coordinate 241,601,255, forward strand.
TCACGGGTACATATCATTGGCGATTTTCCACGCACTTACATGCCTCTGTACTATGTAGATTTTAATTACTTGCGTTATGTGTCGGCTGTGGGCCGGAAAAAATTTCGACATTAAAATTTATAAAAGCATATAAAATAAGTTAGATATATGTAGAACAGTTTAAATATATTAATAATATTTATTAATTAGGACAAAATAACAGAATTACCCTTCATGACCATTCCAAAATTTTCATACAAAAACATAAATATCATAATAGAAAACATAATTGCCTCTCTCCCCACATCGCCGTCAAGCAGAGCTCTACAGAGATGCTATGAACGTGATGTGGAAAGAGGGCTCTGACATAAATATTTCTCACCTAGAATAATAACTGTAAATTCGAAATAGCTTCAAACAATTTTCAAAAATAGTTAAAACAAATTCTCGAAGTGGTTTTCAAATAGTTCTAAACTGGTTTGAAAAATGGTTCACAATTTTCAAAAATGGTTAAGTTAAATGTGAAAATGGATCAGTATTTATACCTATTTGTGTGACGTGTGAAATTTGATGCAGTAAAACAAAATTCGACCTTGTTATTTTCTAGCAAATTCTATTATTTATTTTTATTATTTTTCGATTTATTTTTATAATTTTTTATTTATAATTTTTATTGAATTATTACTAATTCAAAATTTTCGATTTAAATTTCATTTTAATGAACTTTAATTGATTTTTCAATTTCGTCGAATTTGTTGTGTTTTCTTGTTATATTTGTGTAAGTATCGTGCGGATCTTGGTGCATTTTGTTATTATTTTATTTTATTTTTATGTTTATTAATTTATATTTAATTCTTTTATTTCTCAGATTTTATATGGTTTAATTGGTGTTTTTCAGGTTTATTTTAAATTGCGTGTTGTATCTGCGTGTGTGTTTCTGATCCATTTAAACATTTCCAAGGCCGTTACGTTCTGGCCCAACATGTGTCATACATTTGTGCTAAAATAACATTGTTGTTTACAAAAAAAATAAATTGTATTCTTTCTGACTCTTCAATAAACTAGTCGGTATATCTTTCCTTTTTTATGTTATCACTTTATATTTAGCCTTTCCCAGGACCTCGACTCAACTCTTTCGAGGGTCGGGCGATAGGATTTAGGAAGGGGAGAATACTGGGCAGGCCTGGTTACTACCGGCACCGCGGCTTCCCCCACTAACGACCGGTTCGATCCGGGGTATCGAAAAAATAATTTCATTTTGCTATCTTGTTGCATGTAAATCTAGTATGTAAGTCATAGGTCGGTTATTGTCGTCGAAAGTTAGATTATTTTGTCTCGAGAACAAATCCTTTGACGATGGAGGTTCAACAACACGGTCGAATTCCTCGATCATGAAAAGACGTTTCTTGCGAGCTTTTCCATAAGAATAAATAAAGAAAAATTTAAAAACAAAAATCATCATGACTAAAATCATATTAAACAAAAATAAATTAAAATTACTTTTTCCAACTAATGATAAATAATACGAGTAATAGTTTCAGTAGTAAAAATAAAAGAGAGAGTGTAAAATAGAGTTGATTTAGTTGATTGATTTTGTTCAGCCAGCTTCGCCTTATATATCGTGATTGTTGGTGTGTGTGTTTTGATGCAGTAAAACAAGGAATTCTCGAATATTCCAAATTTTAATAAAATTTTTATTCTTTTTGATTTAAATTTAAATTTTTACATTTTATATCTCAGAATTTTTATTAAATTTTTATTTATTTTATTTTTCCTTAAATTTCCGTTTTTAAGTAATTTTAAATTTTCTGCTCAAAACCACACAGGCGTTATCGTGCTGGCTAAACAAAAGTAAAATAAAAGGGTTTTTATCAGTTTTTGCCCAACAATACTGAAAATTAAGATTAGATATTTGTCAAATCATATCAGTATATATACCTATAATTTGGCCTTAACCTTGCGTGTTAGTTTTAGTGCGATTAAACAAAATTCGACTTTGAAATTATTTGTGTTATCTAAATTAAATTTTTATTTATTTCATAATTTAAACTGGTAATTTATTTTTAACATTTTTAATTAAATTTATTCATCCCAAAAATATTTTATTTTTATTTATTTAATTCATTAATTTCTAATTTTATATAAATGGTCATTTTACGGTCGAATTTTCTTGTTATTATGTTATTTTTTATGTAATTTGGTGCGGTTCTTGATGCATTTTGTATTTATTTTATTTTACTTTTTATGTTTTTGATTTTATATTTATTTATATTCTCTCAGATTTTAAAGTGTTTAGTTTGTGTTGTATATTGTATTTTAAGTTATCTTGGTGCTGGGTTTTCGTGCTGTATTACTGATTCATTTAAACAATTTTCAAGGCCGTTTGTATTCTGGCCCAACACAGTGCTGGCCCAGAAACCCACCAAATTGATGTATTTTGTAATCTTTAGCTAATTAGACGCGACATTAGAAAGTTAAACCTTTCTAATACTTTAAACTTCGATAACCAAACCCATTATAAATATGAATTATTATTCATTGCATTTTTTAATAAATTTTAATTCGAATTGCATTTATAGAAATAAATTTTAGATTGATATTTTAAAAATTGGTTTTGGTAAAAATTAAAAAGGCATAACAATTATATAATATATAAAACCAGATGAATTGGAATTTCATTAAATAATTTTTCAAGAGTGTTTTACTTATCTTAGGTCAAAATTATAGATCCGCTAAATTTTTGTAAACTGACTTTTTATAACTATTTTTATCAGGTAAATTATTTACTAATTTACCTTCTATGGATGATTTGTTACTGGTTATTTATTATTTATACATATAAAATGATTAACGTAATTGCACCAGGCAAAACTCATTTTATTGACTAAAAGACCGTTGTTGCTTGCTGAGCTAATTGAAGTTGCTTCTTCAAATAGATGTGATATTTGCAAAAATATCTCAAGGGACAGAAAATTAATTCAATGCGTTTTCTGTGATAAAGAGTTTTGTTTATCTTGCACAGGAAAAGGTTAATAATCAGATTAAATTTTCATCCACATGTAAAGTATTTTCATAGAAAATACCCGAATTTGTTGCAAATGTAATTTTGTCATTGCTACAGGTATTGATAAAGAGGTTCTGAAACAATTTTCTATCAAGCAGTTAAGAATATTAACTGATAATTATAATGTTCCTTTAAAAGCTATTAATGAAAAAGATCAAATGATTGATGCAATCTTGGTCAGTTTTAAAAAATCTATTAAAAATAACAATCAAATTGTTAATGTAAATGAATTGAAACAAAAAATGGTATTAAATACATTTTACAGTTTTGTAACTGACTGATATATAGATAGATATGGGAATTAAAGATAGTCTTGATAAAGAAAGAAAACTTGAGGAAGAAAAAATTCAATCGGTAAAGGATTTTATATTTATTATTCAAACATTAAATTACTTTCCATTTAAATAATTGTATTAATAATTGGCTATTGTTTTAGAAATTATCAAAGTGAATTGTTTGTCAAGGCTTCAGTTGGTAGCTGTGCATTTATTATGGTAATGTAGCATATTGACAGCCAGAAATATAACACTAAATTTAGGAATATCAATAATTATTAATAATAATAATAAACAACTTTTGATTACAGACGAAAATTAAAAACTATTGAAATTTTGATAATTAGCATAAAGTGGCAAGCATTTATAAATCTGCTTACAATGGATAAAAGAATGTCTGTTAATTAATATCTTTTACAGCATTTCTCGAAATTTTAGCCCCAATTCCCAAAACATAAAAAATCAGATGAAAAAATGCACAATGAGTTATTTTCGTCTATGGCAACACTGAACTACCGCGTATTCGGAGGTCTCATGTCGTTTGAAAATAACTTGATTTAGTATTTTTAATGTGTAGCAGTGTATAAACAAATGAAAAACAAACTCATTTATAATATTTATGAAATGGGATTTTAGTAGATAGACAGTGGCACTCTGCCTGCTACCCCAAAAGGTAGCCGGTAACAGTTTAGTCCATGGCTTTTTTGGCTTAAATTTTCATTGATCTAAATGAACTACGTTCCTGACTTTATTATTTATCCTTCATTCAATAACTATTTAACTCTATCCCAAGCTTGTTTAACCTGTATGCGCAAAGACAGATCTGGTAGCTGTTGGAATGTTTCTATCATAGTTGATTTTCCGTTTTACCATGTGCATTTCATTTCGTTTGAACCAGATTTGATCGTCATCTTTCTACTATCTCAATTGATCTAAATCCACTCAAAGATTTTCAAACAGTTTTTCTTCACAAATACAATAACTGTTCAAATGTGTTTATATCGGGATTTAAATTCTTTATCTCACTCAAAATGTTTTTATCCTACCCTGACCCTTCAAATGTTCACTAATTTATTTCATTATTCGTAATACACTCAAATAATTCTAAAAATTTGTATTATATTGAAGAAAAATAATAAACAAAAAAATTTACGAGAAATTAATAAAAATATCACAGTTTAGAGCACGGGTTGCCAAACTTTTTTGATTATCGAGCGCTATGTAATTTTTTGAAATCTCCATCAACTCCATAAAACTATCTATTATATACTGTGTTTGAGTTTAATAAATGTTTAAAATCATAAACTAAATGTACAAACACAGTAACTAATATACTAAAACCTCGATTTGCGTCGTTAATTGGGTCCCAAGAAACACGAAGCAAATCGAAATTAATTTTTCCATATAAAAATGTATTTTGTTAATTAGTACTAAAACAAAAGATCCCTTGGATTAAAAACTATTTTGATTTCAATCCATATAAATTTCTTTATAGCAATTGATAGCGTTATCAATAGTTCGCGTAACTGTTAAGCATCGATTTTCGTCAGGGTCATTATCTACAAAAATGTCCATTGTCTGTGAATTTAAGCAACGCAAATCGAAATTTTAAAGACGCAACTCTGAAATAACAAAATTTCAAAAACAACGCAACTTCGAAAACGATGCAAATCGATGTTTTAGTGTAGATAGTTTTAATTAACGTAATAGTACATTGTGTAACAATAGTTTTATGAAAAATATCTTAATGTTGAAATTTAAATACCTTAATATTTATTAAATAATAAGTAATTATAATTAGTAAAGTAGCTACAGATTTAATGCTCCTTAATCAATGAGAAAGGTGTGTCTGCTATTTCTTTTCAAGGTTCGCTAAATTGGGTTTGAAATTGGTCGATTTTAATCTTAAACCCCTTGATGAAACTCCACATTTAATTTATTTCCGTATTTAGTTAAGATTGAATTTACGTGACTGAAACCGACTTCAACCATATAGGAACTTGGAAACGCCATCATAAGTGACAGAGCTTTTTCGTAAAGTGTTATATATTTTTGCATTATAATTATATTTTTTCAAAATTTGGTTATTGTTAAATTTTTAAGAAGCAACTTAGCTTCAATGCCGGATAATAATTCTGCAACCTCATCTTGTAAGTTAATGCTCACGTTTTCAATTTGAGCGGAAAATGGCACAATAATCCATTCAAGAATGTCAATGTTTTCCAAATCAACAAAGCGTAGTTAAATATTGACGCTAAATTTTTGAAGATGACTTGTATATATTTTCAAGTCCTCTTTTATTTCTAATTGTCTCAGATTTAGAAAATACTGAAAATTTTTACGTAGCAATAAAGATTTAATTTTACTTGGAAGCCTAACAGTATTTTCCGAGCTTGGATAATTGTTACATCTTTTTCTTGAGCTTTGTGTGGACGTCTTTCAAATTTACCAAATAAGTCCACTAAATAAAAATATTGTTCTTATTGTTTTGGAGTTCATCATTAAGAACAGGATTTATTTCGCTGAGATACTGTCATGGAGTCACATAACTCAACAAGCCGTTGCAAGCATAAACCTCCTGACAAACATCTAGCTTCAGTGTGCAGAAGTAATTGGTTAAATACCTCGTCGTTTTACTCACAAAGTTTGGAAAATAATCTTGATTTAAGAAGTTGGGCTTTAATTTGATTGATATACTGAATACAAAACTATAAAGCTTTATGTAACTCTGGACTTAAATATTTTGCTACTAAGCTGTTTCTATGCAACACACAATGAAGAATACGAATACCGGGCACTTTTTTTGTTGAGAAATGTAGCAAAACCTCTGCACTATCTGTGACTACTGCTATTAGATTTTTAAGCTGAATATCATATTTATTTAAATATTCTTGTAAACTTGAAAATTGTCACTCCTTTTCCATTAGTTTCAAGATATTTAGCAAATAAAAATTCATCAATGACTAGTCGTCAGTAAGCAGTTTTACAGAATTTGCACTTAATAGCAAGGACTTTAAAACATTAACGGAGTCTTTTTTCATTACATCCTTAATAACATCTTTAATTGCAGCTAAAACAATTTATTCAGCGAAAGCCGAGCTGCAATATCCAACGAGGAACTGACAATCTACAATGTTTAAATTGTGTAATAAGAGGGCATATTTCGAGAAATTGTCGATCAAAATCTAGATCTCCATCAATTTCTCCATCGCCACAAAGAGATAAAGTAAACTTAAACGGTCAAGTGCAATGCTATTCGTGTAAAAGTTATGAACATATAGCAAGATAGTGCCCAAAAAATGCTGAAAGATTTCAAAAACCAATTCTAAAAATGTCTATTCGATTTCAAGGGGATGCTTCATCAATGAGCAATATGACCTATGTACAAGATGACGATTATAAAGAGAAGATGGAAAATGAGCTGAGAAATATGAGTCGAGAATTAAATTTGCTCATGTCTAAATTTTAGTCTGACGATGAGCTTGAAGGCCACATGATATCCGAAACAGCTATAGAATCACCAGAAACGGAAAGCGACAGTAATTCAATAAAGGATAATTTAGAAAATGAAAAAGCTGCAATGTTGATCATGAGGATAGAAAAGTTGTTGGAAAACAGAGATATTAACGCTCCAAAATTGATGCAAGGAATGAAAAAGCTATGCGAGATGTCGTTGAGTATTAGAAAACTTAAAACAGTGATTAAATTGTGCGCCGATTGGTATAAATTGGATCCGCCGGTGAAGGACGAGATCGAAGCTTTGAAGGTAAAATTTGGTAAAGAATTTCGAGAAAAAGAGTGGTTAGATTTTATTTTTATTGATATTTCAGATAAAGACAATGAATTAAAAAAATGTGTACATTGTGCAGCATATGAAAGAGTAAAAGATTTAAAACAAGAATTGCAACAAGAAATAAAAAGGACAATGATTGAGTTAGAATTTAAAAGGAGAAATTTAAAAGACGATGAATTTTTAGTTGATTGTGGATTAATTCCAGGTGTTAAAATGAGTTAAAATGATGATTATAACTAGTGTGTCAGAAGATATGGAAGACAATGCAAGAAGAATTATAAGTGATTTTGCAGATGCGTTATTAATAGGTGATGAAGATAAGATTAATGAAAAAGTTGGTGTAATTAATAATTCTGAATTCAAGGTAGAAAACAAAATAAAAATTGTTGATTGTATACGACCATACTTATATGATGAAACTAAATGTAGTGAAAAGTTGAAAAAGATGTTACGAAAAATGGGCCACGAGCGCAGAGGCAAGAGTAGAAATTGAACCGATGGAAATTGCACTAGAATTTGAAGATTATGGAGAAATAGAGTATACTCAGGAACATTAGTGTGAAAAAGTTTTGAAATTGAGAAAACGAGCTGTTGAAGTTATGGGTAGTGATGGGATCATAATATTAAAATATAAAGGCGAGGAACTGGATGATAACGAATATTTATTTGATTGCGGATGTATGGCACATGAACTAGATGAGGACGGATATTTAAGTACAAGAGTGAACTTCGTGAATCATATTCTCGCGTCAAAGAAATGTAGCACAAGTATAAATAGTCAGTATATGGAAAATGAGAAGGACGAAAAGAAAAAGGCAGTTAAAAATGAGGAACACAAGGAAATAGAAATTGATGAGATAAAAATGTTAGACGAATTAGAAGTTAATGAGGTCGTTAAAATTAAGGAATTAAGTGTCGTTAACGAAAACGATGGATCAAGAATTGTTGATGAAGTGAGAAGTAAATTGGAAATAAGTAAAGTGAAGTTGAAAATGAAGTAGTAATAGAGAAACTCGAGGTTGTAGCCGAAATAAAAATGAGAGAGGTTAATGAAAATGAAGTAGAAAAAGGTAAAAATTTAAACGAAATTAAAGTAAATTGGGTAAAATTAGTCATAAGGGAAAATAAGATTGATATTACGAGAAATCTAAAGGGGTTAATGAAAACATTGTATCCAACGTTCGAATTTGAAGCAGAAATAAAGGATTATTTAAAGGAAATTAGTGAAATTTTGAGAATTCGACTTCTAGAAGTAGTACAAAAATATGGTGAATCAGATGATTTTTGTGATATGAAAGTGATTGAAAAGTTAATTAAATGTGGAATAAACAGGGAATCGGTAGTAAACGGGTTGACATTCATCGTTTTGGAAGTTTGAACGCATGCTTATATGAAGCCAGACAATAGAAAATTTGATAAATAAAGCAGCTCAGACATTGAATAAAAGTTTTGGGAATTATTTAACCAAACCACATTACAAATCGGTAATGCTGAAACATTCATAATTGTGATCATGACAATAACTATTATCATTCTTGCCATATACATAATATCATTTTCAAAACTTATTCGAACAAATAAACATCGCGATCGTATCGACCGACCGAAACCTGCGTGGGTCGTGTACGAGGAAACATTCGTCAAGCGAGATACAATTGCTTATTGCATGCCTATTTTATATTGACATTATATATATATATATATATATATATTCTGATTGATGTGAATCTTTTATTATAGGGTATCCTTTGTATGTAAAAGTCAAGTGCAACCTGATTGGATAACCGGGTTAAAGGGATGGAAAATAAAATTTGTTTGAATAAGAGTAAGGGGTATAAGATTAAAAGTGAAATAAAAGTAAATTAGTGTAATTAATATAATTTAACACGATAAGAATTTATTATTAAATATTATTATTTATATCGGGATCGAAGGCGGTACCCTTCGGGTGCTTACTGACGGTCTCCGATCACAAAAAAATCTAAAGTTCAACAATTAATTTCTAATGTCTTTAGAGAAAATGAAGCGATGGGAAAACAGCACAAGGATGACATAGGACAATTTTCATCGGTTAAAGAAAAAATATGGAGAGCCAAAAAGATTTTTGATCGAAAACAACTTAATGATCCCAAACTGGTTCCGCACGGATGACAGAAAAATGAAAATATTTTTATTCATTGTTCAGAGGAATTCCGGATTAAAATTAGCTGAAGAGATTGAAAAGAACGCTGAAAACGAATACCGGATGCGCATTATCGACGGGAAAATCGAGATCTTTGATAAAAGATGGAAAATATGAAATGAAGCACAAAGATTTACATCGTGGACAATTTCAGAGGAACTGTGGCAGATGAGAATTAGAACAGCATACTAGAAAGCCACAATAGCAGTAGAAGTGAGGATTTCGAACGCAATAAACGAGGTTCCAAGAAATGAACCCATAATCGAGAAACCAGGATTCTTATCAATCAATGATGAAATGCTGTGACAGAAACACTCATTTCTGAGAAAAGACATGACCCTCGACGAAATACGTCAAAGAATTTAATTCATCGATGCCGAATATGCCACTTCAAAAACACGCGAGATGGTTCTACTATCAATCGCCATTATAAATTATGATGTAATGGTACTGAAGGACGTCTATATTACACCAAGGATGAGGATCCAGCACTATGTATCATTTTGCCATAGCATTAATGAAGCAGCATTCAGAAATCAACTGGATCAGTACACGGAAATGCGGGAGATTCAGAAACTAACAGTTGGGAAGATATTTGTAGGGCATGATCTACATGCCGAACTACAATATTTAAAAATCTGGGTAGGAAAATTATATGGCATTAAGGATCTTGCTGCAACACTAATTTTCGAAAAAATGGGAATATCAAAGAAAGAACAATGGTTTAAACTCCAAACGTTGGCAGAAAAAATATGTGCCGAAAAACGCAAACAGGATTTCACTCAGCAAAGAAAGATGTAAAAAGTATTCGACGGATATACAAAACAATTGAAAACCAATGGGAGGATCATGTAAAATGGCCACAAAAAGTAATTTCCGAAAAATATTCATTGACTGAATATGAATCAAGAAGTAAAGAAAGTAGCAGTCAACTAGAAGGTGAGGAAGATGGAGTAATGCAAATGGAGGTGACAATACAATATCAGATGGCAACACAATCCTCAATGGGTATGACGGAAGAAATTTTAGTGTTTTTTCTGCCAATGGTAGAATAGAGAGCGGAAACGAAAATAGAATCAGTACCATTCAATAAATGCAAACCAATGCTGAAAAGGAAAGCTCCAGTAAAACAGCCAATAACCAGTTCCGACATTGCTACCTTAATCGGACAAGATAAAATAGTATACAATGGGAGGAAATATACGAGGAAGGAAACCATAGTTAAATATGAGCGTGGAACGGACACATTGGAAATAAAACTGAATCGCAATATTAATTGCAAATATATATTTGTATTTATAAATAAATAATTAAAGTTTTTGATTGTTTTTGCCAGACCGAAAATGCCACGGGAGTACCCCAAAAATTAATAAGTTAAATATTTTTTTTAACACCAAAACCCCAATTTCATTAAATCCAGAAATGCTACACCTTAAAAAAAATTAATTAAAAGCAAAACATACAAATAAAATAAAATGATATTATTATCAAATAATTGAATAATTATCACTAGTATAATCAAGTCAATAAAAACTCACCGAATTAGAGCATAAAGTAAAATAAATAAACCTTAAAAACATAACATAATAATAAAATAATGTGGATCAATATAATGGAACCTCAATTTCATAAAACTAAGAGAGCAGCAAAAATAAAATATTCATTACTATTATTATAATTATTGTATTAATGCATAGTGTGCGAGTAGCACAATGAGGTACAACCAACCTCTGAAAACCGGAGCTTGGCTGCCCTGGACAGTCTCAGAGGTTGCTCGGACATCATAATTAATTAAACGGCAGTAAAGATAGCTAATTCCAAATAACTAAAATTATTGTTATATGTATAAAAATTGTTAATAATTAATATTATCAATTCCAAATATTATACTTAAAATTATTAATATATATAAACATATAATATAATATATTAATTGATTTTACATGAATTTATAAATTATGATACGTTACCATGAGTAAAACTTGAAAACTATTATTACATAAAATAAATTTAAAAAAAATTTTTATCTGCATAAGAGGACGTTCTTGAGGTAATAATGAGTAATTCTTTGCTTCATCAAATGTGTCTCTGGATCTATCGTCGGATTTTTTCGGTGATTCAGTGTTGGCAGTACTAGTTAGAATTCTTGGGGAAACAAATGGCAACCTAACATGTTGTAAAATGCATGCGGGGCGTTGTCTTTGTTCGTTGGCGTCGTCTTTGGCTCAATTTGTGGTGGAATTGTGGACTCGTTTTTCTAATCCGATCTTTCAATTAAGTATACAAATAGTAAGACTTTTTCTATGGTTGATATAAATGACTTGTTTTATTTTTATCGGAATTTTCAATTCCTAAATAGTTAAAATATCAATTTGTTTTAAATGCCCTAGACTCAATGAAATGTTTTTTATTTGTATTCAATCCAAAATTAATTTGAGAATAATTTAGAATTGTTTGGAATTGTTTGAAGTCTATTGAATCTCTTTTTTTAGACAAATGAATTTTCAAAAATAAAATTGTTTGCAACATTATCAATGTGAAAAAAATGAAATGTTAACAATAAAGTATCATTATAAATAATAACAATAATATTATTAGATTATGATAATCTAATAATAATATTGTTATTGATTATCGGAGTAATGTGAAGTTATTGATCTGACTCCAACGCGTGTTTTGTATAATTCTAAATAATTTTTATTGTTCAACACAATTGATTTCTAGTTTACAACACAAAATGATTCGATATTTGATTGACACGGCATTTATTGCTGGAAACCTCAACTTCGGTAGTCAAACTATTTCCGGTTGAATGTTTTTTTTTGCCCACTAATGATCCTAAATAAAATGAAATATCTGAATTCGAGGACGAATTCTAATTAAAGGGAGGATATATGTTGAGGTTATAACAAAACATGAATAAAAAATAATAAAATTTTAAAATTATCAAAATCAATTAAAATTTTGAAAAAAGTAAAAATCAATATTTTTCGGGAGAGAAAAGTGGTAACCGGTGGCAAATTTGATTGTGAAGACGAATAAAATACTATTAGACTGAGATAAGATATATTGAAGGGTCGGGATCCAAAAAACAAATTAATTAATTAAATTACTTACCGATGAACCCATTAATCAAGGGCCGCTGAGCTGAACGTCAGCTTAATGTGTTTGCCGGCATTAGTAAAACGGGCAATAAATTGTCCGAAATAGAAAATTGTTTTTCAGTAGTAATCCAGATTAATGAGAACCCAAAAACTATAAAAGAAACTGACAACAAAAATACCAGTTGGTCGGAGCGCGAATATAACGAGTCGAAAGAAACGAGTGAATAGCAGTAAATCGATAAAGTTAATTGGATTGCAGTTGAACTTACATCGTAATATCCTTAGGGTGTGTAGGATAAATAAATTATTGTGTATCGTGGTGAATATTTGTCAATAAAGATTTCTTTGTTGGGATTTTTGTCTTATTGATTATTGAACACGAGGAGTCGGATCGAGAGACCTATTCATCGACGAATATTTAATATCCCAACATCTTTATATATAAGTTGTAATTTTCGCTTTTTGAATTAAATTTATGTTTACGCTAAATGAATTTTGAATTAGATTTTTTTTACTTTGGTATTTTTTAATACTAGACTAGTTTTTGTAGTGTATTTAATATTTGAGGGCTCTGCATGCATATGGGCCTAGTATTATCGCCAATTTTGCACAATCGATGATAAGGTGCTTGGTGCAAAAATTGTGCCGTTCAAAAATATCATTTGATTATCAAAAAAATATTCACAGAAAATTGAACTTCATACAAATATTAATTAATTATATTTATTGATTTGTCTGAACAAATTTAACACTTCAAACATTAAATGATTTGAAATTGTATTTGCACCGTCAATAAATCACTTTTTATTTTTAATTTATTTATAAACAAAATCATAACTGTGGTTAATTTTAAGGAGCATTAAATTAATTATTTAATTATATCTAATTATTTAATTGTATTAAATTATTTATTTGTCTGAACAAGTTTAACACTTCAAATCACTTAATAATTAAGTGAATTGAAATTTTAGTTTATTTTGTCATATTTGTTGGGGTTCGTAAAGTGCTTTTTACTCCTGTAGTCTAATTATGTTTGCGTTTTTTTAAATTCCTTTGAATATAGAATTTCGGCTACAGTTAACAATTAGTCTATTATATGTAGCTTAGCCAGTGCCGTTGCTACGGATTCAGCTCGCGTGTGAAAAATTTATATTATCACCTTTTTGAGATAGACATTAAAGTTAATTGCCATTTAAAATTTATTGATAATATATTCCTCCATGCCTTCAAAGTTTGCTTTTCTAGCTAATTCAGAAATTTCTCTACGAACAGTTGGTACAACTTCAACTTCTGCATCTTTATCTACGCTTTCTGGTCATAATTGACGCCATACAAGTTTATTTTACATTGAAAATTTATTTTATATGGGAAATTTAATCAACGCAAATCGAAATTTTAGCGTCGCAACTCTGAAAAAACAAAATTTCAAAAACAACGCAACTTCGAAAACGACGCAAATCGAGGTTTTAGTGTATAAGTTGAGTGAAATTGGCGAGAAGCATTATTTTAGTAATTTTTCTCGACGTGATATTACATTGCATTATTATGACGCATTTCACCTGCTGTTTTGACATTTTCTATCAGCAAAATAATCTATACTTCATTTCTAGAAAAAGTTTTCTGACTACTCAAATGTTGGCAGTGAAAAAAATCACTTGTCTGTTGATTTTAGCTCTAGTGATTCGATTGATATTTCATTGGATGATATTCCAAAATTGTCCATAAAAGAAATAAAAACTTTTTTAGATCGTTTTAAAGTCGAATATCAAGATATTATAGAAAAGAAAGAATTGGTTTCGTTGGCAATTAATTTGCATCAGGCATTCACACGTATGATTTTTGTATATATAATTACTTTTTAATTTGTCAATTTAATATTTCAATTTATTGCCATTTTAAAAATGAAACCCAGGAAACTACGCAACGAGTTTAAATTATTTTGTATTCGATGGTCCCAAGATAATAATGATTAGCAATACATTGCTTGCCTGTTTTAGCATAACCTCATAATCTCATAATACTTGCTGGTTTTTACATTTGATATTTGAGAAAATATACAAAGTTTCTATAAAAGCTACCCTAAAGTCCTGTCGATAAGCAGTGGGCAATCGAAGGAAAAAGTCATACTACAGAAAAATTTAATAGCGCGGTATTTCTAAAAACCTAATTTAAAAAGATTTATATAATAAAAATAATGAAAAATTAAAAAAATTGTTTAAATTAATCCTTCAAAATTTTCAACTAAATCAATATCAGAAAAATCTAAGATTTGAATTAGATTATCTCGAACTTCACTTGAAGTGTTAAACGAAATCTCTTCATTATATTCAGTTGTTTTTACCCTCACTCCGTGCTTGTATAATCCAATGGCAAACCACACTTAAAGAAACTCTTATCATTTACTCCCTTAGTAAATAAGTACTAGCCGTTTATCCAACAGAGTTTTAAGCCACAGTACAAAAAGTTAAATTTAAAAAGGATTAGTTTTTTTTGCCAAACATTTTGAATTCAAAAAGTAAAAATCTCCTTAACCATTGGCATTAGCTAAAACTACAACCTTTGGGAATAATTTTTCTCTAATATTACTAGTGGCGAAAGCTTATCACCATCTGTAGTAATACAGAGACCAATTGAAAAATTGCACTTTTTGGAATGATTTATAGAGATTTTCATATTTACATTGCCTTTACGATCTATTGTATAATTTCATGGCATGTCGAAAAAAACGGTAGGATTGATCCCTTTTATATTGTTTTCTACGAAGACTTTAAACAAAAGATACTAATTTTACACAAAGATTTTTGAAGTTTGATATCCCAATTTTTTAGTGGTTCTTTTTGTTTCAAGTTGATTACTAATTGTTGAAACTCTGTTATTATTTTTTCTTTAATTAACGTCCCGATTTCCCAATTCAAAACAACACACAAGTCTCCATGTAGGAGCTTATTTTTTGTTTCAAAACTTTCGATAATTTCTTTATTTTTTCTTCGTTTGTATACTTCTTCTTTGTCGCCTTCCATTTATTTCTGATGAGTTTTCCGTATTTTAATTGAAAAAATATAAATTATGCAATATTATTTTAAATGATCTTATATTTCCTTCGATAAGGATTAAAATTGTTTGGTATTGAATGGAATTTTGTAATTTATTTCAAATATTTCCCATGACTCTACTCAAATGTTACACAACGCTTGCTGCCACTTAGGTCCGGGAACAAACTATCTTTGAGTTTGCATTTTTGAAATTTTGTTTTGTTTTTACATTTATTAGGTATATTTTATGTTAATTTAGATTTATTAAGTGTTTTAGCTTTTTTGACTGTTGACCTTTTACTGTCATCATTGGTAAAATAACAAAATAAAGTTTAAATGTCGTGAATTTAAGGGTGGTGAAAGAAAATAACCTTGAACAATATGAAATTTCTGTTAGTAATTCCCTGATTATTTTCGTAAAAAGTCGTTTAATAAGTGAAATGGTGCAATATAGATCTGAAAACAAATTATTTGATTTACTTAAGATTGTAAAATTAGGATCTTTCAATCCACTTTTTGTTTCCAAAACAATGAATCATTCCTGATCTGAAACATGAAACTAATATCTTGCGTATTTATATATTGTTTACCCTCTAAATCAGGGGTCTCAAACACGCATTTTAAATTTTCTAAAAATGTACTATTCTTTTTTTATCTTTTATCTCATAATCGTTTGAACATTAATGCTAGCGTCATTTAACCAAAGTAATGTTTCTAACTATTCGAGTATTTCTTTTTCATAATCAATTGTTATTTATTCGTGGTCTTAGTTGTAATTCAACAAAAAGTTTTGATTGTTTTAACACCAATGAAATGTTAAAACAATGATTGACGTGTTATATCTTATATGTTACTTTTGAAACATATCCGATGATACGGTCCTCGGGGTGATTTAAAAGTAATTTATCCGGTCATTAGAGCAATTTGAGTTTAAGACCTCTGCTCTAAATAAAAGGTAGTCACTAGGATTACATCCTATAAATAAGCAAGTAAAATAGTGCTGGTAACGTTTTGGGCTGTATTTCACTTTCTACTTGTCCGACTGACCAATATCATTCGGTTTAAATCCAAATATCTTTAGGCCATCAATTTCTGTACACTTGACCTTTGCAGTGGTCGTTGCACATTCTTTTAAAAGTTAACAATGAATCACATCATAAATATTTCATAAAGCGTATATCATTTACTCAATCTCATTTTTGCTTTTGATATTTGACATTTTTTCTAGAAATATTTTCACACAAAACCCATTTTTAATTACCCCTCGCAATTCTTTGCAAAATTAAAACTATTTCTATGATCCGATTTTTACGGCTATTCTTTTTTTTATCTGTCAATCATAATGCATTAGTATTTATCTGTATTTTATATTTGCCATTTTGTAAAATGAAAATAAATAATTTACAAGTTTTTATTTAAAAATAAACTAAATTTGCAATACGGAAGTAGTTCATCATACCTCAAAATTGTCAGATTAAAACATTTTTTAATCCTCCGGAAGTTTTCACACATTTAATGGAGATTCCACATGAAAAAATTAAGATTTAAAACTGATTTGAAATTGTCACATTGGCACATATGCTTCCGTTTTGTGTTCATCTTAATAATCATATTACTTGAAAATGCTTAATTTAGTTAGCAGCATAATCATCACGTGCTCACACTATCTGAAAGTATAAAAAGTGATATATAATAATATATAATGACAAATGTATTATGTCAGATTTATCTATCTGTTTATAATGTTGTCTTATTATGAGTTATCTCATGATGCATTTATTATAACTGAAATTGAGGTGTCATTTATTAATTGTTAAAATAGAATTCAAGCAGCAAAATGGTGCTTACGGAAATATTACTCCCGATAAAAGGCACTTGGAATGCAATATTTGCATGGATGCGTTAATTAATTGTGTTTTTCTTGAGTGCTGTCATTCCACGTGTTGCTACAGTTGCGGAAGTCAGATGACCTTCTGTCCGACCTGTCGGGGGAATATCAAACAATGTCTTAAAATTTGGATCGGATAATTTGATATTAACTATCTACTCTTTTAACTATGGAAATTTTTCATTACTTTAATGAGCTTTCGATAATTTTGGATTTAATTTTTAATGTATAAATAAAAGAAATAATAAAACAAACTTTTTAACATGTGCTAAAATTAAAAAAACAAATTTTATTAGTTTAGTCTCATAATTAGAGAGAAATAAATTTTTTTTTAAGTAGTAAGATGTAAGTTCCCCACCCACTTTGAGTAATATTTCGTGCTTTTTAATGTTTGTAAAAGTATTTTTGGCGGAAATTCAAATTTTTCTTTACAATAATTGTGCTATCCACGATTTTTACGAATTTTCAGTGGAATATGGTCAAAAATAAAATGAAAGAGAATTTTTTGGTTGAAATTCGTTGCACTGTAGTGCGAGGACCTCTAATATTTTTTCACGATTTTCCTTTAGAAATTGATAGAGAGTTTCGACATACGCACTTTTGATGACTAGGAAATTTTTGAATCTTTTCTAGAAGACACTTAAAATAATACATGTAAAGTATATTAGACAAAGCTATTCGACATGTCGCATAGTTGTTTATATTCTTTTTTTTGAAACTTTTATATGTAATGTACATGCCTTCATTAAGTATACGAGTTTGAATATGCATTCTGGTGTTACCGTGTGTGGACATTATAAATGCGTGTTACTTAAAAATGACACTGATTTAAATACAAGAAAACTTCAGTCCAAAACGTATATTATACTGCAATATATTTCGGCAGATTCACTGTCATCCTCAGGCAGAACTGAAATTCAAATTATGTTGATTTAAGATGTCTTTTTAAACAAAATAATTCGGATATTTTTTGTGAAAATGTATGCTGTTAAAAATTAGAAATTTCGTTTTTTAAAACTCAAATATGAAGAGTTTAAATTATAAAATGTTGTCAACATTCATACGTGTCATCATTTTACATTTATTTTCATTATGTATCACTTAAAACGCAACAAAATAAACACAAAATGCTATTCAGTAATATTAATCATTTCCTTCAGTCGACAGTGATCAAGACTTGAGAATGAAGATGAAGGGTAGTCATTCAATCTATGTATATGTATAGATCTGTGACATATATATTCATAACCAAAATCTGAACACCATTTAACCAGGAAGCCGAAATTTTGAAAAGGAAATAAAGTGAAGTCAAAGCAAGGCAACTAAATCAGAGTTACTGATATCAGAAACCCGTCACAGTAGTCAAGTGATTGTGAAATCCAATTGATCCGTAAAGTTCTATTCTTCCCGAAGGGTCGTAATAAGCACCAAGTCGTGACTAATAGATAATTCTTTGTGTCATTTTAAAGTGGAGATAAAGTGTATTAATTAAAAAAGTTTATCGTTTGGAGTTCATTACTGTTGTTTAAAAGCATGCTTGGAGTCAGATTGACAATACATCCTATTTAAATTCATTTTCCAACCCCAACAAATATATGAATTATTAAAAGGGCATTTGATATCGACCATTTTTATTTTTTTGTTATTGTTATCAATCAAAATCAAATCAACTTGATCCTTAGAGTCTGGAACTAGTGGACAAAATCGGTCAATAACCACCATAAGAAAAGGATCTTTCGTTTGGTCAGTTATTAGCTGTATGCAATCATTATGTTTTTTAAGGACAAGAATTTGGTGAATTTTACATGTTTGCTAAACATGAGAGTGTTTACTCTTTAGAGTGAGAAGGTCTACAGATTCTCTCTTCAGGTTTTTTGAAAGGTCCAGCGATCGTTGGCAAAGTATTTATACGAGCCTGATAGACCTTCACGAAAACAACCTTTGAAAATCGCCTTATTGATTTTCGGAGACAAGCTATATGTAGAAGATCCACTCGTGTTATTCAATTTCCATTTTGAGAAGTAAGCATCACTAAATACCTTATGTATAATTTTTAGAATTGCTTTCTGATCAAAAGCAGGCAAGATAAATGTTCGACGTTCTATAGTTATAAAGCGAATAATAGGACTATCTTTTATGACCTCAAAAGAAATAAAAAGAGCAAAGAAATTAGAAACAATCATACTACACAAAATTTAGTTAATAGAAATCACACGTGGTTAGAATGACCCTTCACGATAGGTAGTGCTCTCACAAGAAACATCTCCTACATGTAAATTTTTTTATGAAAATTTGCATATATTGAATATTTGTCAGTTTAAAAATACATATAATAATTACACAAGTTTTCCAAGAAATCTTTGATGTTTCCACGTTACTAATTATTCTATACAAACAAATATGTAATTTTTCACTTTAATTTGTTTGTTGGTAGACATGTGCCAAAAATTGCGAACTTCTACTAAGAGAAATTATTATATAAAATTCGAAATATTAAAAACACATTCTTTAATTTGGAGCTTACTAGTTATTTATAAACGAACTAGTAGTGAAGCTAGATGGCAAATGGTTAATTTTATTACATTACCATAACAAACAGATTTTATGGTTATTTCTTTCCCAAATGTTTAAAAACGAATTTATTTTAAGGGATATCCATAAATTATATCAACAAAATAAGTAAGGGGAATTGAAGAAGTTTGACAATATCTGTCACAATTTCCAGCTGGCCAAAATATCCGAACACTTGGCTACAAGACAAATAATCATTTCGAATAATTATTACATGTTATAATATCACACCGGGAATAGAATGTAAGTACACTATAACTGTAACATAATTAATTTAAATAAAAAGTATGTAAGATGTATTTAAAAATATTATTATATATTCGTATCTTTTTGGTATGTTGAAATTGTATAATTGCATTGCTCGGAATATTATTTATATTACAAAAATTCTACACATATATTAGATTGAAAAATTGTTTTTGTTTAAATAATATATTTTAAAAACGACTTATAAATAACATGTAGAACCGTTTTTGCATTTTATGAACAGTTTACATAAAAACATTGTATTCACATGTGAAACGGAGAGAAAGTCATCAATTGCGTTTTTGGATTTGTTAATTCAACGCAAAGATAAACAGTATGAGACAGAGATTTATAGAAAACCAACTGATACTGGTCTTTATACTTCTCCAGAAAGTTTTTGTGAATTTAAGTATAAGAGAAATATGGTGAAAGGATTGATTTATCGTTCATGGGCTTTATCTTCTACTTTTGCTAATTCGGTAAAAAGTGTTGATAAATTGGTTGAGTTGTTGATAAAGAATGGATATTCTTAATCATTTTTATTGTTGATGATAAAAGAGACTGTTGATAAATTGATTAAAAATCCTAAGGATCCATGTTTTGGAAAGTCTGAATGTAATTTGTCGGATGGGTGTGAATTGAGTGTTGGTCTGGGTGATGGTAAAAATGGATATAAAAAAATTGAGCCTAAATATGTGTTAGTATTGCCGTACTCTGAAGGCTTTACAAATTATAAGAGGAAGTTGGGTAAACTCATGGGAAATTTAGAGTATAAGATCGTCTATAATTCGTGTAAGGTACGCAATATGTTTATTAATAAATCAAAAACTCCGGTTGGATTGTGTTCTGATCTCGTTTATCAATTTACATGTAATGGGTGTAATGCCACATACATTGGAGAGACTTCCCGTCATCTCTGTACTCGAGTTCTAGAGCATTATCGATTGAAGGGTTTGACCAATATTAGTGAACACAATAGAGGCTGTAAAAGTGATATAGGAATGTCTGATTTTAGAATTTTGTTGAGAAGTTTTAATAGTTATTGGGAACGAGTGATATGTGAAGCATTGCTGATAAGGTCATTGGATCCAAAGATTAATGTGCAGAGTGCTGTGACTACGAATGTTTTGAATGTTTTTAAATAGTTTACGTATGTTAAATCATGTTTGTTTTTTTAATATTATTAAAATAATTGAAAATTTTAAATTACATTAATTTTTAAAAATTAGAATATAAGTGAAAATTTTAAAATTTTAAATTAATTTAAAATTAAATTTTTAAAAATATTTATTTATTAAAAAAATTAAATTAATAAAAAATAATTTGTTTAAATTAACTGTTAATTCATAATATTTTTAGTTGGTTTTGAGTACCTGAAGATGATAGCTGTGCTATCGAAATATATCGTACGAAAGGTTTTTTATTGGCGTTATCTTTTAATTATAAATAAAGCTAAATCTTTTTTTAATAAAGTGTTTTATTGAAAAAAAGAATTACCTTGTTGATATATCAACAGAAAGGAAGAAATATTTTATATTGTCACAAGAGGACAAAACTTAAGAATGTAGCTGCGAATGTCCGTTTGAATAAACGGCTGCGCAATAATTTGAATCTCAGAGCTTTCTTATTATTTTAACTTAAAACTTTTGTCATTGTAAACGGCGCCTTGATCAATATAAGTTACTTTTAGATAAAAAGAAAGTATTTATTTAAATGAACTCTGGCCTTCCAAAACGAATATCGAATCTAAATACCAATTTTAACTTTTAACAAGTAGGCGATGATCTGAGGATATATATTTATCATTTAGTGAGCATCCATTAAGAACTTCCCCTAAGAAAGGGATGGAGGGGTTCTTCGTGAAAGGGACAAATGGGGAAACTAGGGAGTGGAGTCAAGTGCTTAGGACATCCCCAGCAGCATTGGTTGTTAAATATTATGCATAATGGATTGATGATTTTGTTAAATTTTTCTATAATCTTTTTTATATACTGTAAATGGTAAGTAAGTAAGCGGAATGTTTCATATCCCTTATTTTAATTGTGTAAGCATGTTTTTTCTCTATTTTTCAACCAATATTGCGTACTACTATATATAATGTTGAAATTAAATTTAACCTATATGCATATAAATTATTTAAATTTCTATTTTTGAAGGGATGTCCCCACAGGGTGTGCTCGTGAAAAGAGACACAAAGGGACAAAGGGGTTCGAAAATTGCCTTTTTTGGGGACATCCTTAATGGGTGGTCCCTTTTTGTAAATTTTGGCCTTTTACGGGTAATCTTAATGTAGTCGTTGATTTTAGATCCTGTTCAAGTCTAAAGGCAAATTTGATCTTGGAATTTCCAAAAATATGAATTTACTTAGATTAAGCGACATTTTATCGGTGACAATTATCGTTTAGAAAATCAGTTGCAACTATTTCAAGGGCCTAATCTTCTTCCTAATCAGTTGAGTCCCCTCTCGATTAATTGGTGCGACAGTGATTTTGAGCTATATGTCCTGATAATTAAGGCCAGTTTTATGATCATTTCGGCCTTGGGCCGGAAGCTAAAATATTTCTACTCGGCTCCTCCATGTCACTATAATATGCTTTTAAGTTCAGATACCTCGTTTGATGTCACATTGTTATCTTTGAATAACCACAGAAATGAATCCACAGCCGCGGCTATTCATATTGTGTTGATGGTATGTGGATTTTAATTGCTTTTAATGTGGTATTCAGTCTGTGGGAGAAAAACAAAATCTGATCTTGTGATTATTTGCAATATCTAACTTATATTTTATTTATTTTTCTAACTTAAATCGACAATTTATTCTTACGCTTTTTAATTGAATTTCTTTAATTACAAAGATATTATTTAAAATCCATTTTAAGCATTCCTTTCTAATTTTTAAAATATGTCAAATTTTGGTCAAATTCTTGTGTTAATATGTTATTTTTATGTAAATTCTTGCTGAATTTGGTGTAAATTTATGTATATTTTATTTTACCTTTGTGTTTATTTTATTTTATTTTTGTTTTCCCTAGATATTATGGTGTTTATTTGATGTACAGTAAACCCTCCAACTGCGTGGTCTATACGTTCCAAAAAAACGCGCAAACCGAAACCGCGCACCGAGAACCCGATTTTATATGCACCTGTAAAACCGCGCAGTAGGAGGGTTTACTGTAATTACATATAAAATCGGATTCTCAGTAATTTTAATTGTTTTTTCAGAGCCTAAGGATGATAAAAATAATTTATTTTTAAGACTTTATTTTTGGAGAATATAGCATGTACATTTCAATGTACAAAAGTACTCAATAACCTAGAAAAAAATTATTGAAAACGGCTTCAAAAAAGGAAAGAAAATGTTATACATTGTAATATGCACAGTGTCCGAGGAAGTTAATGAATGAATGTACACAATTTACAGAACATTCTAACATTATGTCTGAAACAGAAGGTTAAAAGGTGTTCTGCTAGGCGTCTACATAAACCTATTGAAGGTAAATTTTACTCTGCCAATAACGAGCTATGAGGCTGAAAGGTATATATATATATATATATAAATTAATTGCTAGCCTAAGATCTATCGGTTCCTATATACCCATTAGCAAGCTCATGCTGGTACTGTATATAGCAGCTGAAAATTCATGAGCAAGTGAGCTCCATTTCTAGAACTACTCTTCATGACATTTTCACTTACGGGTTCCTGACTGCTGATGGAAGGTCTTACGTCTCTTTATACCCTTGTCCCTACTCATCTATTTCTACAATTTCTATATCAATTTGTCACCGTTACTTTTTTTTTATTAAGGTATCTTTCAAAAACTTGGACAGCGTTCGCCCTTATTTTATGGAAAATGCCTTGTTTCATACAAATATTAGCTTACGGTAAATTGAAATGAATGAATTATTATAATGTACTTATTTTAGTCCAACAACTCATATTTGCTTTCCTATGGTAGCCACAGTTACCACCGTTCCTACATCTCTATATTATCATCTCAGAGATCTATGCATAAATGTATCATTTTATTTTAATTTCCACCGTGATGATTATCAAACAATGTATGTGAAAGGGAACCTGCCGAAGGATGCCAAAAGACGTCACGGCCATCCTGAAGTTAAAGTTATTGAACAAACATCGAATGACTAAAATTTATTTATACATGATAACAAAACTTACAATCCACAAGTTTGTCAGTCACGCATTCAAATTTGAAAAATTGCCATAACTTCAAAAATGTCTAAAAATTGTCTAAACAATTGTCAAAAGATTTTTGTCTAAAAAGTTTTCTTCTAAAATTATGAAAATGACTGCTGTATATGTTCATGCCTGGTTGCGACCAATCAGAGAATTTTGAGTCTTTTCGGCTATTGTTCAGGAGGTTTTTATTGCTTTTATTTTATTTTTAATATTTTATTTTTTTCCTTATTTTGCTCTATTTTTTGATATTATTTTCTCAATTTTTAGCAAATTTTTATTTTTTATTATTTTACCATTCTCTTTGATTTACCCTTTGATATTGTAATTTTTGGTAGCCGCTTCCGCCTATGTATTTTCTAAACCTTCTTTTGTAAGGTTTGGCGGTTTAACATTTTGGTTTTGTGTTTCTTTCTGCATCTGTATGCTTTTCAATAATTTTAATTAATATTTGTTTTATTTTTTTTGTTAGGTTTTTATTTTGTTTTATTTAATATTTTTTATTTGATTTTTGATTTTTGCTTGCGGTTTGTGCTTAAGTTACAGCAGTCATATTAATAATTTACAAACGACAATAATTTATTTAATTATTTTGTTTTAATTTACACATTTTTGGTTTAAATAATGGCTTATAGCCCAACAATACTATGATCGCTGAATCTTATGAGGGCTGAATTTTATGGCTGATTTTATGAAATTTTCGTTCACCAGTGGTAATATTTTTTTTATTTTGAATTATCAATAAACCCTTTAAATAAATTTCTCCTTTTCATTTATCGTTCATGAAATATATTAATCAAAACTTATATTTTAATACTCATATTATTCTGTTTTTGAATTATCTATACTATTGAAACAAGTAGAGAAAATTAAAGGGAATACATGAATATTAACTTTAGGATTAATAGTGAGTTGTTCATATTTGTCCATTAATAATCAATAAATTTACTCAATAATCTTTAAATTCATTCATCAAATAACACCTAGGTTCATCAAATTCTCATGTTAACAGGTGTTATACCTCTACTGTTCGCTATAAACGAGACTTTAATAACAATGCTAATTCTTTCGATATCCTGCTGAAGACGATTTTCCTACGCTAATTTTTTTTCTATTCCTTCTATATTTTTTCAGAGTTTCTTCTATTTATTACTTGCTTAAACATATCTTTCCTGATTTATATGTACATGTACTATTTACTCCTTCCCCAGAACCATCACTCGATCTAATCGAGGATTGTGGCGATAGGATGTAAGAAGGAAAATATTGGGTGGTTTCAGCAACTGCCTACACCGCGGCTTCTCCACTAATCCCCGGTTTTATCCGGGGTTAAAGATTAATTTTAATAACTTGTCTTCTTGTAGGTTATAGAAAAAATATTAAAATTTAAAATTGGTGACAATCCTCAAGATCGAGTTTCGATCGCAAAATAAAACTCAGATGGTTCCGTTAATTTTAGCAAATAATGTCGTAAAGGACCTAAAGAAATAAAAACAAAAATCTAGAATCATATTAAGTCAATAATACAAATCGTATATAATTAAAAAAATTATAAACAATGCATAATATGATAAATAGAATAAGATGAAATTTTACTTTTCCCTTCAATTTTTTCTCACGATGAATAAATAAAAATTCAGTAAATTTCGAATATGAAATTTCAAAGAAATGCTTGTACAATTTGAAAATACTTTAATTTTGCAGTAATCTTATAGCCTTTAAAATTTGAAAAATGTACTGACTTTTGCTTGCCCAGCATTGCCTTATATACCACGATTTTCGTATGTCTATTTTGATGCGGTAAAACAAAAACTTTAATTTTTTAATTTAAAAGGTTTTTTTTTCTAATTTTTTGAATTATATTATAGTTTTCCGAGCGATAGATAATAAATTTTGGTTTGATTTTTAATTATTTTCGTAAATTTTTATTTTTTTTCTCGTAAAATTCCGTAATTAAGTTTAACTTATTTATTCTGTGGTTTGATTTTTTTTGTCACCGTTTTAATTTTTTATTATTTTTCTTTTTCCAAGTTTTTAAAATCATTTATTTTTGGGATGCTCATTGGTTACTTTGCATCCATTGTTAATATTTATTTTACCACTCAAAATTATATAGACGTTATTGTGCTGGACAAACAAAATTTATATCCATTGAAAACCAAGGAAATTGTTCAATTTGCTATTGCTAAAGGTTCAGCTTCTTTCTATAAGGAACAAATATTTGGAGATAGAAGAATGCCCAATTTTATATTAGTAACATTTCAAAGTGAATCTCAATATTATGGATCATACTTAACATCGAGCTCAATTTTCAAAAACTTTGGTGTAACATCGCTAACTTTATCGAAAAATAGTGATTATAGAGAAACATATACTCAAGATTTCGATAATGATAATTATTGTGCTATATATATGCAGAGTATAGTTAGAAATATGGGTTATTTGGATAAAAACCTTAATTGTGGTATAACTCTTGATGATTTTAAAAGCAAATATTCATTCTTCACATTTGTTTTGGCGCCCGATTTTGATTTAAATCAGAGTCAATTACCTCAAAATGGGAATTTACGATTAGATATAAAGTTTGCTAAAGCTACAACTGAACCGGTACATGTTGTAATATATGGAGTATTTGAAAATGAGGTTCAAATAACTGCAAGCAGAATAGTGTTGATTTGAATGAACATTATTGGTTTGAAAATGTTGGTATAAATGTTGGTATAAATGTATAGATAATTTATGATAATTTGTCATGGAGTAAGATTTTTATGTAATAGTAATATTATTTATGTAGTTCTGTTCAGGTCTATCGAATTGGAAAACAAATACTAGGACATGAATTTTTAGGGGTATTTCCTCTTGATAAAATTCCATATTTACGTAATAATCAAGCCATAATCGTCAATACTCAATCGTCTCATCTCGGTGGAGAACATTGGTTAGCAATATATATGAAACCTAGCAAGATATTTGTATTTGATCCTATGGGTTTCTATTATCCGGCTTTAATGGTTTCGAAACTTCAAACAATGGGTAAACCTATTGTACATAATAAAACTATGTATCAAAAACCATGGACCTTAACATGTGGTAAACATTGTTTAGCTTGGTTATTATCCAAACGATTTGATGTTTAATAAATGTTTTATTAATATTGTTATGTTTTATTGTTTTAACTAATAATATTTTTATCATTATTATTATTATTTTTTTTTTATTAATTTTATTTTTATTATTATTATTATAAATATTATTATTATGTGTTTAATTAAAGATAATCTAATGCGTGATCATCACATGATAAGTGCGTGATCACAAAGACAGTGCATGATCATCACATGATAAGTGCATGCATACACACTGAAGACTGAATAAAGAAAACACATACAAACTCAATGTATGTGATTTACAAAGAACGCATGCATACACACTCAAAACAGAATAAAGAAAACACATACAAACAAAAGTATGTATGTGATTTACAAAGAACGCATGCAGTCACAGTGTAGACTGCATGTGTTTTACAAAGAAAGCATGCCTACACAGAATAGGCTGTATGCGTAAAAATCTCTCACCTTTATGTATGTATTGCTAAAATGTGATTGGCTAAATCCTGAAAATTTGATTCTCTTTATAAACATTGACAATTTCCAAAGTTGTCAAAAATAATTCAAAATTTCACTCGCGCGATTTCAAAAATCTGTTCAAAATGGAGAATAACAATTCAAGAATTTTACGACAATTGTTGGCCGATGAAAATGGTAAATTATTATTTTTTAATTTATTTTCTTTTATTATTCTATTTTTCTAGATTGGTTTAATATAACCGAACTTCAAAATCAGGTCGATGGAGTTATTGAATTTGATCCTGGTAATCTTTAATTTTATTATTATTTATTTTAATATAATTTTAGAAAATGTTTCAAATGAGGAAATTATTTTAATAGAAGATAGCGATGATTCCGATATTAGTAAATTTATTTATTTAATTATTATTATTATTAATGTTTTTCAGAAATTATTAATGTTTCTGAGGATATCGATCAAAATATTCATTCAGCAGCGTCAGTAGATTTGGACGAAACATTTATTGATAATGCCCCCGTTTCTGGGGAAGATGAGATTTCGATGTATGCCCCCGTTTCTGGGGAAGATGAGATTTCGATGTATGCCCCCGTTTCTGGGGAAGATGAGATTTCGATGTATGCCCCCGTTTCTGGGGAAGATGAGATTTCGATGTATGCCCCCGTTTCTGGGGAAGATGCCAAGATTTCTATGGATGCTGACGTTTCTGTGGGCGATGAGATTTCGTATAAAAAATGTAAGATTGTTATTATTTTTTAATTTATCCTTAATTATTTTTTAATTTATCCTTAATTTAAAAGAATATTTTTAATGAGTATAAGTTAATAATATGTAAAGTATTAAAATATATTACTTTAAATATTATTAATTTATAAGAATAGAAATATCTGATTTGAAATATGAATAGAAATATTTGATTTTCAATATGTGATTTATTTTTATAATAGAAATATATGATTTATAATACGAATATTAATTTTTATAAATTATTTTACTATATGTTATTCAAACATGTGATTTATTTTTATAATAAAAATATATGATTTATAATACGAATATTAATTTTTATAAATTATTTTACGATATGTTATTCAAACATGTGATTTGAAATAGAAATATGATTTGAAATATTTGATTTATGAATAGAAATATCTGATTATAATAAGAATAGAAATATGTTATTCAAACATGTGATTTATTTTTATAATAGAAATATATGATTTATAATACGAATATTAATTTATTAAAATATTTACATGATTATCATCATTTATATATATTATTATTTGATTCATATATGATTTAAATAATAATAAACATTTGATAATAATATTTATCAGGTCGATTGTAAAAAAACTATTGCCAATCTGGAATTGGTCATAACTCGAAATGCCATACGACTATGGAAAGTTACTATGGTCATAGATTCTATGGCATCGACTTTTTTATTTGCCTTAAATGCGATACCGCCCAAGACATTGAATATCTAGAGTTTTATAAGAAACACTCTAGCCATTTAAATCAATTTAAAATTAATAAAAAGGCATTATTTCAAATGATTAATGCGAAAAATGTTAATAATAATAATAATAATATCACAAATAACAAAAATAATACAAAGATTACTAAAAACATAAACAATAATACAAATGTTACTAAAAATAATAAAAAATCAAAAAGACCTGCTGATAAAATCGTGCCGTGTATCCCTGCTAAAATTAAAAAAATAGAAATCATCATTAGTGATGACGAAACTGAATATAATCAAATAGGGGGTTCGGTAAATAATGAAATAAACGATGAACCTGAAATAGAGGTTGACTTAAGGGGTTCCCGTAAAAATATTCGATTTGATTTAGAAAATCAAAACCTTGTTCAAATCGCATTAACGGATAAACTTGTAAATAAATTACAAAATGAAATAAAGAAAATGGGATCTGTAAAAGTCCAGTTTACAGCTCTCATTCAATTTGAAAAAGATGGGGAAATAAAAGATAATTTCTTTTCAAATAGCGCGTGTGTCTTTTCCGATAGTTTTCTTGCTGATGGTGTGAGTCGGTTAAATGAAAAAATCGAAAAATTAACATATTTAGAAAGTGGGTGGCGCGTAGTTAAAATTCGCGAAATCAATTTTATTTTAACCGCGTATTATCCTTTAAGTCGATTAGCTGGACATAGTTTTATCCCTACACCGGAATTTCTAGTAGGTAAAAAGGCTATTGTAAACGTTAAAAACACAGATCATTCGTGTTTTATATATAGTGTTTTATCGATTTTAAAGCGTGATATAGTTTTAAAGAATAGGTAGCGTGTTTCTTCTTACACTACTTTTATAGATGAATTGAATTACGGTTCAATTACAGATTGTCCAATGAGACTCTGTAACATACCAAAATTTGAGAGGAACAATAGCGATTTAAATTTGGCTATAAATGTCTTTGAATATAACAACACCCCTTCTAAACAATTGAATGACATTGATTATGTACCTCATCATCCTTATCTTGTCTTAATTCATCAAACAAAGGTTATCGGTCGTAACCCGATTAATCTTTTATTATTACAAGACGGTGATATTTATCATTATACCGCCATTTTTAATTTAAATAGACTGCTGTATTGCCATTCTAGTAATGAATTTAACACCAGAATTCGCGTAAAATGGTGTCCCCATTGTTTAAACGGTTTTTATTATGATAAAACCTTTAAGGCACATGTTGATTTGTGCGCTAAAAATCAAATAGGAACAACCCTATACACGCTCCCTGAAAATAAAAACTTAATATTTAAAAATTATTCTAAAATGATTACCCCACCATTCGTAATTTATGCGGATTTTGAGGCTGTTTTACCTAAAGATGTAAAACATCATCAAATACACATGCCGATATCAGCAGGCTTATTATTAATAAATAATTACACAAATACTACACAATATTTCAGTTTTATAGGCTTGGAATGTGTATATAGGAATTTTTAAAGAAAGTAGAGGAAATTGCTGTCACAATTGTCCTACCGTATTATGAAAATCATGGTAAAAAACCTATGAATAATCTTACTTCTAATGAGGAACAGCAGTTCATCGCATGTAGAACTTGCTGCCTTTGTAAAAAACTTATTAGAAATAAGGTTAAGGACCATGATCATTTTACAGGTCAGTATCTTGGTGCTGCCTGTCGTAACTGTAATATAAATAGGAAAATAAGCAAACAGTTACCTATTGTCTTTCATAATTTGAGAGGGTATGACCTTCATCATATTTTAAAGTATGGATTGAATGAATTCCCGTCTTGGAAATTAAATATCATTCCTACAACAACTGAGAAATTCATATCTTTGATTGTAAATATTAAGAAATTGACTGTTAGATTTATAGATAGTATGCAATTTGTAAATTGCTCTTTAGCCAAGGCTGTGAAAACTCTTACTGATCTACCTCTAACTTGTTCTGCTTTTGATGGTCTTATAGTTAAGGTAAAGGGTATCTTTCCTTATGATTTTACAGTATCACTAGAGGTTCTTGAATCGACTTATGAAATTTCTCCAAAATGGGATTCTGTATCTGATGATGAATATGCTACCGCCTAACTAATTTGGACACAGCAAAATTGCACTAAAATGTTAGACTATATGTTAACTTACCTAAAATTAGACGTATTCCTCCTTGCAGACTATTTTCAGCAATTTTGCGAAAAGGCTATTGCTTACAATGGTTTAGAACCTCTGAATTTTTATGGAATTCCTGGAATGTCATGGGCGTCCGCTCTCATGACATTAAAGGAACCCATAGAACTTCTGCAGGACAAGGAAATGTTTAATTTCTATGAGGGTGGAATACGGGGTGGGTTAACATTTGTTAACAAACATCATGTTGCAAGTTCTGAAGATACAGAACTCCTGTATATAGATATTAATAATTTATATGGTTGGGCACTTAGCCAAAACCTTCCGTATGGTGATTTTGTTTGGGTGCATTATAATCTGAATGATGTACTGAGTGAATGTGTGAATGCGAATATTGAATTCCTTTCGTATGGTTATACAATGGAAGTTGACATCAATATCCCTGAACGTGTGCATCAGTATTTGAATGACTTTCCGCTTGCCCCGGAAAAAATGTGTCCGCCCAATTCAAAAGTTGAGAAGTTAATGCTCACGCATTACAGTAAGAAGAACCATGTTCTTCACTGGAGACTTCTCAAGCTGTATATAGAATTGGGTGCGGAAGTTGAGTGTATTCATAGGGCAATTAAATTTAAACAAGCACCTATTTTCAAAGAATATATACAAAGAAATACAGATTTACGCTCAAACTCAAAGTGCGAGCTTTATAGAGATTTGTATAAATTATTTAATAACAGTCTATATGGGAAGTCCGTTGAGAATTTGAAAAAAACGGATGAATTTGAGGCTATGCAATTCAGCTAAAAAGATGTTTGTATATGCTTCAAAACCGACTTTCAAAAAGTCCATTAAAATAGTGGATGATTTGATTGCTGCTCATCTGAACAAAGATTGTATATGTTTAGACAGGCCTAGCTACATTGGCCAATCAGTACTAGACCTGTCTAAGCTGCGGATGTACCAATTACAATATAATGAATTGGCAAAATATAGATCAGAATTTAACTGTGATATTAATATCGTTGCCCGGCGACACTGATTCGTTTTTTCTTGAGGTTAAGCACTGTAAGCTTGACATTCTTTTGCCGGCAATGATAAGAGACAGCCTTTTAGATACATCGAATTACGACCCGGCACATCCCTTATACTCGAGGAAATTAGATTCCGTGATCGAAAAATTTAAAGATGAAAGTAAAGGTCTCGGGTATAAGGAGTGGGTTTTCTTAAGACCCAAGTGCTATAGTTTATTAGGCAAATCTGATACAATGAGGTCTAAGGGGGTGAAGTTGTTGGGGACTGACATCAAACATCAGTCTTATTTGGATTGCTGCAATAAAAACGTAGTTTTCACAGTACCTCAAAGTAGGATAGGGACGCGGAACTATCAGCTGTACACATTTAAAAACAGTAAAATCGCTTTGAGTAATAACGATGATAAGCGATTATGGGTGGGGAAAAATACCAGTATCGCATTTGGGCATTATTTTGGGGTTGATGCAATAGATAGTGACCAAGTTAATTTCTTGGATGAGCCGCTTTTCGGTGGTTCGAGCCCCAGTTTTGATAACTCTACCGAAATCAGCGATAATGGACAGCTTTTCGATGGTTTTAACGAAGATAACATTGATATTGATGCCGTGTTGTTATCAGAATAATAAATGTTTTTAAAAACTGTTTTTGTTAATTTGGAAACTTATTTATTTAGAAAACTTGTAATAGTTTTCATTTTTATTATGAAATTTAGATATAATTTTTTAAAATTTTAATTTTTTATAATTTACATTTTTATAATATTATTATTATTATTTCATGCAAAAGCCGCAGCGTGACGAAACGCGAAATATTACTTTATAGATGTTTTAAATGTAAAAAAAAACACTATATATATATTTTAATGTATTTATAATTAATTCTTTGTTTTTATGTAGTTGTTTTTGTTTTATGTAGTTGTTTTTGTTTTTATGTAGTTGTTTTTATATATTTGTTTATTATATATATATATATATATATATATATATATATTAATATTATTATTATTATTATTAATAAAATTAATAATAATATTAATAATAAAAGTTTTTATAACTATTTATAAGTATTAATATTAATAAAAGTTTTTAAAAGTATTAATAATAGAAATAAAATTTTTATAAGTAATAAGTATATTAATAATAATAATATATAATAATTAAAGTTTTTTTAAGTATTAATAATAATAATATTAATAAAAGTTTTTAAAAGTATTAATAATAATAATTAAAGTTTTTATAAGTATTAATAAATTTTTATAAGTAATAATAGAATAATAAAAAGTAATAATAATATGAATAATATTAATAATATTAATAATAATAATAATAATAATTATAATAATAATAAAATTGATAATAATAATATTAATAATAATATTAATAAAATAAATTTACAAAATATATACTACTTATAAAAATAAGTAGTAAATTAAAATTTAAAAATGTTTAACAATAATATGACCTTTACCTACTTTTGAATGACCTTGAAAATTTTGATGACTCATCCAATGACCTTGCCCTACTTTTGAATGACCTTGAAAATTTTTGATGAGTCATCCAGTGACCTTGAATGAGTCATGGTCTTTGTTCTAAAAAATTTGTACTTTTAAACTTAGAAAAAACAATTTTTGCCGGGGGGAGGGGTATGTGAGCTAGATGGCCTCTGAGCTAGAGGGCCGGTATCCCACTACTATTAATTTTATGTTATCGAATCTATTTTTTATTGTTATTTTTTGCAAAATTCTTCTTAGCCCTTAAAATTTTGTTTCTTGGTCGATGTTTTTACTAAACTTTATTTTGCAAGGTTTTGGCAGTTTTAATTATTTCATATATGTTTCTTTTTGCCTATGTATGCTTTAATCGATTTTATTAATATATGTTATAATTAATTTTGTTGTATTTTAATTTGTTTATTTGATATTTTTATTTTATTTTTTGTTTCTGCTTGCGGTGCATGTGCATATTCAGTGGCCATTTTTCTTATTCTTAGTTTTTGTTGTTTTAACTTACATAACAATTTATTTTTTTGTTTTATTTTGGCTTTAAGCCCAACAATACTAACACAAATTTAGGCCCATTATTCTTATATACATTTTTACTATTATTAAAATCAATATTCAATTCACATTAATTTGTCAAGTTACACTCAGATAGGGTTTCTGAAAACTCGAAAAAACAGTATTCGTCGAATCCGAGTATTAAATTTCGAAATTCTTCGAACTGTTCGAATTCGTAAAAATTTTTATTAAAAGTATTATTTTAGAAAAGTAATAACCGCTATTTTAATATTTGATCTAACTATGAATTTTTTACAAATGATAATAAACAAAAATATATTTATTTTTTGTGTTGTAAGTAATAATATTTTAAAAACAACAACGAATTTAAAGATTTATCAAACAGTTTTGACCTTATTTTGGTGCAAAAATTGGCAGAACAGAAAAAGCTCTTTCAGAGTCCACTGGAGTCGGTTTAATTGAACATAGAGCCTTGAACAATTTTTGTAGATTTTCTGTGCGTTTGTCAGTATTTTTATACAGGGTAAATTCTTGTTTTAATTTGTCAAAATCCGTTTTCTCAACTGGTTCCTTGTTCCCACTATTTAAAATCTGGTTCAGTTCTTCCTCGATAGTAATTTTTTGTTGTTGTTCAGGTTCTATAAAAACATCGACTTGCATATTTGAATCATTTTTATTTACTGCTGGTGTTGCATTAGCTTCAAATAGTCTTTTCATTCTATCTATTGCTAAATTTATCTCCTATTCTGATATATCATTATTTCTATCCATCAAATAATTTTTGATATTCATCAGATTTATATTTATGCGTTCATCAACCAGCCTGGAAATATTAACCAATAATGCAGTGCTAATTTGAGTATTTGATTCCTTGAGTTTATTTTTCATGAATTTTATAGTAAGATCTGCCGAGAGCAACGTAGCATCTTTCCTTCTGAGTGTCTCAATAGTAAGCTTAATCGGTTTCAGGGCTTCACTTATTTCGGCAAGAAGTTTAAAATTTATCTTATCCAATAAGTTGGTTGCATTCAAATCAGCAAGTGCTTCTTCTACAAATTCCCGAAGTTCTAAAATATTTTCAGCCATATTTATCATTGAATTCCAACGCGTTTTAACGTCCAGGATTATTTGACGTTCGTTTCCTATTTTTTTAATTATTTTTCCCTGTAGAATACTACTTCTTATTGTATAATATCTGAAGAATTTTACAATTTCTCTGACAATTTTAACATTCTCATTAGCAACCACATTATTATAAGGCATTTCTTCTTTAAAATCAGTTTCAATAATACTTAATATATCTAAATCATTATCCTCAAAATTGTCCTTATCGCAATCCAATTCATGAGCATTTTGGTAGCTTCTGTTGATAGCATCAATTTCATCATCTGTATATGTATTGTATAATGTATCACATACACCTAAATGAATACTATGAGTGAGACATAATTGAAATATTGCAGGGCATTCTCGACCAAATTTTACCATAAAGTTGGCGTCATCACTTGTTGATCCAATTATATCCTTTTGAATATCAATATTAAAAGTGGCTAAATGATTAGTGACCAGTGTAACTAATTGAATAGCAGAACATGTTCCAAATATTCTGACCAAATCCAGATTATATGGTTCTTTCTCTTCAGCACAATGCACATTAATATTAACATATCTTTTCATCCTCATACTAGTCCTTTCATCCAGAGTAATACTGAATCTCTTGTTTTGATGTATTTTCTCCTCTAGTTCGCGTATTATTTCTATTTTTTACCATAAGTAGGTAGTTAGTGGCACACTGGAATATAAAAAAAACATAGGGGGAGGGGGGGTATGTAATAGCGGATTAAATTTCGGATTATCTTGATTACATAATGATGTAATCAACTTCATTAATTTTGTGTGTATTTTTTTTGTGTGTATTTTTTGAAATTTATTTTCGAATTTATTTTCAATATTTTTTAAGTATTTCTAATTAAATTTTTTAAGTAATTAAAATTTTTTATCAATGTAGTTTTTATATAAGATTTTTAAAATATGATTTTTTATATATGATTTTAAGTAGATTTTTAAGTATAATTTTATCCATGAATTTTTATATACGAATTTTAAAGATGAAATTTTTTCAGTATAATTTATAAAATATCATTTTTCAAAGTAATAAATTTTTAACATATTTAAAAATTTATTATACAAGGTTTGTTTTCGGTATAATTTTATCGATGAAATTTTTTATCAATTATTTTTAAGATAAAATTTTTTAGTATAATTTAAAATATAATTTTTCAAAGTAATAAATTTTTAACATAATTGAAAATTTTTTATACAATGTTTGTTTTCAGTATAATTTTATCGATATTTTTAGTTTAATTTTTAAGATAAAATTTTAAGTGTATTTTAAGATGATAATATGTATTTTAAAATTAAATTTTTTAAGAATTACATATTTTTAATGTAATCTTACAATCAATTTTTTAGTTTGATTTTGAATTAATTTTTAATAAAATTTTTAACAAAATAATTATTTAATTTTAAAGATAAAATTTTTAGGATAATTTTTACAATGAAATTTTTATACATTTTGATTACGATCAAAGAAATTTATCGTTATCAAAATAATAATAATAATAATAATAATAATAATAATAATAATAATAATAATAATAATAATAATAATAATAATAATAATAATAATAATAATAATAATAATAATAATAATAATAATAATAATAATAATAATAATAATAATATTAATTCCACCAACTAAAATATTTATAAAAAACTATAAAAACTATAAACACATAAAATAAACTCGTAAAAGATCGAAATCCTTATAAAAAACTATAAACACATAAAATAAACTCGTAAAACATCGAAATCTTTATAAAAAAAACTATAAACACATAAAATAAACCCATAAAGTATGTAATAAAAATTAATCAAAAAATAAAAAAAAAAAACAAATTTATACTATAATGTTTATTTAATAAAAATCTTCATCTTCTTCATCATCGTCAGAGAACTGCACATCATCTATATCTATTAGTTCTTCCTCGAAGTTATGTTGCTGAATTTCATCTGTTATATTTTCGTCACATGATTCTATGTCTCCAATAAGTTCATCAACAGCGACAATTTCTTCATCAACGTCAATTTCTCGATGTATATTTATATGCCCGTATGCTAAACTTTTATTTTTACCCACCCAAACCCTTTTATCATCTCTATTTGTTAGTGCAACTTTACTATTTTTAAAACTATAAAGTTGATGATT
Organism: Schmidtea mediterranea; assembly: GCA_022537955.1. Lineage (NCBI taxonomy): Eukaryota > Metazoa > Platyhelminthes > Tricladida > Dugesiidae > Schmidtea > Schmidtea mediterranea. The sequence goes on from CM039679.1 coordinate 241,639,110, forward strand.
TTTTGATCCTATTCTAAATTGTGGTACCGAAAAGACTGAGTTTTTCTCATAACACTCTTTATAAGTTTTATGTGTTAGATCGGTATCCTTTAACGATATACCCTTAGCTTTTAGACAAGAAGATTTACCTAACAAACTGTAACATTTTGGTCGAAGGAAAACCCATTCGTCATAACCTTCTCCCTTACTTTCGTCCTTAAATTTCCCAATAACCGAATCAAGTATTTTAGAATAAAGTGGATGAGTAGAAGGGTAATTAGATGTATCCAAAAGATTATCCTTAACCATTTCAGACAAAAGAACATCTAGTTTACAATTTTTAATCTCCAAGAAGAAAGAGTCTGTATCTCCAGCAACTATATTGATCTCACAATTAAATTGTTGTCGATATTTTTCCAAGTCCTTATACTGAAGCTCATACATTCTAAGTTTCGACAAGTCAAGCACAGATTGTCCTATATAGCTTGGTCGATCTAAACATATCGAATCAGGATTTAACAACACAGCTATAAGATCATTGTCAATTTTTATTTGATTTTTTAAAGGTAGGTTTTGAAGTATAAGTGAGTAGTTTTTTATCAGTTGTACAAAGACGCAATTTCATTCTCTTTTTCAGATTTTCAACAGTTTTTCCATATAAACTGTTATTTAACAACTTATAATAATTTTTATCAAGTGTATTTGTACTTTTAGCTCGAAGTTCAGTGTTTATGTCAATATACTTTTTAAAAATATTAGACTGTTTGAATCTTACTCCGCGATTAACATGTGTCACTTTAACACCAAGAGACATGTATAATTTTAATAATCGCCAATGAATTACATAGTTATATTTAGGATAATGAGTCAGCAACAATTTTTCAACCTTTGAACCCTCAGGTTTCATTTTCTCAGCTGCAATTGGAAAATCATCTAACTTAACATGAAGTTCCGAAGGAATCTCAAGATCAACTTCAAGTGTATACCCATATGACAAAGATTCAAGATCCAAAGTCAAACAATCAGATAATATTGTATCAAATCCTTCAAATATCCAATTAAATTCACCACAAGGTAATGGTTGACTTAAAGCCCAACCATATAAATTATTAATATCAATATATAGTAAATCTGTGTTTTCGTCGGTTTTAACATAGTGCTTATTAACAAAAGTAAGACCACCTCTAATACCTCCCTCATAAAAGCTAAACATTTCATTTTCAGTGATTAATTCTATAGGGTTCATCCAAGGACATTAAAGCAGAAGACCACGACATTCCAGGAATTCCAAAATAATTTAAAGGTTCTAATCTATTATGTGCTATAGATTTCGCTCGAAATTGTTGAAAAAAGTCTGCCAAAAGAAAACAATCTAGTTTCAGGTAAACTTTCATATAATCAAGTAAAGTCCTACAATTAGTTTCATCCCAAATAAGCAGAGCTTTTTCATATTCAGCCTCAGTGACACCTTTCCAAATCGGTGGTAACTCATAAGTATCGTGAAGAACATCTAAACTAGTAGCAAAATTGTACGGAAAGATTCCCTTTTCATCTACTATAGTCCCTGTAAAAGCTGATCGAGTCAATGGTAAAGTTGTCAGAGTTTTAACAGCTTTTGCTAAAGAATCATTTACAAATTGATACGAATCAATAAATCTCACACTAATTTTTCCCAAGTGAGCAATTAATGAAATAAATTTTTCAGATGTTATTGGAATACATCCTAAAGCCCAATTTTTAAATTTACTCAATCCATATTTTAATATATGATGCATATCATATCCCTTTAAGTTATGGAAAACAATTGGTAAAACTTTATTTATTTTTCTATTAATATTACATTCATTGCAAGCAGCACCAAGTATTCCCCAGTAAAATGATCATGATCTCTAACCGGATCCACAATATCTTTCAAACAAAGATAACATTTTATACATGTATCAAATTGAATCTGTTGTATGTTGGTTAATTCCTTAATTGTTTTATTTCCCATTTTATAATAATACGGTAATACAGTATATTTTGCTATTTTTTCAACTGTTTTTAAAAATTGTTCAACACAATCTTCACCTATAAATTCTTTGTATATTTTAGTCCCATCAAAATTATTTATTAACAAAAGTCCTGACGAAATGGGTAAATGTATTTGATGGTGTACATCATCCTTTGGCAAAACAGATTCGAAATCAGCATATATAACATATGGTGGGGTTACAGTTTTGGACCAATCTGTGAATTTAATAAACTTATTTTCAGGGAAAGTATATAAAGTTGTCCCTAACTGATTTCTCATACATAAGATCTCATGTTTGTCCAATGCTTTCTTATTTTTAAATCCATTCAAACATCTATGACACCATAATGATCGAATTATTTCTATTGTTTTATCTTTACAATTCAATAACCTATTTAGAGATGTAATCCCAACATAATGATATTGTTCTCCTTTATTTAATAACAATAAATTAATAATTGTTCCTTCAGTAATTTTGGACCTATGTATTATGTTTATAAATGGGTGTTTTAAAACAAAGTCATCATGTTCGGGTTTTGCTGTTTCATCATAACTAAATATATTAATTATTAACCCTTCGTTATTTGACTCAAATTTTCGAATACCATTTAATTTCATGGGCATATCATTTGGGTCATAATTTAATTCATGTAGAAACTTTGTGTAACTATAAATATTATTTCTATTTTGCCTAACAATCTCATTTTTTTAAGTATTGATAATATACTGTAGATAAAACATAAATTATCACTATTTTTTACATTTGTTATACACTTTTTGTTAGCCAATTTTTTTGGTGTTTTAATATATCTTCTACCACTTAACCTACTGATGTTACTTATTTTTGTTACTATAAAGTAAATTTCAGTTATTTTTCTAATAACCCAACTACTCCCTAACTCTGTTATTGAAGATATCTTTTCATTGATCTTCTGTATACCGTCGTCAAAGAATGATTGGGTAAGTGGTCTAGCACTGTTGCTTATATTATTTAATTTTATTTCTCCATCTTTCTCAAATTCAATTTCTATTCCAAATTGAATTTTTACATAACTAAGTTCATGTATTATCTCTCTTAATTTGTTTATTATCTCTATGGGAAAAACAATTTCTTTAATGTTCAAGTTGGTCGTATCTAGACTAATTATTTTATGTGTACCTCGTAAGTCACTTTGGATTATAGGTAAATTTCCTCCTATTTGTATATTGTTATTTTGCCCCATTTGTACCTCTTCCATCTCTCCATCCCATGAATCCATCGATCCAATATCTTCAATCTCTTCCATCTCTCCATCCCATGAATCCATCGATCCAATATCTTCAATCTCTTCAATTGCTCTAATCCATGAATCAATTGATCCATTATCTTCATCCGCTTCGTCCGCTTCAATGTCTTCATCCGCTTCGTGCGCTTCGTCCGCTTCAATGTCTTCGTCCGCTTCAATGTCTTCGTCCACTTCATTATCTTCGTCCGCTTCAATGTCTTCGTCTGCTTCAATTGTTTCATTCGCCATTCCAATATTATCATTTACAGATTCAAAAATACTATTTATAAAATCAGTTGTATGTTCTCTAATGGGTTCACTTATAGGGGTAATTTGGATGCTGCTTAATTTATTTGTTACGGGTCTTTTAAATAATTTAATTTTTTTAACATTAAACTGTCGCAAATGATTTTTATGATGTTCATAAAAATCTAAATAGGGAATGGGTTGGGAAGTTATGCATACGGGACATATAAAATAAATTGTATTATGATATTTTTTACCATAATACTCTTCCATTTTTTTGTGACATTTTATTTTATTATGCACAGTTAATTGGCAATAATTTGGATATAATTTACCTAGTAATAAAATCAAAATTAATTTAATTATTAAAATAAATGCGCATGTATGCAACCAATAAAAATCATTTATTTGCTATAAATAAAAATATTTTTGATGAAAAATCAACAATGTCAAAAGTATATGAAATACTCCTAGAAGAAAACAGTACAGCTGTTATTGGGATGACATTTAAGCCTCCTGTTCAATACCTTCAATACAGTATGAACTATTTAAATTTTCCTATTACATATACGTTCAAAGTAATGTTTATTTTAATTTAATTTGATTAATTATTTTTTAGGAATCAGTTGATTTAAAGCTTATGAATACAATATTATGATTGGAAATATTGAAGAGGAAGATCGAAAAAATATTTCAGATATACTACATTTGTTGAATAACGAAATGGTTTTTAATGAAAAATTTTCATTTATTAATTGTGAAAGTCAATTGAAGGATCAAGTACAAGATAATAAAAAATATACAAAATACAGATAATTATTAAAGGAGTCAAGATTAACAATTCTATTATCAAACCTATTTGGAAATTCTAAATGTTGTTGAATAAATTTTTTATCTTTTGTAAAGTTTTGTTTATTTTTATAATTTGTAATTAATAGTAAACATGTTATTTTAAAAAAAAGTTTACTCTAGTATTTAATAAAAAATTTTTGAGCTGGGATAATTGTTGACAAATTATATTCAAAAAAAAAATCAAGGGGTCTGCCCTAATTTTCAATAATAAAGGGTCGTCAGTCATTCATTATTATTACAAAAATACGTTTTAAAAAAAAAAAAAAATCGAGGGGTCTGCCCTTATTTTCAATAATAAAGGGTCGTCAGTCCTTCATTATGAGAATTTAAAATTAAAAAAAAAATCGAGGGGTCTGCCCTTATTTTCAATAATAAAGGGTCGTCAGTCCTTCATTATGAGAATTTAAATTAAAAAAAAAAAATCAAGGGTCTGCCCTTATTTTCAATAATAAAGGGTCGTCAGTCCTTCATTATTGTTAAAAAATATATGTATTAAAATTCAAAAATAAAAAAAAATCAAGGGGTCTGCCCTTATTTTCAATAATAAAGGGTCGTCAGTCCTTCATTATTACAAAAATATAACATGATAATTTAAATTAAAAAAAATATATGATAAAATATATGATTTAAATAATATATCTTAATAATAAAATACTTACATTTTTGAACATTAATTGCATTGTCCTCTTGAGAATCAGTGAATGGCAAATTTGTATCTTAAGAAATATTAAATCAATTGTTAATTAAAAATTAATACTTGATTCATTTCCACCGTAGTTTTGTGGATACTGATAATTTCCACCGGCGTTTTGTGGATAAATTGTTGGTTAACTAAATTAAAGTTAACACTTATAAATAAAAAAGTAAAATCTTACTTGATTCATTTCCACCATAATTTTGTGGATACTGATAATTTCCACCATTGTTTAGTGGATATAATTGTTGGTTTACTAAAAAAATTTTAAACTAATTAAATAAAAAAAAAAAAATCTTACTTGATTCATGTCCACCGTAGTTTTGTGGATACTGATAATTTCCACCATAGTTTAGTGGATAATATTGTTGGTTAACTAAAAATAAAGTTTACACTTAATAAATAAAAATTAAAATCTTACTTGAATCATTTCCTCCATTGTTTTGTGGATACTGATAATTTCCACCATTGTTTAGTGGATAATAAAATTGATGAATATAATCTAAATAAATTTAAAAAACTTATTTAATAAAAATTAAAATCATACTTGGTTCATTGCCTTCATAAATTTGAGGTTGATAAAATTGACGACTAAAACCTAAAAATAAATTTAAAAACTTATTTATTAATAATTAAAATCTTACTGGAATTTTGATTTCCAACATAGTTTTGAGGATGAAAATGATGACTAAAACCTAAAAATAAATTTAAAAACTTATTTAATAAAAATTAAAATCATACTTGGTTCATTGCCTTCATAAATTTGAGGTTGATAAAATTGATGACTAAAACCTAAAAATAAATTTAAAAACTTATTTATTAAAAATTAAAATCTCACTTGATTGATTTCCTTCATAAGTTTTGAGGATAATTTTGTTGATAATATCCATTATTTTGTGGAATTAATAAATTATCTAAATAAAAAGGTAAATTGTAATAAATATAAAATTTAAATTACTTGATACATATTTGTTATTATAGTTGTTCATTTTCTAAAATTGTAAAATGTTAATAAAAATTAAAAGAAAAATTAAACTTACTACTTAAACTGTTTTGTAAATTATGACAAATTATAAAAATGTTTTTATATTTATTCAAATGTGTGTATTTATTTTAACCAATCAAAATCAACACATATACACTTGTAATAATCTACACACATTACCAATCTACCCAAAATCATATTAGGTAATAAACACAATGATACAAAAATTTATTTAGAGAACATTGATTTTAACCAAGCTAAACAATGCTGGCCACAAGTTTTTGTCAACGGATTCTGATAACGAATTCGATTATATTCAATTGGCATCAACATTGATTCTAGTTTTGATATCAATAAAGGTGGATAATAGAATCCCATTGGATCAAATACATGTATTTTATCTGGTTTCACGTAAATAGCAAGCCAATGTTCTCCAGCGAGATTAGCTGATTGAGTATTTACAATCAAAGCTTTGTTGATATTTATATAGGGAATTTTGTCCAATGGAAAAACACCAATAAAAATTTTTTCCAATTAGTTTTTTAGCAATAGTTTGTATCTGAATAGAACTAAAATTAATAAAATTAACAAATTAATTAAAATACTTACTTCATTTTTAATCATAACTAATAACACATTGGTTTATAGTATGTTCAACAATGTTTGTCAAACAAGTACTGTACGGCTTGATGTGATTTGAATTTCTTTTTCAAATACTCCGTGTACAAGTACTGATACTGATTCGGTTAATGGATTTTCAAATTTTATATCCAATCGTAAATTTCCACTTTGAGGTAACTGACTTTGATTAAGATCAAAATCAGGTGCCAATACAAATGTAAAAAAGGGATATTTATTTTTAAAGTCTGACAAGGTAATACCACAATTCATATTTTTATTAAGATCTGTAATTGAATTCACTGGATAAAATATCTTCAAAAGAACCATTTTCAATTACTGCTTGAGGAGATAGTCTATCAAAGATGCATAATTCTGATTTTGCACTAATCATTACTGGAATATAGTTCCGTATCCTTTCATTCTTTTGTTTATATGTTTCTTGATAATTTTTCGACGTTTAATTGTTCCACCTTTTTGTTCTTTATTAAATACATCAGAAACTTTGTTAATAACAGAAGGTAAGTGTTCCATTACAGAGGGCATAGAATCTTTAATTTCAGATATTGCATTTGATTTTAGAGCAGGTAAGAGTTGTGCATTATTATTTATTACGTCATTAGCAGTTTTCATACCAAAATTTCCGATACGTTTAAGAATAGGTAGTGCAAATCGTCCAATTGTTTTTAACCAACCAGATCCATACTGTTTACCTACAAAATAAGGTAAATCCCCACCATTTTGATGTGTGCTATAAAAGTTTACAATGTCTGGATTACTCATTTATTTTACGGAAATGTAATGTCAAGTAAGTTTTGTCTTGTTTACCAAATATATATTTTCCACTGTCATCACGAATATTGATTTCTATATTGTTTATATACGAGGATGATACTGGTAAATACATTGGATTTTTCTCAATGAATTGTACAAGGTCGTCTTTTTTATGTTTTTCTATCCAAACACATTTAAGAAGGGGAACACTTAATTCACCCACAAGAATTGGTTCAATAATATTTGTATAAATCAACATTGTATATTTCTTTGCATTATAGTCGGTAAACTAGATCCAACAATGATCTTTTCACTATAAGATTCCTCAATTAATCCCAAACTATGAGCAACAGTTTACTAAATTTAACACTTTTAACATCTTCTTCCAATTCAATTTTAACAAGTTGATCTTGTTTAATTTCACAAGACTTGAAAGGATGGGGATAAGATGTCATTAACTGATCAGTGACTTGTGAAAGTTCAGAAATGAATAAATTTTCTTTAAATGTCTCAGTATACTCTACATCATAATAATAAGTTATAGTTAATCGTATAGTATCTAATTTTGATTTTTTATTTGGTATACGTATCTGATTCAATTCATCATTAAAATCTACTTCTTTTTTATTAAATCCCAAGCAATTAGCTTCTTCAATACTATCAAATGTTACTTTGAATGGAAAATATTTACAATTAATGTTCAAAATTTTATTGTCAATATATATCAGATAAAATGTAGAGTTGTGACTGATTGTATAGTTTCCTTCAATATAATAAAAATATTCATAACTATTATGTAATGAACTCTTAATATATTTAATATGAGAATTGTTATAAAATGGAAAATTATTGTACACAAAAGTGAATTCAGTTAAAGCAACTTCCCATTCCCCATCCAAGTAAATCTGATTTGGAAATTCTACATTAAACTTTCCAGCTTCATTATTTGGAAATGTAAGTGGACAACTATTACTAGGTAAATTCACGTAAAAATCTCTTTTATTCATTTACTTTTCTAAAATGTAACGATAAATGTGTTTTGGTATCTTTGCTAAATTTTATTAATTCCCCACTATCATCTCGAATATTAATTTCAATGATGTTTATAGTTGAATACGATACTGGAAGGTACATTGGATTCTTCATTTCTAATTGTACAATTTCTCCTTGATCATATTTTTTAATCCAAATTGATTTTAATAGTGGAACTCTAACATCACCAACATTTATTGGTTCGATAATATTTGAATAAATGAACATTTGTTGATGATGATGTAATAATTTCGGAATTTTAGTGCCAAATATATTTTTTTCCGAATAGTTACTTAGTTTTAATCCCAAAGATTTAGCTAAGTTTGTGTCAAAAGATATATTTGAAATGTCATCTGCAAGTGTTATTTTGACCAATTTGAATTATCAATTCTTTAAAAGGAGAAGGATTAAATGACAACAAATGACCTTGTAATTCCGATAAAGTGTTTATGAATAAATTATCTTCAAAATATTTTTCAAATATTGATTTTTCTTCATAACTTATATTTATACCAAATTGTTCCATAACACCATCATCTGTAAATTTTGGTAATTTTATTCGACAATGATCCTCTTCACAAATGATTGATGTAGATTTTAGTCCAAAACTAAACGCATGTTGAATATCGGGGAATGTTACTTTAAATGGAACATGTGGACAGACAATAACCAAATTCTCATATTTTTCAATAAACATGTCAACATCTGGAGTATATTTTGGATTTATTATTTCATAAGTATGATTTTGATTATTTATTTTCAAATACTTTATTTCACTACCACTCTTTACCGATTCATAACGTATACAAGAATTACTATAATACGGAAAAGGATTATACACAAAAGTGAAATCTATCAATGCAACTTCCCATTCACCATCCAAGTAGACAGAATTTACTTGTACATTAAAATTACTAGCTTCGTTATTAGGATAAATAAGTGGACAACTATTACTAGGTAAAATCATATAAAACTGGTTTTCTTTCATAATATTTATTTAATCAATTGAGATGAGGATATCCAAGTTGGAGTTTCGTATCCATGCCACTTGACGTAGTATTGTTTATATTTACCAACATTTTTAGTATTTAAAATCTTTTGAATTCTAAATATTGTTGGGATTGGAATGGCTTGAAGTTCTTGTTCGTAAAATTTTCCACTAATTTCTTTATTTTCATGATCTGCTATTAAATACATTACTGGATTCTGTTTTGTATCTATTTTCTTTATTACATATACTTCATCGCTCCAATTGTTGTCAAAATTCTTGATGAACGGAGAAGTACTGATTTTACTAATTCTTACATGATCACCGACCTTGTATTTTGGCTTATTGATTTGCAAGCGGAAAAGTTGTTGTCATGGGGATAAAAACACTGCAATATAACAGTCTAGTACAAGAAATATTTAATTTTATAAAATCAAAAATTAATAATCTAAATACTGACGAAGAAATACTAGATTATTTATTAAGCAATGATTGTGTTTAAATAGATTCAATTCTGACGATTGTAAAAATTAAAAATGATCGACGAGCAAGAAGCATACGTATTCGAAACAATTCTGATGAAGATGGAAGAACTTTTTCCGAATATGAAAAACAAACTTTCCTATTGTGCTCCTGAATACTTGGCTACACGGATCTATCAAATGACAGGAATCAACATCTAAGAAATTGTACGGATGCACTACGAATCAGTTCAAGGATCTGGTTTGAAATGTTTAGACGACTGTATTATTGACATGTCCGTTTAGATGCAGATGCTGCAGAGACTACAAGAAGAAGGAAGTTGTACATATTTTGTTGGCTGAGCTAAGAAGAGCTTACTATAAGCAGATTTGTGATGATGTAAATAAATTTTGATCTTTTACGAGTTTATTTTGTGTGTTTTTTTATAAAGATTTTAATTGGTTGAATTATTATTATTATTATTATTATTATTATTATTATTATTATAATTATTATTATTATTATTATTATTAATATTATTATTATTATTATTATTATTAATATTATTATTATTATTATTATTATTATAATTATTATTATTATTATTATTATTATTATTATTATTATTATTATTATTATTATTATTATTATTATTATTATTATTATTATTATTATTATTATTTTGATAACGATAAATTTCTTTGATCGTAATCAAAATGTATAAAAATTTCATTGTAAAAATTATCCTAAAAATTTTATCTTTAAAATTAAATAATTATTTTGTTAAAAATTTTATTAAAAATTAATTCAAAATCAAACTAAAAAATTGATTGTAAGATTACATTAAAAATATGTAATTCTTAAAAAATTTAATTTTAAAATACATATTATCATCTTAAAATACAAACAAAGACCATGACTCATCAAAAAATTTTCTCAAGGTCATTCAAAGAAAAACCGTGACTCATAAAAAAAAATTCAAGGTCATTCAAAATTTTTCAAGGACATTCAAAGTTTTTCAAGGTCATTCAAAAATTTTCAAGGTCGTTGAAAATTTTTCAAGGTCATTCAAAATTTCTCAAGGTCATATTATTTTTAAACATTTTAAAATTTTAATTTACTACTTATTTTTATAAGTAGTATATATTTTGTAAATTTATTTTATTATTATTAATATTATTATTACTTATAAAATTTATTTATACTTATAAAAACTTTAATTATTATTATTATTATTAATATTTTATTTTTTTTATTATTATTATTAATATTATTATTACTATTATTATTATTATTATTATTATTAATATATTTATGATTATTATTGTCAAGGTCATTGGATGAGTCATCAAAATTTTTCAAGGTCATTCAAAATTACTCAAGGTCATATTATTTTTTAAACATTTTTAAATTTTAATTTACTACTTATAAAAATAAGTAGTATATATTTTGTAAATTATTTTATTATAATTATTATAATTATTATTAATATTATTATTACTTTTTATTATTCTATTATTATTATTATTTTTTATTTTTATTATTATTGCTAATATTTTTATTATTATTAATATTATTACTACTTATAAAAACTTTATTATTACTTATAAAAACTTTAATTATTATTATTATTATTAATATTATTATTAATATGCTTATTACTTATAAAAATTTTATTTATACTTATAAAAACTTTAATTATTGTTAATAATACTTTTAAAAACTTTTATTAATATTATTATTATTATTAATATACTTATTACTTATAAAATTTATTAATATTATTATTATTATTATTATTATTATTACTTTTTATTATTATTATTACTTATAAATTTGTAAATTTTATTCTATTTTATTATTTTTTTTTTTTATTTAATATTATTATTATTATTATTATTATTATTATTATTATTGTCAAGGTTATTGGATGACTCATCATAATTTTTCAAGGTCATTGAAAAGTAGGTCAAGATCATTCAAAAGTAGGTCAAGGTCATTCAAAAGTAGGTCAAGGTCATATTATTTTTAAACATTTTTAAATTTTAATTTACTACTTATTTTACTAAGTAGTATATATGTTGTAAATTTATTTTAATAAAATTTTTATTATTATTATTAATATTATTATTAATATTATTATTATTTTTTATTATTCTATTATTACTTATAAAAAATTTTATTAATACTTATACAAACTTTAATTATTATTAATATTAATATTTTTATTAATTTTATTATTATTATTATTTTTAATATACTTATTACTTATAAAATTTATTAAAGTTTTTATTATCAATAATACTTTGAAAACTTTTTATAATATTATTATTATTATTATTATATTTATTATTATTATTTTTATTATTATTATTATTTTTAATAATATTATTATTATTATTAATGTATTAAACTTCTATTATAAGGAAATAATTTTATTATTATTAATATTATTATTAATATGATTAATAATGATTATTAATAATAATATGATTACTTAATAATATTGTTTATTATATTTATTTTTATTATTATTATAATTATTATTATTATTGTTTTTTTATTATTATTGTCAAGGTCATTGGATGAGTCTTAATTTTTTTTTTCAAGGTCATTTAAAATTTCACAAGGTCATAGTATTTTTAAACATTTTTATATAAATTTACTACTTATTTTTATAAGTAATGTTTTAATATTTATTATTATTATTATTATTATTATTATTTTCAATCTTATTGGATGAGTCATAATATTATTTCAAGGTAATTTTAAAGTATGTCAAGGTCATTTAAAATTTCACAAGGTCTTAGTATTTTTAAAAATTTTTATATAAATTTACTACTTATTTTTATAAGTAATGTTTTAACGTTTTTTAATTTTAATTTTATTATTATTATAATTTTCTCAAGGTCATTCAAACAAAGACCATGACTCATCAAAAAAATTTCAAGGTCATTTAAAAGTAGGTCAATGTCATAGTATTTTTAAACATTTTTAATTTTAATATACTACTTATTTTTTTATAAGTAGTGTTTTAGTGTTCTTTAATTTTTATTCTATTAGTATTATTATTATTATTATTATTATTATTATTATTATTATTATTATTATTATTATTATTATTATTATTATCTTATAAATAGTCTTTTAATGTTTTTTAATTTTAATTTTATTATTATTATTATTATTTTTATTATTATTATTATTGTTATTTTTATTATTATTACTAATATTACAAGTTTTTATTATTATTGTTATTGTTTTTAATAACTATTCTTCCGCGCATAAGTATCCATCAAAAATATATATCCCTATTTAAATATAATTAACCGATGAAATCTACTCAATTGTTAATAATTTTTAATTTAATATAATAGTAATTAATACACTCTTAAAGTACAATTGATTTTCAGTAAATATTTTCATCTTTTATGTATATTTGTTGATCATTGAATAATTCAGACCATTTATTTCAAGTATTTCACAATATTTAATTGATATTTCATCTCATCATTGAGAAATTTTACCGACTAACTTATTATAAGCAATTCTCGATTCACTGAATATTTGTTAGCTTCAATTCATATTTTCTCACTTTAATGATTGCTTTCCTCTTTAATGAATATTTTCTCTCTTCAATTAATGTTTTCCTTATTTAACGAATGTTTTTTCCTCTTCAATGAATATTTTTCTCTTCGATGTATATTTTCTCCATTCAAAGTATATTACCCTTGTAAGTTATTAAGATATCAATTGATATTTCATCTATTTAGTAGATATCTTTAGCTATCCCACTGTTTTCAGTAATTTCAACGATTTTAGTCACTTAATGTACTATCTCACCAATATTACTTCTTCACTGAAAATTTTCTTTATAGAATATAATCTTTACTAATTAAAATTTCATTTGTTGACTTGTTATTTTCAATGAAAATTTAACTAAATAAATTACATCTTTCAATAGATTAGGTTGTACTCGACAAAAATAAAATAATTTTAGGCTATGTAAATCAATTAGAGCTTTTAGGGAAATTTTATTATAATTTAAGTAATATCTAATTTTACGAGGTATTTATTTTAGTAAATTTTAATCATCTTTGTGAATTTTATGGTTTTCTTTTGAATTTTAATGGATTTAAGGTTTGATTATGTTTTTAATGAAATTATTGAAGAAATTAGGGTAAATCTATAATTTTAGAAACAATTAATTTCTTCCTAATTTATTAGATTAGACTTGATTTTAGGATTATTTTAAATAAAAAAAAATAAATAAATAAATTTAGGATCAAAATGTTTATGAAACATCTATTTAAGATAATTATTTACCAATTAGAATCCAATTTGACTGATAGATTTTGAATAGTAAATGATATTTTAATTATAATTTTATGTTCTATTTAAATAGTTGATTAAATCAGTTAATTTTTAAAAATATTTTAGTGAAACCTAAAATTTTAATTGATTTTACAGTGTAAATAAAGGGGTCAATAATTACTTTCATTTTCAAATCTAATATTGATTTCATGGATATCAATCACAAAAGTAGTATAATTTAGAGATTTTTAAGGGGATGCTCAGTGTGGTTATCAGTATAGTTATGAAAATCATTGAATTATCTCTAATGGTTGACTGGTAATTTTTATTGAATTTATACTTGATTTACTGATTAATTTTAATGAGCAATATGATATATATTTTGTGATTTTACAATAATTTAATTTATGTGGAAAACATAGATTTTATTCGATTTAAGTCATTTTTGATGAATTTTTTAATTGCTTGAAATTTTTGCCAGAACAAAATTGTGGTGATTTTCGATGGAAAATGATGATAACAATTTTGTAATACTTTAAAGAAATTTTATTTTTATTGGTAAAATTCAAATTTTTATGATAATTTTAAGGGAATTTGATTGGTTGAATACATATAGTAAATATGATTCGAATTATGAATTTTTAAGGAGTAGAGTCGGTTAAACATAGATTTCTAAAGAAATTTTACCTTGTAGGTTTTAAAAAATATGTATATTATTGGTGCAGTTGGGGGGAAATGTTATTTCAATGGAAATGATTGGTTAGTAAATTTTATGATATTTTAAGGAAATAATCGATTAAGAACAAGTTTGTTGTCATTTTTAAGGGGTTGAGTTGGTTGAATATCTGTGTTCAAAGGGTAAATATTTTCTAAATGGAAAATATAGATGAGGAATTTATAATATTTTTAGGGGATTTGTTCAGATAGATATCAATATGTGTGTAAATCTTTTGAGAGAGTGGAAATATTGTCAATTAAAGAGAAATGATTTGTTAAGAAGAGAATTTATGATCTTTTAAAGAGAAATGATTGGTCATGAGATGAATTCTATTGTAAGGCAATTTCAAGAAATTTATTCGGTTGAATATCGATATAAGTCGGTGATTTTTATGAAAATAATGAATATAGGTGGGGTTATTGTCATTTAAAGAGAAATGATTGGTTAAGAGGAGAATTTATGATAATCTTAAGGTAATTTGATTGGTCAAGAGAGGAATTTTATTTTAAGGGGATTTCAAGAAATTTATTCAGTTGAATATTGATATGTCGGTGATTTTTATGAAAAATATTGAATATAGTTTGGAATATTGTCGTTTAAAGAGAAATGATTGGTTGAGAATAAATTTTATTTTAGGGGGAAACAATTGGCTAAGAAGAGAATTTATGATCTTTTAAGGGGAAATAATCGATTAAGAACAGATTTGTTGATATTTTTAAGGGGTTAAGTTGGTTAAGTATCGTTATTTAATAGGTGATTTTTATAAAAAAAAAAAAAATAATGAATATGGTAAAGTAGGAGAAAGTGTTATTTGATGGTAAAAGATTGGTCAAGAGATGAATTTATTTTAAGGGGATTTCAAGAAATTTATTCGGTTGAATATCGATATAAGTCGGCGATTTTTATGAAAATAATGAATATAGCTGGGATTATTGTTATTTAAAGAGAAATGATTGGTTGAGAGTAAATTTTATATTATTTTAGGGAAAAACGATAGGTCAAGAGGGGGAATCTTACTTTTAGGGTGATTTATTCGGTTGGATATCAATGTCAAAAGATGGATACTTAGTGAAATCGATACATTTTCATTGACTTAAGGGTTATCAAAATATAACAATAAGATTTTGGTTAATTTTAATGATATTATTGGAATCTGAATAAAATATTCGATACGTGTTCAGTTCTAAGAAATTTTTCGATTCATGCATTCAAGTATTTATTTGATTTTATTATTATATTTGTAATTTAATTAAAAACTAAAATTGATTAGTATTTAAAAAATTTATGTTACCCATTACTTATGTTGTTATTGACAATTTTCTGAATAATTTAAATATTTACGATTATTTCCAGGAATGAAGAGAAATTGTACGATTAAAAACTATGAGCTGTTGATAAAATACATTATTTTTATTCAACAAGTACCTAGAACAATTACCTAACAATCTTAAAATTTTTGAAAATCTAACAAATTTTTTCAATTATTTTACAACTTAGTTAATTTAATTAACTGATAAGTACTAGTTTCTTTACGATTTGCTACTGCGTTGAAACTTTTTTTTTTTTTAAAAAAAATTCTTATTCAAAGTACTAACAAATTTTATTAAAGATCTATCAAGACTTGTCAAAAATTATAAAACTTTGGTAATTTTAATAAGTATTACTCAATAACTACTATTTTCTTACCAATTTGCTGAAGGTCTTATTTTAAGGTCTCAAATTTAACAACTTTCTCACAACTTTAATCAAATTCTAATCCCATGATAATCATAAATTACGTGTATTTTCTTAAAAAATATCCATAGTTTTTCTTATATCGGTAAAACAAACACCTATATTTCAATTAAAAAAAAACACGTGTGTATCATAAATTATTTACATTTTTCTAAACAATCTCAAACTTTACATAACTATTGAACTATTTTTATCATTTAACATATACACATTATTAGACATAAAATAAATATTTCATAAATTGTTGAAAAATAACACATATTTTCATTAAAGTTTTTCCATAAACACTGTAACATATCGATGGTTTAACACACACATTTGAGCCATAATTAGTTTTAATATTTATTTGCACATATTTTCTTAAAAATATAGAATTTTTCTTTAACTTTTTACAAACATTTACAATTGTTCTATCCCTGTATACTATTAACCACAATTGAACAAACTTTTTCTATTCAATATTAATTTTATATACTTTGTTGAAAATTTATATAAAATAATAATGAAAATAATAATAATAAAAACTTGTAATATTAAAAATAATAATAATAAAAATAACAATAATAATAATAATAAAAATAATAATAATAATAAAAATAATAATAATAATAATAAAATTAAAATTAAAAAACATTAAAACACTACTTATAAGATAATAATAATAATAATAATAATAATAATAATAATAATAATAATAATAATAATAATAATAATAATAGTAATAGATCTAGCGGTGACGCATCCCACTACTCATGCTTTGTTTTTTCTGAGTTTATAAAAACTTCTAGTGCCACACTTGATTTTCTTAAAAAGATATTTTCGAAGAAAAATTGAAAATCCTTACACTTTGTAATTTTTACCAGCATTTTTTAAAAATATAAAAATCAGAAGTCATAAAAATTGATATTTGTATTTATTTGATCCACTGTGAATTTATTTTTTTATTGACAAACAGAATCATTTTATGTGACTTTTCATTCAAGCCTTTGATTCAGGTGTAATATAGTTTCAAATATGCAAGACGTCTTTGAAATCGCTTTTCTTCTTTGGTGGTGTTCAACTAAAAATTAATCGAAATACAGGAACATATTTTATATAATTACATTTGTAAAATATATATTTATAAATTTCACTATATTTACTCAACATCAAAGATATTTTGTTAAATATATATATATATATATATATATATATATATATATATATATATATATATATATATATATATATATATTATAAGGACTTTTTTTGTTTTTCACCTCTGATTTCTTTATAAGTGACATAATATTTTCTACACAATTTGACTATGAATCAAATTCGTAAATACGTTAGATAAATGTGATTCATAGTCATATTTTGTAGAAAATATATATAAAGGCTTCATGTGGCTCTTTGAAAAGTTTATGAATAAGTCTTTTTATTTGTTGAAACATAATTTTACAACTTTGTGAAACCAACAAATTAATTTATCTAAATAAAAAATTTTTAATTTGTTTTTTCAAATCGAGAAATTTCACAGTATATGATTAAAAAACAAAGTAATTTAAACATTTAAAGTTTAAATGTTCTCCGCTATGATATTTGTTAAATCAAAAAATCGAGCAATTACAGATGAACTTTACTAGAACTTCTTTAAACAGAATCAACAAATTATCAACCTAACTTCTGAAAATTAGCGAGCCAAGTTCAGTGTCGCAATTTACTGAACAACTCTGATTACGAACAGTTTCATTTTTACAAAGAAAAAGAATTATCTGTCTGTGTTAAAAGTTTTGATTGATTTATTCTGTGATTTGGACATTCAATAAATAAGGTTTTTAAGCTAAATAAATATGTTGAACAATTATTTGACTTTATTTCATCAATATACTTAAATTGCACCATAATCCAAGCACACTGTCTTGATTTATAAAAATCAATGCGGCTCTTCATAAATTGATTTTATATGAATGCGGATCCCAAGACACACAACTGTGCCCACCCATCGTGTATATCAATAAAACATCTGATTCATAGTCAAACAATAAAAAAACTTATATATATATATATATATATATATATATATATATTTCATAATGTGAATTCATTAATATTCATAATTTCCAGTTAAGATTTATGTACTATTTATTGTCGAATTGCGTATTTTTGCGAACCGTGCTTTGTGTAGGTATTTATTTTTCTTCTCGTGTTAAATTTCCAATCCCTTTAATATTGCACGGCCCAATTTAATATAATTGGTAATGGAACATACATCTTTATTATAGGTTAATATTTTGATTTATTATTAAGTCTTATTCGGGTGCTATCAGTTTCACTTTGGTATAGAGACATGACCTTAATGATTGTGGATGACAAATTAGCCAGTGCAAAGCAAAGATATAACTTACTCAATAAAGAGAAGCTTACTGGTTTAGAATTGCTACGCCAACACAGCTTTTATTTGACTATTTAATCACTTCATTTATTTTAAACAATTTCACATTATTTATAATTTTGTATCAAAATATTCTTTTTTTATTTTATTTTCAATAGAATTTACTTAATATTTATAATATTTAATACTCACATTAAAATCTGATACTAATCAATCACAATTATTTATAATAACGATTCAAATGAAGTGTTATATTAAGAACGGGAATAAGCAAATGTCCCGGAATTAAGGTGTAAGGTGATGCAACTGGACCACCTTCGTTTCAACATTTTTAAAATATTTACTTATTGAATCAATTAAATCATATAAATTTTAATAATAAAAATAATTTTAACCAAATTATATAAGCAAATCAAATTAAAATATCATTATTGTTATTCATTGCTATCAAATAATAATAATAATTTACGTGGGTTATATAACTTCGTTTAAAAAATTTTCAATATCACAGTTATTTTATGTAGATTCGTCATATAAAAGCCCGGAAAACCTTACATAGGTACTGAAAGTTTTTTAACACAATTTTTTCAATAACTTGCAAAACAAATGAATTTGTGTTGATTCAGTGGTGTAGAGATGGTGGCAAGGTGGTCTATCATGTCCCAGACGCTACTCGCAAATGGGAGAAAAATGGTCCCCAAGACACACAAGGTTTTCCGCAAAATTTCAATTCTTTGTAAAGATAAATTTCTGGAAAATATATTTTAAATTAAT
This sequence comes from Schmidtea mediterranea, assembly GCA_022537955.1. NCBI lineage: Eukaryota > Metazoa > Platyhelminthes > Tricladida > Dugesiidae > Schmidtea > Schmidtea mediterranea. Next base: position 241,658,933 of record CM039679.1, read on the forward strand.
AATTATTGTAATATAATCATTACTATATTGTTTGCAATTTTCAATAAAGTAAGTTCTCATTTTTATATTTTATTTACAGTTGTTGTGTTGTTGAGTAATATCTGATTTTTTTAGACCATGTCAATGACAAGAAAAAAACTTAGTGGTTCTCACTGATAATAATTATATTATTATTATTAATAATAAATAGATTTACTTACATTATATAAGTTTTTTATTATTTAAAAACATGATATATAATATCAGATAAGTAAACAATAAAATAAGCTCTTGCTGCAAAGCAATTAATATATTGATGAAAAAAATATCGAAATATCGAAAAAAATATCGATATTTTAATTTATGCAGCTACCAAGAAATCATCTTTTTTATTAGAAATAATATATAATACCCAACTGATTACAAATCAATGAAACTAAGAGAAGATTTAAAAAAATTCCGAACTTCTGCATATTGTGATGAAATTTTTTGTGAATTAAAAATTTTATTTTTTTAAATGATAGACATTGTTAAATATGGATAAAAGTTGCTTCATAAGTGCCTTCGTAAGCACCAGGTTGCATAAAATACTGGCGGCCCCTATGAGTATAATTGAAAAGTTATTTATTGGAATTTAAAAGTATTTTAAATGATACTAAATTTTCTAAACTTTCTAAATGTGAAATTTGTGATGAAAACAACACATAAATTTAATAATTAATTCACAATATTTAATTTATTAACTAACGACGTGTTTTCTTTGCATATAAATATTCTAAAAATTTTTAAACATCAATCATAATTTTTTTCATAAAGATTTTGTCTAAACAATACAAAATAGATTGACAGGGGTCATCGTAAGTTTTCAGTGTTTTTTATTATTTTTAAATATCATTCTGATAAGATATTAGTTGCTAGAGAAAGATGGCGTATCTGACTAGGGTCACCATGTTATAGAAAGAAAATAAAAGTTCCTCAGTACACAAGCAGAATAGAAGATTCAGTCAATGAAAAATGCCGAATTTGCTTACCTTGGCAAATTAATGTTATTATATAGAAAAGTTCTTGTGTGTTGTTGGGATATTAATAAGATATCGGTAGGAAACATCTCTCGATCTGGTTTTTCGTGTTCAGTTAAAATCGATCGAAAACCAACAAAATATAAATTAATTTATCGGTCATAAAAAATATATTTTATTCAATCAATTTCACCATAGACTCAAAAGTAGAGTCCTAAAGGATGTCAGCCCTTTATTGTTTTCAGAATATAATCTGATCTTTTATAATTCAAATTTTTTCAATTTCATTTTCAATGCCTCCAAGTGGCAAATACTAATAATCAGAGTTGGTATACATTATCTCCCTGAATGGGATCTGTCGTCATCACTCAGAGCAATCCATACTTGATGTACTTATTGATCCCTTAATTGAGATGATCCAATAATGTATGCGTTTTCTTGAATAACCACTGAGATTAATTAATTAATTAGTTTTTTGGTCCCACTATTTTAAAATTATTTTATACGTCTTCACTTTTTCATTTAACATTTTTGTTCCCGAAAAATATTGATTTTTACATTTTTGCATATTTAATTAGTTTGTAATTATTTTGTAACAATTTCCATTTTCCATTATATTTTATACATTTTTGTGTAATCCATGTAGTAAAAATTATTTTATCTTCATTTTAGAAACACTCTAAATTTGTTTAAATCTCTTTTGTGTGGTACTTGTTAATTGATAGATATTGGTAAATTATGTACTTTTAATCATTTACCATCTTTACACTATACTTTCTATGATTTTTATGCAAAACTTACTTGGCTAAGAATTAAAGAGTTTATCCAGCATATTTTTATATTATCAATGTTAGTTTTCTTCATTCTACTTGAATGGTTTTGTAGACTACATGTTCTGTATAGGAATTATAGGAATTACCGAAACCATAACCGACTTATAATTAGGATTCATTTTCCTTAAACTTGACGTATTTTTTCTCCTGCTACCGTTGCTACATTCGTTATATTTCCAATGAATCAATTTTTTTTTAAATAAAATTCATAAAAAATGTATAATTTATTTTTATAATATATTTTTAATATTTTTAAACTTTTAAAAATTGATATATAAAAAAATTTTAATTTTTTAAAATAAAAATATTGGAATAAGTGATTTTTATAAATTTTTTATTTAAAATAAAATTTATAAAAATTTAATTTTATAATATATTTTAAATATTTTTAAATTACATATACAAAAAATGTTAATTTTTAAAAAATAAAATATTTTGAAATTTTATTTTTTATTAAAAAAATGCATTAAAGCCAGAAAAAATCGTATAATAATTAGTAAAATTTTTTATATTTATCACAATTGATTTTTTAAATGTTTATTTCTTTTCGCACTAAGGATGATTATTTCGAGTTAAATGTATATAAAAATATTGATCTATAATCTAAAACTAAATGAAAATGAAAGAAATTGAATAATTGCCAACATTTCACAATAAAACAGCTTAAGGAATTTATTTCGTTATTTATGTGATTTTTAAATAATAATCAAAGTCAAAAATTTTTTATATAAAATGAAATTCAAGGGGAAAATAAAATGAAAACTAAATAAACCTTTTCTGTGTTTCGACAGATTTTACTTTTTAATGTAATATCTGGCAAATCTGTTGGTCTACCACCAAATCCACCGTGATATTGAACTTGCTTGCAGTCTGGCAATTTAGGGTTGTATGTTCCAGGACTAGAATACATTTATTATTAAATTAATGACTTTTATTTCTAACCCTGGAGATTCTTCATACGTCATATTTAGACAACCGAAACGAACAGAACTCTGCAAAAATGGAGCCGAGTTCGGTTTTTTATCGTAGGTATAATCGAACTAGAGAAAAAAATTCCTCATTTAAAAATTTCTGGTCTATTAGTAATAATAATAAAAATAATCAAAGAAAGAAGGCAAAGTTTTTTAATAATTTCATAACGCCAACTATGTATTATGTATAACATATCGCTATATATTTCGACCGTTTATCAGTTAATCTTTTTTCAATTTATTTGATAATCGAATAATTACTTTATAGCAAGGATTTATTTTATTATTTACTTATCTAATTATAATAAATATAATAATAATAATAATAAAATACAATAATAATAATAATAATAATAATAATAATAATTATTATTATAATAATTATTATAATAATAATAATTATTATTATTATTATTATTATTAGTATTAGTATAAACTTTAAAATCCTTTTTTTGTCATATAAATAAAATTTAGATAAATAACAATGATAGTCAATTTCCAAAATGTTTATGCATGAAATGAAATATGAAATATTTCGACCGAAAGTCGGTCCTGATCACTCATAACCAAAATTTAACTAAACTTTCGCTTTCTCTTCTTCTCTGATTGATATTTCTTTCACTCAATTGTATTCAACAAATATATTTATTTAAACAAATTTCCAAAATATTTTTCAAATTAGATATTTCATTTTATGAATAAACATATTTATTAAGTAGTAAGGGCTACTAAAAGGTGGGCCAGGTGCGACACCATTCACTACTGATCGATATAATACTTGAGAAGCGATGCTCTTTATTTGAAAGAGACATGCGTAAGTCATGACTTGAATTTAAGCGATTTCTCGCTTTAGTTTTTGTATGCATATACAACCAATGAAATCCCATTTCACACGGGTAGGTCATGGCAAATGCTAGAAGTGACTGTAATGCTTCTTTCACTAGTTGGTGATAACGTCCGGTATACTCCAGAATTGTTGTAATTCCAATTTCTCGAATTCCATTAAAATATGTCGAGCGTCTAGTATTTCAATCAAATCACTTTTTTTTTAAATCGCAATCATCCATGGAATTTAGTTTACATAGAAATGGATCCAATATCCATCTCTGAGTTTTGGTTATATTTCCAGTAGAAAAATATCTATTGAATGATTAATCCAATTGTTTCAAATGTATTGAAATGTCAGGTATAATTGTATTATTTTTCATTTTCCAAAACAATTGAATCAAGCAATGGAAATTTTGCAAAATTCACATTTCAAGATTTCTAGTTTTCCAATAAACAAAGACAAAATCTTTCACTAAAACCACATTTTTGACCAATAAGTAATTGAATAATTTCTTTACGCAATTCAAAAACCATGTTTAGCATGCGACCCTTAGAGACCCATCGCATTTCGGTGTGACAAAGAAGCACGGTATGAGCAGCGACGAAAACATCAATTCCTCTCGAAGTCAAATCCAGCGACTCAAAATTTCTTTTCCCTTTATATATAACACAAATACCAAGAGCTGGCTGCAATTATCAACATCAGCTCACTCATCCAATCGTAAGCTTCCTGTTAGAGGACTGAGTTTAATATCTTCTATTACTTGAAGCTAAACATATTTAGTGAGATCTTGAATTCGCGAACGAATAATATCGTTCGATAACGGAATCTAATACAGTTTTAGCAATTATTAATTATCAATTCCTCAGAGATTGTGGGAGGCTTTTTTTCTTAGCGAACAGATATACTATTTGATAGGGAGCTTCTAGCAAGGACTCTTGAATTAATTTTAATTCCGATTACTTTTAGAATGATACCACTGGTATCAAATCGAGCCTTTTTTGATTTCAAACTATTCATGCCATGACCTGCACCTTCACCACTATGCACATTGTTGAAATGCGCTAATATCTTTGAGGGTTTGAGATTGCAGCTACGCAAAACAATAGTACTCGGGTAGAAAGTAAGGAAGGGGCTGTAGCACAGCAAACGTTTGGTAGGCAGTGTTTTATTGGTGTCAACAGGTGGTCTTGGATCATGCCAAAACGCCAGACAGCCTAAAAGAAGCTTGCCGTGTTATCCGTAAACATCGGCATAACCCTCACGACAACCATGGCTACACTGACAACACCCACACTACCTAACTGTTTTCAAACAAAGAAACAATTAGCCGATGCTCTCAAAAAAATTCAGATAACTTTCAACTATCTCAAAAATAATTTATATTGTTAGAAGCTTATCGCGCACTCTTGAGAGTTCGCATTGAAGAGTGGGCGAACGCATTAAAGCTTTAAATATTATCATTTTCGTTTAGCTATTGTTAATGTGATTTCTTAAAAAAGACCGATAAATGGTCAAAATATATAGTGAGATGTTATGCAAAATATCTAGGTGATGTTTTCAATTAATAATAATAATAATAATAATAATAATAATAATAATAAGCAGAATGTTGAAAATTTATTTATTTATACTTTTTGTTTTACTTAAAATTAGCTAGCATCCATTTATCAGATTATCTTAATTGAACAGTTAGGGGCACATCAGTCATGCTAGTCGATCTAATGTCGGGAATTTTTGTCCTTTTTAATTCAGAAACTTAATCGAGTTCCTTTAACGAAATATTGTAAATTTTTTGTTTGCGTAATTTTCCTATCCTATCATGATTATCTCAGTGATTAAGTTACTATAAACTTATTCTTGGCATGAAAAGCTTGTGGATGCAAATAATTTCAAGTCTTTAATAAGCTGGAACTTAAACATCAAATAAAATTTATTAAAACGGCTCTTCTTACAATAATTAATGAGGGAGAGATCAGGAGGCGCGATAAACTACTTGGATAAACTTTTCTTGATAGCTTTTATTGTATTTTCCAGGATTCTAACACTATGAAATGAAGCAAGTAGTGTCCTCACTGCACAACCAAATCACACAATACTTTAATAAGTCAATATCAATCATTGCAATCCATTCCTGGTTTTTCTCAAGTTATATTTATAGAACAAGGAAACCTTATGCCCACCGATTGTACATACTTAAATGTGTTGAAAAAACATGAAATTTAAAACTTAATTTATATCAAATTCCCGTTCAGAAAATGATGGCAATGTTCAAATTGATCAGAAAGAAATTAGCAAATAAATTCTCAACAATAATAAGAATCAGATTTGAATTTTATTTACAATTAATTTGAATGTTGTAAACTTTTATGTTTGCATTTGATTGATATTTTTCTATTTTATTTAAAGAAAAGTATGTTAATTTTAGTTTTTATAGTGATTTTATTGAATCAAGGAAAACTTTTGCTTGGCTTGTTTAATCGAATGCAACCTTAGTGACGATAGTTTAGGTTTTGATTTGTAATTAAATGCACCAATGGAATAAGAAACATCGAATTATATAATCCTTAATGAATTTACAGTAGTAAGGATTAATAATGAGGCTCCTGTAACCGCAACACATGGGTTCGACAAGAGGTGAGTTAGAGCAGAATGTGATGTGTTCATATTTTATTTAATGAGAAATTTGAATACTGCATCAACTTTATAAAGCATTTATGAAGTGGAGATTCTGGAACTATAGCTGGAACATATGGCTAAGCACAATGAGAAACTAACAAATCGTTTTATATACAATAAACTATTTGATTAACAGATAGAAATATTCGTTAAGTTCTCTTACTTTTCGATCATTCGAAATCGTTAAAAATCCCTCACTAAAAATGTCTTCTAAATCGTTTATTTTGAAAAAAACCTTAATGATTTTCCTATTTTCTATACTCTTCTGGAATTTTTGTTTAATAATGACGGATTTACACAGGCAGGGACGCGAGACGGCAACAATTCGTACAGGATATATTTGAGAAAGGTTAATAGGCGAATAATCTCAAATAAAACTATAACGTTAGTAATGTAGTAGTTGTAACTTATTGATAATAACGTACCTAAAATATATGAGAATGGGTTTCAGGTAAGAGTGAAAAAGACTTCTCGTCCCAAAATGACCAAATAACCATAAACTAGCCTGTAAATAAAGTATTATTTTGACCCACGCTATTAAAGGTATGTGTCAAGCAAAGAAAATTTATATAATATTAAATGGTTGATTATATCGAATTTGTACTGTTTATCAGCTGAAATTAAATAAAAATATTATCTAAAATGAAAATTAAATTATTTATATTATTAGGTTTTGAAGAATGTTAAATTAATGTTAATGATTTGATTAAGACCTAATCATAGTTGTAAATAACATTAAACATTTCTCACTGTGGCTGGTATTCCTGAACCTTGTCGAGGTACGGGTTTCGTTTCGTTTGATAGCTACAATCTAATTATATTTTGTCCATTACTTCAGTAAGTTACTTGTTGAAATCTTGGTGCAGTTTTCGTGCCAAGAGCATATCCTAGATTGCTTCGAGGTATTTTATTCATCACAGCAATCATGTTGGTTTTCTTATGAAAATAGAATTATAACTACATACACAAAATTGTGCTAACATCTTCCAAATCATAACACCCCGGTCCGAGATTTGGTGGTCCCCTGATAGGATTCATTGAATTTCCTAATCTATCCCGTGCCATTTGAGTTGGATAAATTTGACGATCTCCGCATGTTCCAAAAATGTAAAGGCTTTTCTTTTCAGCGAATATACCTAAGGCATTTAAAAAATAATCAATTTTAACAAATATAAATGATACTTTCAATTTTGTCAAGTATACTAGGTTCTGAGCTATACATAGTCATATTGAAAATATAATATTACTATAGTTACGGTAAAAGTAATATTATTTAAACAATGATTAGAAAATATAACGATTTAATATAAAGTTATTAAAGTATAGCTTAACTTTTCTTTTCAAAATTTCACATGGAACTCTACTTTGTCTAAAATTGTTTACATATAAAATTTAATATAAATATTATTAGACAATACATTTTATAGATAACTTTGTTTCGTGTAATTATTTTTTTTCATTAATTGGTGCTATATGGACAAGAGAATTATACTATGGAACATTATTTCCAAAGTTTTAAACCTATGCGTAATCTTGTCAAATACACACAAAAAATGGAAGTTTTTAATTTTTTGCGTACCTTTTGTAAACCCTTGGAGTACCTTTATGAGTGGTGGGTTACAGGGTTTCAAATCTTGCTTATCCTTCGGGTGACCCTGGTAACGCCATACAAAAAATTGCTGATCGCCACTTGGCACCCGTTGCTAGGCAACGTTGGTAATGTGTTCAAGTGGTGGAATGCCCGCAAAAATTGAGTACCATGTGCTAGTACTATAGTTGCTCGGACAATCCTCGGGTTCACGAGCTGTCGATAGAAGACCTATGCTCGCTTTACTTGGTCCCCTACGTGGAAATGCGAATTAAATTTAGACTGATTGGTGTAGGTGATTTCGAGTCTACCCCACTATGAATGAATACAGGAGAGAAGATTTATTTAATAAATAAAGGACATGCATAATCAGTTAGGTTGATCGACTTGACGCTTGTGCGGCTCGGCGTCGGGCCCGTTCCTTGCGTCCCGGCCGGCGGATGATGGGTTGGATAGCTGTCGATTTTTGACTTGGTGTGGCTTCATCAACGACACGTCGACTTGGTAGTTGGGAAGGGGCGAAGATGAGCGGATACGTTACCGCTTCCCCTTCCCGACAGGCTGCTAGGGCAACTTCTAAGCCCCTGATCTGTGTACGCAGACTCCGATTGAGCTGGCGTTCTTCGGCCCAGCCTTTTTGAGCTGCGGTGAGCCGTTGGTAGAGAATCTTCGTTCGTTTGGGATCTAAACAGGTCGCCTTGACCTGTTGCACTTCGCGAGTTAACTGTAGTATTTGATTGAGTAGTTCCGCGTTTGCCTGCCTAGCGCGGGTTATCTCGTTCTGCGTTAACTCCAGGGCCGACATTTCTATAAAGAAAACATATCAATTTTGTCTAATAAGGGAAATTCTAATGATCTCAAACATGATTATAGCGGAAATCTCATTTAAAACAAAATTTAAGAGGACAATTCATTATAATTTATTAATAATGTCACTAAAGTAAAATGTCAGAGTGATTATGTCTGGTGATTCAGGGTTCTGCGAGGAACTTCCTGACTCCTTCTTCCGGGGAGTAACCGGGAATAATGGGCACTGGTCGTCGGAGGTTGCGTGCCGGTCGAGCTGGGTACGTTTCTGCGATACGTCCGACGAGGATGTCTTCTTCAACGTTGGCGAGGTACATCCTCGCCTTCACCACCTGTAGGTCGACTTCTGCTTGGGTCTGCTCCCACTGAGCCAGCAAGCTTCGAGCATGGTCGACAATCTCCTCGGCAGGATACTGTTCCTCCTCTGGTCGGTGTGGATCATTTCCTCTGCCCAGTACTTGCCATAGTGATGGGCATGATCGTTTCGGGCGTGGCTCGTCGAGAGTCATTGATGGGCGCGCTCGTTTCCAGGCTCGGCGCCATTCATCGGCCTCTTGTTTCGAAATCGAATTTGACAACATGAATTCTTCTGAAATAAGTAAACATAAAATATGCTCTCACTAATTTATAAGGACATTAAATCAAAAGTCTCGAGTTCAGGCAACCTTAAATCATCCGTTAATTCTAGGGGAAACTTTGATTGGTTAAATTAGCGTTCAATGAACTTGATAGCCGAACTGGGATTGTAAGACTTATGGTGACGAGATGTATGGGTTTGTGTGTTCTGGTGATCTCTATAGTTTCATTATGCTGGGGAAGGGTTATGGGAACGGAATATGGAACGTGTATCTATCAATTATAAATCGTCTGAGTAGGATTGGACCAGATTTGTGTGTGGAAGCATGTCTATGTAACCATGTTAGATCAAATCCATTTAACATTATTGCTGTTGGAGAAAACACACTTGTGTCGTTTATAAATTATCGTAATTGTTAACAGTGATTGCAATTATTAATGAGTATCGAAATTATCATCGGTTAATGCTTATCGTGATTACAAATGCTTATTGTGATTTTTAATAGTTGACGTAGTTATTAATGTTTATCACAATTACTAATATTCATCGCCGTTATTAATGTTTATCGTGACTATTATTTGGTTTTCTATCCGTATTGGACTTGTCTAATCATTACTCCGACGGAAATGATTGTCGGTGTATGTCATTCTGTCTCGCGATTGTCGGAACGGATGTGTCGGATCGGATGCGTTGGAAATTGTTGACTCTCATCCGGTCACGATATCCGTTCGGGCTTCAATTATTGATAGATTGTCGTGAATCAAATATGCAAATTAACTATTCGAAATTCACTTGGTCTGTTTTCTCTAACAGTTGACGTTGGGATTATCGTGGACCTAATTTTTGTGCGTTCATTTCTGTTTGGTGGTACTCAAATTGTTATGGTTGGTACTGTCCTATCGGGGATTTGTGGTTGGGTAATCTGTTTTTATTTTCTTACCGATTAATTTAATTGTCTATGGTTTTGAGGAACTATGCTGGGTGAAGGGTTGCTTGCGACAAATATTCGGACGTGGTCAATCGTTGATGGTTATCGATGTTACTCATAAATTAAATCGTATCGGGAAAATTAACCGTTGGAATTCATGTTGAGGGTTGGCTAGAATGAAGTTACGGAATTATAAAACTATAGTATTGTGTTAGTCAGTCGATTTAATGGTTGGAAAAAAATTTCTCTTTGGTTCAATGCAATAAATGTTCTCCGTTTTATTGTTGATTTTGAAACCTTTTCATTTTTATTGGAATCACTTTATGCTGGAATTTATCGATGTTTGGGTTTGGTGATATTTGTATCTTATTTATGTGGAGATTTAAAAGGTATTGTTATTATTTCAATTAGAAGTATAAACAGATTGCATCATTTAATTCCTTTAACTTGAATTACTAAACATTTGACTAGGGGAGCCTTTCATTACTTCAGCCAGCATCTTAATTTAAAACGTGAATTTATCTTATTTTCCCCTAATCTGTTTTGATTATTTTTTTGATGGATTACTTTATTATTTAGTGAAATCTGGTTTGATTTTTTGCAATTTATTGGATCAAATTTTCCGATCGGTCATCCTGAGTTTTCCTTACTAATTACCTTAGAGATTTTCTTTATCGTTAACTTAGGTTAAATCAATAGATAGGTTAATCGAGTTTAATAAACTATTTCCAATGTTTGGCTTAATAACTCTAAGCTTTACTTTCCTTTCACATCCAAGTTTATTTCATTACTATACAAGCTACTTTAATATTTAATCAAGGACTTGATCTAAGTTAAACCCGTGAGTCACATAAACTCCTTAACCATCATTTTATTTAAATCCAATTGAATTAAGGAAATATTTACTTTAAATGAAAACCTTTTCACCTGATGGATAAAGCCAGTTTAGGGGACTCACTGAGTTCCTTACCATATTTTATTTTCAAATATAATTTAACGTTCTACTAATTAAGTTATTTTCCGATATTAATTCAATTTACCGAATGATATATTCATAATTAGATTACTTTTACTCTATTGTTTAATTTAATCAAAAATAACTTAATTTAATTTACTCTAGGGGATAATTGTAGTTAATTTATTTTTAAATCCATAATTTACTTTAATTCTCATTAATTTACTTTTTGATTTATTTAATCCATAAAATGATAATTGTTTCGAGGATAAATTTAATTTAGTACACCAATAATCAAATTAATTCAAATTGTTAATTCAGGTTAACTCGATCAACGATTTTAGTTTAGTTTATCCCCGTACCATTTCCCCTTTAATAGATCCTAAGCGCATGTGTGTTTACATTATATTTAATGAGTGCCCACTGGACTACTCGGTGTGATAAGTTTAAGCCGTGTGTAAAGGTGATTTTAGGTCGATTTTTCTGAATTGAGAAACGAGGAAGCAGCCAGAGACTTCTTCCTTATTCCTCGCTTCAGCTATAGGGATAAATATTTACGTTACGACCGCTGCGTTGCGCACGCTGAGTCTTCACGGGTGCATATCATTGGCGATTGTCCACGCTCTTACATGCATCTGCACTGTGTAGATTTTATTTACTTGCATGATGTTTCGGCTGTGGGCCGGAAAAATTTCGACATCTTTTAAATATATTAAATGAATTATATATATGAGACAATTTATGTATAATAATGTTTATTAATTATATAAGACAAAAATAACAAGTTACCATTCCAATAAACATAGCATAAATTCAATAATAAACCAAATACCTCTCTTCCCACGCTGACGTCCGAGCAGAGCTCTACAGAGATGCAAGGTACGGAGCGTGGAAAGAGGGTTCCAAAATCAATGATCCTCACCTAAAATTTCTAAAAAATTCAACAATGATCTCGAACAGATTTAAATGTTTAAACACGATTCAAATAAATTTGAAATATTTCGAAAATAGTTTCAAACTAGTTAAATAGTTCTTTTTGTAAAAATGGTTAACTTTAATGTGAAAATGGATCAGTATATATACCTAAATTTTTGGTGTGTAAAATTTGATGTAGTAAAACAAAATTCGACCTTGTTGTTTTCTAGCAAATTCTAATATTTATTTTTATTATTTTTCGATTTATTTTTATAATTTTTTATTTAGAATTTTATTTGAATTATTACTAATTCAAATTTTTCGATTTAAATTTCACTTTAATGAACTTTAATTGATTTTTCCAATTTCGTCGAATTTGTTGTGTTTTCTTGTTGTGTTTGTGTAGATATCGTGCGGATCTTGATGCATTTTGTTAATATTTTATTTTATTTTTATGTTTCTTAATTTATATTTAATTCTTTTATTTCTCAGATTTTATATGGTTTAATTGGTGTTTTGGGGTTTTATTTAAATTGCGTGTTGTGTTTGCGTGTGTGTTTCTGATCCATTTAAACATTTTGAAGGCCGTTTACGTTCTGGCCCAACATAAAACACTCGGGGGGTCCGTAAAATTGCGACCCGCAATTTCAATTGGTTTCAAAATGATACATACATTTTCAACATTCACATTCATAAAAATATCTACGGTAAGGTTACTCATCAAGATAAAGATGGACTTAAGGTCCTACTACGATACGTAATTAAATAAAATCGGATAGTTCAGTTTTAATATCAGTGCAAGTTTGTAATATCAGTTCAAATCACTGTTGATCAGTACGAGTTAATCAGTTCAAATCAATGTAAATCAGTTATATTTGGCTTCGAATGAATCACTGACGGCTTGGGTTTCGCTTTCGAGCTGGGTTGATCTTGAGAGGTGATTGATAGAAATATGCGAGAGTTTTGCAGTTTCGCTAATTTGATTGGTATTTCGGATTTGGTTGATCATTCTTCTGAATTTCTGCATTGGGGTATTTTGCTTTCGTTTGTTTAGGCCGAGGATGAGACAGCATATTAAGAGTATTATGTTGAATATTATACTAATCGGTAGCATAAATTTGATTGATGGATTTGTTGTATGGGGTTCACTTTCCTGTCCCACTCGTTTTCCTAGTTGCTTTTTAATTAATAGGACGGTCTTTTGAATTTCTTGAATTGGTTTATTTTTGGGATTTGCTTTGGCTGTTCTTTGAATTTGTCTGATGACATTTTCTAGGGTTTTCTTTATTTCTCGATTCTCATTTTTTATATTGGCTATCTCCTCATTATTTCTTAGTAGGGTTTGTACCATTATTTGGGTTTTCTCGATATTCTGTTTTATCTCATCCTTGTTCTCTTTCATGGGCATTGTATACATTGTAGTTTTATTTGTTGACATTCTTCATTATCAGGATTGATACAAATTTCTTTGAAATCGGCACAGGTACTGTCTTCTCTTCTGAAGGGTTGGGATCTCTCGCATTTTCCCAACGGGTTTTCAGTGTCACATTTCCTCATCATTATTATTATTATCATTGTGATCCATAACGTTGGGTTCATGGTTTTCATTTCTAATATATATCAATCAATTTTCACGTCTATTTACAATTTTATTCGACTATATACAGTGGAGTTTAGCCCTTTTTTACTCTTTCTCTTTTTCTGGGGTTGAGTGTCTCTCGCACTCCTCTTTAATTTTATTTTCTGAAAATCTCATTATCAGGATTTGGGCTTTTATTAATCGCTCGGTTAGTTTTGGGAGTTCTTTTAATCGTTCTTTACCTTCTTTGATTATCCTTTGTTGATTACGAATTTTCATTTGAAGATTTCTTTCTTTTGTTTGTTTTCTCTTGAGTTGATGTTTGTAGTTGACCCGCTTGGTTGTTTGTTTTTCCAACTTTCGTCTCGCTTCCTGGAGCTGGTCTGTTAATGTTTTAATTTCCTCTTGGGCTTGTTGGTAGCTCTCTTTTATTTCTCTGGCTTCTTTACAACTGTCTTCTAGTTGTATTACGTATCTCTGTTCGCTTTTTCTGCTGTCTCGCATTTGTTCTGCTTCGGTTTTCCAATAGTCTTCCAGGATTACACGGGTTTTTATTTCGGCTAATTCTCGTCTCAATCGTTCATTTTCTCTCTTTTGATCTCTGTTTTTTTCCCATGCTAGATGTTAACTTTCGTTTTACTATATTGACTAGCTGTTTTGACTGTATTAGCTGTTGATTTATCCGGGCGATTTCTGATTCTTGCTCCTCCACTAATTCTTGCCACTCTTTTCTTTCGGCTCTCCACTTTTTACTATAATACCTCAGTGGGTCTTGCTCTATTGGTTCTACTATTTGAATTGGGCTTGGTACGTATTCTCCGCCTTCTAGATTCATTCGGATTTTGATTCATCTTTATACGGTTTGTTTTCCTCACATGATTGAAATATTTCTCCGCCCAGACTGCTTATTTCACTTTCATCCTCGTCTGTTTGATCGTCTGGTATTTGTCTCAACATATTAATATGTAGTTGTTCCTCCTCTTTCATTATCTTTGTTGGCCCTTTTACTTGGAACCATATCTCCTTTATTCTGTTTTCAATTTGAGCTTCACTCCACGTGGGCTTTTCTTTTCTGATTCTTGTTTCTATTTTTTGTAGCAGTATCCTCTGGATTCGATTTTTTGTTATTATTGGTTCTGATATCTTTTCTTTTCCTTGTGACGTTGATGCTTCTTGCTCATCTTTTTGTAGTTCCAATTCTGGTTCTTTCATTTCTTGCGATAGCGCTTTCTTTGCCATTACTTCTATTTTTTGATCTAGTGCTTGTTCTTGTTCTAAATGTTTCAGCGCTCCGTCTATTTTTAATATTAGTGCCTTCTTTCTTAGTTCTGCTTTTTCTTGTTTTAGGATTGCTTCTTTTTCTTTTAATTGATCCTCTTCTTGTTCTACAGCTTCCTCTTGCTTTATTTTCTCAAGTGTATTCTCTGTCTTTTGTGTCATAATTTCTTCTTCGAGTTCGTCTATCTCGTACATTAATGTTTTCTCGTTTTGATCTTCCGTTATCATCATCTCTGCTCGATTACTCTCTTGAGTTTCTGGTTCGTCTGCTTTCTCAGTTGTCATTTCTTTTAGTTGTCGTCGTCTCTGTTTTTCCTCCTCTGTAAATTCTTTGATGGCCTCTATTTTCTCCATCGTATTCAATTCAACTGTTTTCTCGTTATCAGTTGTCATATTTTCTCCCCCTTCGTTCTCAACACACTGCTCCGCAGTGTGAGTTTCATCTGGGATTTCCATCCTCATCATATTAATTCTTTTCGGGGTTTGTTTTCGATTTTCCCATCTTTGCTGGATTTCCTGGGCTTCCTCTGTTTGTAGTCTTTGCCATTCAGCTTGTTGTTGCTCTTGATATTCTCTGGTTCGCAGCTCTTGAATCTCCTCATTGCTTCTCATTACATTAATTCGTTGTTGCTGTATATTGGCGGGCATCTGTTGCATCATCTCTTTTAATTCCATGGGCATTCGTTGTAATGTTTCCCGTAGCATGTCTATTTCTTGTATCACGTTAATTTGTGGATTTCTTGTAGGATTATTGTTTGGTCTTGGTTGATTTGACTCTCCTCTTATGTTGCATCGCCTTGCGATGTGCCCTTGTTGACCACAATTATAGCACGCTTTGCTGTTAAGTTGTTGACATATTCTCTCAGTATGCCCTCGTTTTCCACATATCTGGCAGTTGTAATTCCGGAAACAATTTTCTGATCGATGTCCCATTTTTTGACATGTGGAGCATTGTTCGTTTGCGTTTGGCTTGTTCCTGAAATTATTATTATAGCTTACTTGGTTATTACCTCTATCTTCTGGATTTCTTGTTGTTGGTGGCTTGAACATCTGTTGTGCTCTTGGAATGAATTGATTCATAGCTGGGTTGATATTGTTGTTTTGATTGTTGGCATTGACTGTTGATGTTGTTGGTTCTGTGGCCAAGACTGCCACTTGATATCCCAATCCCAGATGGGCTTCACATCTGTTTGCGATTGCTACTGCTTTATCTAACGTCTCTGGTGCCAAGCATCCAAGGTTAGCTCGTATGTCTTCCCTTTTGATTCCTCTTATGAAGACGTCTACCATTTTATCTTCGGGCAAATCTGCTTCTCCGAAGGCTTCCTTACATAATTTCTTTAATTCGCATGCGTACACTGCATTTGATTCATCTCGTCTTTGTTTTCGATGTAGGAAGTCCAATATCTTCCTATTTCCCTTTTTCTCTATTCCGAATATTTTTATTAAGAACTCTTTAATCTCTGTCCACGTTGTCAATTTCGTTACATCTCTCGCTTCCTCTACGAATACATCTTGTGCGCTCCCTTTCAAATATAAGGGTAGTCGCTCTTTTACCTTTTGATCCGTCCAGTGACAGATATTTTTATACACTTCAAATTCCTTTATGAATGTATCTAATTTGTTGAGACTACCGTCAAACGGTTCTCCTCTAAACTTTTCTCTGAACTCTCCTGTCATCACATTGTTGTTATTTATCATTGTAGTTGCATCTGGAATTGAAGTCATGTTGGAATTTGTGGAATTTGCCATGTTTGGGT
Source organism: Schmidtea mediterranea (assembly GCA_022537955.1). Taxonomy (NCBI): domain Eukaryota; kingdom Metazoa; phylum Platyhelminthes; order Tricladida; family Dugesiidae; genus Schmidtea; species Schmidtea mediterranea. Next base: position 241,675,630 of record CM039679.1, read on the forward strand.
TTGAGTTTTTTAATCTCTCTTCTTCGTTTCCTGATTCTATTATTGGCAACCGGTTTTCTGTATTGTTTATTTCGTTTTCCTCGCTACTGTTGAATTCAAAATCGGTCAATCCGCTATCTGTGCCGGTTCCTGTTGCTGCTGTAGTTGATACTCTGGTGTTGACACTTCTGCTGTAACGAACTTTTTTCTTTTCTTCCGTTTTTAATAAACTTTTTTCTCTATTCTCTTGGCTTTTGCTTCTCGTGTGGTTGCTGATGCTATCAATGTTTACGGTTATTTGTCTGCTTGACTGGTTTTCTCGTTTCTCTTTTCTTGCTTTGGCTGCTTTGAAATTCTGGTTGCTTATTGCTCGTAGCTACTCTGATATTTATTACAAATTCTTTTCTACTTGTTTATTCGAGTTTCTTTATTATCACTTTGTTTTGTCGTTTGCTCTGAAATATTTTCTCTTTGCTTTGCTTTGAACTTGGCTTGGATTGCTTTGTTGGACTATCGATTCCTAAATATAAATAACACTCCAATATTCTATACTCTATACCAATTTCTCCTCCATTTATCATACTATATACGTTATTATCCCTTGTTCGCGTTTATCGTGGTGGTCTTCTTTATCTGACTCACCCCCCTCATTTTAAGTCTATTTTTAATTATCTATACCTCATAACAATTATCTATTAATCTCGTATCAATTATCTATATAGTCTCATCAGTTATCTATATGGTCGTATCAATTATCTATATCATAATATCAATAATATAACATCATCATATTCATATTCTCAATCAATCCATTAATTATTTTTCCTATGTCTCCCAAAAAATTCATTTGCTTAATCCTCAGTCGCTGGCGCTCTATGCCCTTTATAATTTCCGTTGACTCTTCGGCCTTCGGCTTTAACTCGTTTACTGGTCATCTGTGACCTTAATATCTATTCCTATTCATATTTCATCTTTATTCATATCATATCTTATCTGGCACTCTATGGCCTCTAATATCTAATCATAATTATCCGGCACTCTATGGCCTCTAATATCTAATCATAATTATCCGGCACTCTATGGCCTCTAATATCTAATCATAATTATCCGGCACTCTATGGCCTCTAATATCTAATCATAATTATCCGGCACTCTATGGCCTCTAATATCTAATTATAATTATCCGGCACTCTATGGCCTCTAATATCTAATCATAATTATCCGGCACTCTATGGCCTCTAATATCTAATTATAATTACATCTCGTCTTTACTGTTTAATCCAATCATATTCTATCGATTTCATCTTTACTCATTTTCATATTCATCTTATTCATATTATCTCTCATTGTTTCACCGGACTTGAGCTCATCAGTGACTTTTGGGTATGTTTGAGGCCTCACACTGACTCTCAAGCCATGGCGTCTTTTGGCCGCGCATTCTTCCGGTTACGCTTTACTCACCGCCATTCGGATATTTGGTACTCGGTGTGGGATCCGGGTTGTTGTACCAAACTCCTCGCTGGGCAATAAAAAAAACATTCCCTCGGTACTCGGTGTGGGATCCGGGTTGTGTACCTCGGAGAATATAAAAGTATGGAAATGCCTAGACGTTCAATCAAGTTCCAAAAGCGGTTTACTTGATTTCCCGAATAGTGAAAAGAAAAGGAAGCGATTAAATATAGGCGCGGAAAATTTCTAATCCCTGCCCGCCTCTGCAATCAGATTTCCCGGCTCAATTCGGCCGCCCTTATCTGACCATCGGATTTCCCGGCTCAATTCGGCCGCCCTTATCCGACCTTAGTAGGACATTTTGAGTATGAACCATTTACCGGTTAGTTCACATCTCACCTACCGTTTGGCCCTCGACACTCGGTGTGGGATCCGGGTTGTTGTATCGAGTTCCTCCCAGCAAAAAAAAAATCGTTCGACACTCGGTGTGTGATCCGGGTTTTTGTATCGAACGGCTCAGCGCCATCAGTCCCTTGGCTGATAACAACCTGAACACGACAGTCCGTAGCTGTCCTCTGGTGCCTCACCACCAGCTAGGGAAAAAAAGATCATCTCTAGGTACCTTTAATCAAAACTATTAATTCCGTTCCGTGTACACTCTTTCTCTCACCTCTTGGTCTATCTATTCACTCCCCCCTTCAAAATTTGTGGTAATCGCATCAACAAGCTCCCCAAAAGAGGTGATCAATCTCTCGCCGGTTACTTGCTGACCTACGCGACTTGGCCTACCAGTTCCTTTCTCAGTGGGGTTGATCAGGATTTCCCTTGGGTGAGCGTACTATCGTTAGATAGCTCAGGTTAACCATTTTTCCTCGTCCTATCTCAATATAGTATCGATAAATATAATATCAATAAAACAAAAAGAATTATACTCTAGGAAGTTTGGTTGTCGAAATTTTTCCGTCCAATATTTGTGTCTCTGTGCATGTGTTTTAATTATTTCCCTAATTCGGCTTTCATGTATTCGGTCTATTACCTTTATTTATCGTTGTCAGGTTATTATTTTATCTACGAACACTGCATATTTATTTTTACGTTATTTTTACACAACTCGTTTATTTCACCATCTGATAATAATTCGAATAATGAACAATACACATTTATTTCATATCATAACAATTCATGGAAAGTAAACAGTTAGTCTTTCCTTTATCTTTCGCTGGCATAACATACAGTGCGACTCTTGTGCGCATCCATGACAATAACTCAAGTGTCCGCAAGGTATCACCATTACTCGTGCTTCCTCTGTTTTGCACGCATAACATTCCACATAAGCCTTGGTTTGCTCTTTCATTGTTGTTGCAATCTCGTCTTCAATGTTTTTGACTTTTTCCATTAACTTGTTCCAGCTTTTTCCAAATTTGGTTATCTCTAATCTCATGGATAGAATTTCGTATATTCTTTCAGTTGTTATATCTTTGTCAATATCGCTCAATTTTATTAATATGCAATGTTCGTCAGAATATAGGTTGGAAATCGTTGATATATCCTCTCTAGCTCGTTTAATTAACTTTTGTTTATTAATTAGTTCCTCAAGATTGTCATTTTCGATGTTTAGAATCCCTTTTAATTTTTCTATTATTTTTGTTGGTTCCATTTCTAAAATTATTAAATCTCTTTTAATTACCCATTAAATTTATTTAAACACTAATTAACTAAATTGTATGTTACTCATTCAACTCTTAGTTTAATGTTTTGTTTTAATAAGCTGCTACTTTAATTACTATAATTACCCGTTGTAATTTATTTTATTATCGTTCTATTGTTTTTCCCATTTGTCGCTATTCCCCTTACTTACCCCATTTCATTTTATCCCGCATTTTGCCCTTTTAATTATATGTTGTTTGCTTATGCGTCTTGTCGTGTTGTTGGTATCTTCAAGGGTGTTGTGTCATCAAGTATTAATGGATGTTGAATGCTTTGGCGTTGATATCTATTTCACTTAATTTCATATCAGTTTGTTTGCTTGGGTTTTTGCAAACTAGTCATTGTTTATCTCTGTATGTATTCTCGTGACTGTATGTAGTCGGTTTGATGGTTTTCAATTGTAGTCGGTTGGGTCGTTTTTCGTTGTTATCACATCTCTCTCCGCGGTTTGATAAAATGTCGTCCCGACATTTTTGTTTGATCCTTAGACATTTGTTCGTATTTCTTTGGGTTCTTTGCAAAAACAATCATTCTAATCCCGGCTGAGCCCCCAAATTTGTATGGTGGGTTACAGGGTTTCAAATCTTGCTTATCCTTCGGGTGACCCTGGTAACGCCATACAAAAAATTGCTGATCGCCACTTGGCACCCGTTGCTAGGCAACGTTGGTAATGTGTTCAAGTGGTGGAATGCCCGCAAAAATTGAGTACCATGTGCTAGTACTATAATTGCTCGGACAATCCTCGGGTTCACGAGCTGTCGATAGAAGACCTATGCTCGCTTTACTTGGTCCCCTACGCGGAAATGTGAATTAAATTTAGACTGATTGGTGTAGGTGATTTCGAGTCTACCCCACTATGAATGAATACAGGAGAGAAGATTTATTTAATAAATAAAGGACATGCATAATCAGTTAGGTTGATCGACTTGACGCTTGTGCGGCTCGGCGTCGGGCCCGTTCCTTGCGTCCCGGCCGGCGGATGGTTGGTTGGATAGCTGTCGAGTTTTGGCTTGGTGCGGCTTCACCAATGACGCGTCGACTTGGTAGTTGGGAAGGGGCGAAGATGAGCGGATACGTTACCGCTTCCCCTTCCCGACAGGCTGCTAGGGCAACTTCTAAGCCCCTGATCTGTGTACGCAGACTCCGATTGAGCTGGCGTTCTTCGGCCCAGCCTTTTTGAGCTGCGGTGAGCCGTTGGTAGAGAATCTTCGTTCGTTTGGGATCTAAACAGGTCGCCTTGACCTGTTGCACTTCGCGAGTTAACTGTAGTATTTGATTGAGTAGTTCCGCGTTTGCCTGCCTAGCGCGGGTTATCTCGTTCTGCGTTAACTCCAGGGCCGACATTTCTATAAAGAAAACATATCAATTTTGTCTAATAAGGGAAATTCTAATGATCTCAAACATGATTATAGCGGAAATCTCATTTAAAACAAAATTTAAGAGGACAATTCATTATAATTTATTAATAATGTCACTAAAGTAAAATGTCAGAGTGATTATGTCTGGTGATTCAGGGTTCTGCGAGGAACTTCCTGACTCCTTCTTCCGGGGAGTAACCGGGAATAATGGGCACTGGTCGTCGGAGGTTGCGTGCCGGTCGAGCTGGGTACGTTTCTGCGATACGTCCGACGAGGATGTCTTCTTCAACGTTGGCGAGGTACATCCTCGCCTTCACCACCTGTAGGTCGACTTCTGCTTGGGTCTGCTCCCACTGAGCCAGCAAGCTTCGAGCATGGTCGACAATCTCCTCGGCAGGATACTGTTCCTCCTCTGGTCGGTGTGGATCATTTCCTCTGCCCAGTACTTGCCATAGTGATGGGCATGATCGTTTCGGGCGTGGCTCGTCGAGAGTCATTGATGGGCGCGCTCGTTTCCAGGCTCGGCGCCATTCATCGGCCTCTTGTTTCGAAATCGAATTTGACAACATGAATTCTTCTGAAATAAGTAAACATAAAATATGCTCTCACTAATTTATAAGGACATTAAATCAAAAGTCTCGAGTTCAGGCAACCTTAAATCATCCGTTAATTCTAGGGGAAACTTTGATTGGTTAAATTAGCGTTCAATGAACTTGATAGCCGAACTGGGATTGTAAGACTTATGGTGACGAGATGTATGGGTTTGTGTGTTCTGGTGATCTCTATAGTTTCATTATGCTGGGGAAGGGTTATGGGAACGGAATATGGAACGTGTATCTATCAATTATAAATCGTCTGAGTAGGATTGGACCAGATTTGTGTGTGGAAGCATGTCTATGTAACCATGTTAGATCAAATCCATTTAACATTATTGCTGTTGGAGAAAACACACTTGTGTCGTTTATAAATTATCGTAATTGTTAACAGTGATTGCAATTATTAATGAGTATCGAAATTATCATCGGTTAATGCTTATCGTGATTACAAATGCTTATTGTGATTTTTAATAGTTGACGTAGTTATTAATGTTTATCACAATTACTAATATTCATCGCCGTTATTAATGTTTATCGTGACTATTATTTGGTTTTCTATCCGTATTGGACTTGTCTAATCATTACTCCGACGGAAATGATTGTCGGTGTATGTCATTCTGTCTCGCGATTGTCGGAACGGATGTGTCGGATCGGATGCGTTGGAAATTGTTGACTCTCATCCGGTCACGATATCCGTTCGGGCTTCAATTATTGATAGATTGTCGTGAATCAAATATGCAAATTAACTATTCGAAATTCACTTTGTCTGTTTTCTCTAACAGTTGACGTTGGGATTATCGTGGACCTAATTTTTGTGCGTTCATTTCTGTTTGGTGGTACTCAAATTGTTATGGTTGGTACTGTCCTATCGGGGATTTGTGGTTGGGTAATCTGTTTTTATTTTCTTACCGATTAATTTAATTGTCTATGGTTTTGAGGAACTATGCTGGGTGAAGGGTTGCTTGCGACAAATATTCGGACGTGGTCAATCGTTGATGGTTATCGATGTTACTCATAAATTAAATCGTATCGGGAAAATTAACCGTTGGAATTCATGTTGAGGGTTGGCTAGAATGAAGTTACGGAATTATAAAACTATAGTATTGTGTTAGTCAGTCGATTTAATGGTTGGAAAAAATTTTCTCTTTGGTTCAATGCAATAAATGTTCTCCGTTTTATTGTTGATGTTGAAACCTTTTCATTTTTATTGGAATCACTTTATGCTGGAATTTATCGATGTTTGGGTTTGGTGATATTTGTATCTTATTTATGTGGAGATTTAAAAGGTATTGTTATTATTTCAATTAGAAGTATAAACAGATTGCATCATTTAATTCCTTTAACTTGAATTACTAAACATTTGACTAGGGGAGCCTTTCATTACTTCAGCCAGCATCTTAATTTAAAACGTGAATTTATCTTATTTTCCCCTAATCTGTTTTGATTATTTTTTTGATGGATTACTTTATTATTTAGTGAAATCTGGTTTGATTTTTTGCAATTTATTGGATCAAATTTTCCGATCGGTCATCCTGAGTTTTCCTTACTAATTACCTTAGAGATTTTCTTTATCGTTAACTTAGGTTAAATCAATAGATAGGTTAATCGAGTTTAATAAACTATTTCCAATGTTTGGCTTAATAACTCTAAGCTTTACTTTCCTTTCACATCCAAGTTTATTTTATTACTATACAAGCTACTTTAATATTTAATCAAGGACTTGATCTAAGTTAAACCCGTGAGTCACATAAACTCCTTAACCATCATTTTATTTAAATCCAATTGAATTAAGGAAATATTTACTTTAAATGAAAACCTTTTCACCTGATGGATAAAGCCAGTTTAGGGGACTCACTGAGTTCCTTACCATATTTTATTTTCAAATATAATTTAACGTTCTACTAATTAAGTTATTTTCCGATATTAATTCAATTTACCGAATGATATATTCATAATTAGATTACTTTTACTCTATTGTTTAATTTAATCAAAAATAACTTAATTTAATTTACTCTAGGGGATAATTGTAGTTAATTTATTTTTAAATCCATAATTTACTTTAATTCTCATTAATTTACTTTTTGATTTATTTAATTCATAAAATGATAATTGTTTCGAGGATAAATTTAATTTAGTACACCAATGATCAAATTAATTCAAATTGTTAATTCAGGTTAACTCTATCAACGATTTTAGTTTAGTTTATCCCCGTACCATTTCCCCTTTAATAGATCCTAAGCGCATGTGTGTTTACATTATATTTAATGAGTGCCCACTGGACTACTCGGTGTGATAAGTTTAAGCCGTGTGTAAAGGTGATTTTAGGTCGATTTTTCTGAATTGAGAAACGAGGAAGCAGCCAGAGACTTCTTCCTTATTCCTCGCTTCAGCTATAGGGATAAATATTTACGTTACGACCGCTGCGTTGCGCACGCTGAGTCTTCACGGGTGCATATCATTGGCGATTGTCCACGCTCTTACATGCATCTGCACTGTGTAGATTTTATTTACTTGCATGATGTTTCGGCTGTGGGCCGGAAAAATTTCGACATCTTTTAAATATTTTAAATGAATTATATATATGAGACAATTTATGTATAATAATGTTTATTAATTATATAAGACAAAAATAACAAGTTACCATTCCAATAAACATAGCATAAATTCAATAATAAACCAAATACCTCTCTTCCCACGCTGACGTCCGAGCAGAGCTCTACAGAGATGCAAGGTACGGAACGTGGAAAGAGGGTTCCAAAATCAATAATCCTCACCTAAAATTTCTAAAAAATTCAACAATGATCTCGAACAGATTTAAATGTTTAAACACGATTCAAATAAATTTGAAATATTTCGAAAATAGTTTCAAACTAGTTAAATAGTTCTTTTTGTAAAAATGGTTAACTTTAATGTGAAAATGGATCAGTATATATACCTAAATTTTTGGTGTGTAAAATTTGATGTAGTAAAACAAAATTCGACCTTGTTGTTTTCTAGCAAATTCTAATATTTATTTTTATTATTTTTCGATTTATTTTTATAATTTTTTATTTAGAATTTTATTTGAATTATTACTAATTCAAATTTTTCGATTTAAATTTCACTTTAATGAACTTTAATTGATTTTTCCAATTTCGTCGAATTTGTTGTGTTTTCTTGTTGTGTTTGTGTAGATATCGTGCGGATCTTGATGCATTTTGTTAATATTTTATTTTATTTTTATGTTTCTTAATTTATATTTAATTCTTTTATTTCTCAGATTTTATATGGTTTAATTGGTGTTTTGGGGTTTTATTTAAATTGCGTGTTGTGTTTGCGTGTGTGTTTCTGATCCATTTAAACATTTTGAAGGCCGTTTACGTTCTGGCCCAACATGAGTAAGCGTACCACACTTTGGAAAAGACTGCTCTAGGAGTGTGAAACTGAACTACCAAAAGTTACGACAAAAATTTTATCGACAATTATCATTCTGAATTATATTACTTTTTGACTATATTTTCGCTAAGCTTAGTTCATATTTCTAATTGAAATCTACCCCATAAGAACTAGCAAGTTCAAGCAGAAAAGCGTCAATAACTTTGTGGGGTTAGCGGTTTCTGACATTAACCCTTTACATACAAGATTTCTGGTCCGCCAATAGTTACCCGTTGCTAGGCAACGTTGGAACTGCAACCATTGGTTATTAGACCGCCAAAGGTGAGCTCTGACTATAGAACTGCTAAAGCTCGGCCTCATATCGGTTTCAGCGAGCTGAGGTTAGAAGGCTTCTTTTCGTCTTATTACTTTCCTGGTCCCTTAATTACCTTCTCGTCGAGATAGTTATGGTGGGTTACAGGGTTTCGTTATTTGCTTATCTTCATGGTTGCCCCAGTAACGCCATACAAAATGATTCTAGCGGCCACTTGGCACCCGTTGCTAGGCAACGTTGGTAATGTGTTCAAGTGGTGGATTGCCCGCCAAAAGTGAGTGTTATTGCTAATACTGTAATTGCTCGGACAATCCTCGGGTTCACGAGCTGTCGATAGAAGACCTATGCTCGCTTTGCTCTGTCCCTTGTATGAGAAAGTTCGAATTAAATTTAGGTTGATCGGTGGAGGTAGAACGAAGGTTCGGATAACGGGCGTCTACTCGTGGAGATGATTTCGTGCCAATCACACCTTATAGCTGGTCACTCGGGCTTAGATTATTAATAAATACAAGTTTATTTAATGAAACAAATGACATGCACAATATCTATAAGTTAATTCGGTTGACTTGACGGTTGCGCGGCTAGGCGTCGGGCACGTTCCTTACGTCCCGGCCGGCGGATGCTTGGTTGAATGGTTGTCGGCTTCAATATTGGTGTGACATTATCGTGGGAACTTCGACTCGGTAGTTGAGATGGGGCAAAGATGAGCGGGTACGTTACCGCTTCCCCTTCCCGACAGGCTGCTAGGGCAACTTCTAGCCCCCTGATCTGTGTGCGAAGACTCTGATTGAGTTGACGCTCCTCCGCCCAACCCTTTTGAGCGGCAGTAAGTCGAACATAGAGCGTCTTCGTCTTTTTAGGGTCCGCCCAGGTTGCTTTAACCTGCTGCACCTCTCGAGTTAGCTATAGTGTTTGACTGAGTAGATCCGCGTTTGCCCGCCTAGCGCGGTCTAGTTCGCTTTGTATCAATTGTAGGGCCGACATCGCTATAATAAAAGAAAGTATTCAAATTTCTTTATGAGTTTAATGAAATAAGATTCCGATTATTACAAACACAGTTATAAAAGTGAAATCCGTTTATAGAGAAAATTAAGACGAACGAATGCTTTAAATTATTTAAATCTTAACAACATCAATAAAGTAAATTGTTATTCATGTTCTTTGCCGGGGATTCATGGCTCTTCAAAGAATTTCTTGACCCCTTCTTCCGGGGAGTAACCTGGGATGATGGGCACTGGACGTCGGGTATTGCGGGCCGGTCGAGTCGGGTAGGTCTCCGCGATACGCCCAACGAGGATGTCCTCTTCGACATTGGCGAGGTACATCCGGGCTTTTACTACGTTTAAATCGACTTGCTCTTGGATTTTCTCCCACTGAGCAAGGAGGTTCCGCGCGTGGTCGCGGATTTCCTCGGCGGGATACTGCTCCTCATTCGGCCTGCGGGGGTCATTTTCCCGGCCCAGAATCTGCCAAAGGGTTGGACAAGATCTTTTGGAACGCTGCTCCTCGAGGGTCATTGACGGGCGCGCTCGCTTCCAAGCCCGACGCCATTCATCGGCCTCGTGAGCGGATATCCATTCAGGAAGCATTGATTCTTCTAAAATCGTGATAGTCAGATGATTTAACGTAATACAATCTCGAAATAGTTTATAGGGTATATTAACGTTAGAAATTAATGTTTATTATCAAATAATTATTGCAGGTGGACAATTTTCACTACCCTCATGGTGTATTGAAGTGTTGATAAACGGATATCGCCGCACAGGAATGTTCTTAGGGTATCTAAGTCGTTTATAGCTAATCGCTTAGTATTTGCCAGGGAAACAAAAGGGTTAATCATCACTCTACGGTCTAGATATGAGGGCATTAATGGCTTGAAAATGTATACTACATCTAATTAATATTTACAAAAAAAACTTAACTATGGCTGAGTAGACATACTTATTAAGCTCGTGTAAACCTAGCATAATTATTGTTGATCGGTCGGAAAATCATCACTATCTTGGGTCGAAATCTTTACAAAAAAAAACTAATGGGACTGATGAGTGGAAATCTCGGATATCTACCGTATTTATGGTTTTATGGCGCAAGGACGTTGTTAATAAAACGTAGTTATTAAAATCATTGGTTTCGATATTCCTGAACCGTCTGATTAGTTATAGGGGGTGCATTTACCAGTTAGTTTAACGTCCGGGAAACCTAGTATCTGAACTGGATGTTATGAGATTTATGATGATGAGATTTATGAATTTGAATTTAGTCGATTATGATAGTCCTTCCCTGTGTATTAAAGGTTTATAAAAATAAATATAAAATATACGTAAATGAGATTTCTAATAAGTTTAACCTTATTTGATTAGGATTAAATCACATAAAATTTATTTAACAAAAAGACAAAATTCTTACACGACAAAGTTATATTAAATCGAGAACATTAATTCATTAAAATTGTTATTATTTCGAAGGAAAATCTACCTGTGGGCATCATAGGAAATTCCGGACGCTCGGGAGGAAAAGTTGGTCGATTGGTTGGCGTTTCAGGGTTAGAATCACGTTGACACGACATAGGTGATAATTTCTGGTTTGGTTTGTAAAGTGGGGTTTTCGTCATTAATTCTAACTAATAGAGTGCAGCGTGTATAATACAATGGATCTTGTCTTCCGGTATGTGTCAACCTTCACTCGGCCCTCGAAATGGTGAATTTTAATTATTTATTCGACATTGGTAATTTGTACATTTAAACATTCTTTGTGTATCTCTCACAATCGCCTAATGCTGAACCGGATGTTAGAAACGAAGCGTCACAATCGACGTTTGGATGACTTTTGGACTTATTGATTCATCTAAACAGTTGCAACATCCGTTCGTACTTTGTATATGTTCATTGAGATATTAACCATATCTTAAATTTTCGGAATGGATTAATTGTTGGAAATCAGTAAGTTTTCTCTTGTTTGGATATCAACGGCGGAGGACTCATACGTGACGTTGCAAATTTCCCAACCTCACCGCGAGCGTTCCCACGTTGATTCCAACTCTCAGCATTACCTTTGTTTTTTAAAGATTTAAATCATTTATTTCTTAATGTTTCTAGAAGTTGCAATTTCATGAATTATCGTAGGTGATTTCTCATCTATCAGTATGGGATCTTGTTTTGGCCCATCATATTCTTACCGAATGGTCTTTATGATATTACGAGTTGGTTCTATTATTTTATGGATTTATTTTTTACTCTATGGGGTTAGATAATTTCATTTCATATATTGATTAGCTTATTATTCAATATCAGGGAAATGTTGGGTACTTGGGTTCTGGCAATTTGTGGAATTATTTGTGCTGCTAGCTGGGGACGGTTAATCATTTAATGTTTTCGATCGCGAATTTATATGATCTTAATGGTGCAATGAAGGTTAATCATGGAAAATCTATGTCGTCAGTTATTACCGAAGTGATAAAAGAAATAGGGACAAGTGGATTGTTATATTAGCCAGTTGGTTTCTCGTTAGGAGTCGGTAATCTCTTTTTATTTAGTGCAATAAATTTTTCTCCGTTTTATTAGTATTTTATATCTTCCATTTTTTCATTTAATTATTTAAGCTAATTTAACTGGTGCGGGAATTAGTTGATCAATATTTGGGCTTGTTAATGATTATCTTTTATTTATACGGGAGATTGAAAAGGTGTTACTACTATTTCGAATGATAAGATACGCTCTGGTTTGAGATTTGATTAGGTTTATTACTTTGTTTTTACTTAACGAATTATTTTAATTCTTTATCATTAAATTACTGTAATTTTAACTAATAAATTGCTTTATTTAATCAACGGACATCTTGGTTTTAATCACAGAATTACTTTATTTTTGCCAATACATTACTTCAGTTTCGATAAATGGATCACTTTATTGTTAAGCAAGGAATTACTTAGTTTTAACCAACGGTTACTGAATTAATTTAATCAACAAATCACTCAGTTTTTACTCGCCAAATACTTTAAATTTTGTAATGGATTTCTTTATCATTAACCTATCTTAACCAATAAGTGGACTATTTTATTTTAATAAATTATTTTAATTTTTAATCAATAACTCAAAGCCTTACTTCCTTTTTACCCAACGAATTACGTGATTTTTATCAAAAATTTACTGTTACCCAAATTACTTTAATTTTTAAGCAATGAGTTAATTTATTTTAATCCATGAATTGCTTTAATTTTGCTCAATAATTATTTTTATTAGTTTAATTTAATCAAGGAGGTATTTACTTTTACTCGATAATCATTTAAATCGATGGATTAATTTAATTTGATTGACTCAATGAATTACTTATGATTTTTATTATTTTATTTCGAAATGTAAATTCAATTTAGTGTACTAATGATTAATTTATTTCCAAATAATAATCCAATTTAGTTATATCAACGATTTCAAATTAATTTATTCCCGTACCCTTTCCCTTTAATAGACCTTAGGCGCATTTTGTGTTTATATTATATTTACTGAGTGCCCACTGGACTACTCGGTGTGATGATTTTGAGCCGTGTGTAATATAAATTTAGGTCGATTTTACAGAAATGAGGAACGAGGAAGCAGCCAAATGACTCCTTCCTTATTTCTCGTTTCATCTATACGGATAATATTGAAGTTACGACCCCTGCGTTCCTCACGCTAGGTCTTCACGGGTACATATCATTGGCGATTTTCCACGCACTTACACAAATATGTACTATGTATATTTTACTATCTTGCAATATGTGTTGGCTGTGGGCCGGAAAAATTTCGACAGATTAATTAATATTATTAAATGTATGAAAAACAATTTATAAATAATATAAATATTTATTAAACATAAAACAAATAAACATAAATTACCCTACATTCCATTCCATAAAAAACAAAAATTCATAATATCGCATATTAAAAATAAAATGCCTCTCCCCCCACGCCAACATCCAAGCAGAGCTCTACCGAGGTTGCGAGGACGTGACGTGGAGAGAGGGCTCCACAATAAAACATTTCTCACCTAAAAATAAGATTTTAAACAAGATTCAAAGGTAATTTGAAAAATGGTTTTTTGGTTCAAAAATGGTTAAATATAATGTGAAAATGGATCAGTATTTATACCTATTTTCTGTCCCTAACCTCGCGTGTTAAATTTGATGCAGTAAAACAAAATTCGACCTTGTTATTTTCTAGTGAATTCTATTCTTTAATTTTATTATTTTTTGATTTATTTTAATAATTTTTCGTTTTGAATTTTTATTGAATTATTACTAATTCAAATTTTTTGATTTAAGTTTCATTTTCATGAACTTTTATTAATTTAATTTTTGTCGAATTTGTTGGGTTTTCTTGTTATGTTTGTGTTGGTTTCGTGCGGATCTTGGTGCACTTTGTTATTATTTTAATTTATTTTTATGTTTATTAATTTATATTTAATTTTCTTTTTTCTCATATTTGATAGGGTTTAATTGATGTTTCAATAGGTTTATTTAAATTTGCATGTTGTATTTGCATGTGTGTTATTGATCCATTTAAACATTTTCCAAGGCCATATGTGTTCTGGCCCAACAGTTAGTAACCTATTATTTACCTTAACATGAACTACTTCAAAGAGAACAAATTTTTAACACCAAACACTTATTATAATATTACACATTTTTATTAGTGCTGTACTATGTCATTTTTCTGGCACTGATGGGAAATCAAAAATGTTGATACAGCCTAAGTGTTAATTACTTCCCACCAGCGCCTCCATAAGAAGTTTAAACTCTAGCCACCAGTCAAAAATCGACGTTCGTACTGTGTGCTAGTGGGTTTTATATTAGCAAAGGATGAGCCTCTTTTCAAAGACTGCCAATGCCCTAATATTCAGTTGGGTTCATGAGCTGTCGTAGAAGACATCATGCTCTGATTTCAATGGTCCCGTCTCAATTATTTAACTATTTTTAAAATTTTTAATATTTAACTGTTTAAAAATATTTCAATTACCAAATCAAAATTAAACGCAAATAATATTATTATTAACAATTCAAATTAAGTAAAACATTAACACAATTATCACAGTTTCTGTTAATATGGGCATTCAAAACCCGTTTGCATTTAATATGTGGTCCACCATTCGAGCCTTATGCAATTCAAATAACCTTTCACGCTCTTTCTTGCCAGGCCGATTTCTCTTTCAGCTTCTTTTCGGCCCTTCCTCTAGCTGGCATGAGGTTCCAGGAGTGAGTATTTTCACTCCAATATCTTTTCCCTTAACATTGCGGATGACTATCGCCTCTGCTCGGCAGATAGTTGAGTACTGCTTTGGACGAGTCCAGTTTGAATCTCGTCTTTCAACTTCAAATCCTTAATTTCCTTCTCCTGTTCTTGAACTTTCTGTTCGGCTTGTCCTTCTGCGTAAATTTAATCTTCAGAGTTTCTTTCTCAGCTCTTAATTTGGCTATTCCTTCGGGTCGGACCCACGTCTGTTTCAGGTGCCTGCACTTTCCCACCAGAGCTTCACGTCTTTGATTTTGGACCATCGCTTCGTGGTGATATTGAGTGATGTTTTTCGAAACTTTTTAATCATTTGACGATTCGACTCCACTAAAATAAATAACAAAATGATAAATCCTATCTCTATCAATATTTGGCAATGATTAATTTTATACAATGAATTTCTGAATTTGCTTAGATGATTTTATGGAAGCATTCTTTTCAGGGATCTAATTATACAATCTAGATGAGGGAGGGATGAGGACGCACATATTTTATCCGCTTTATGGTTTTGGGAAGGTCTCTACAACAGTGTTCGTAAACTTGACACCGGCCAATGCAGTAGGACACTGTTGGGACACCCTGGGTTACTTCATATTCCTAATAGACCAAACAATACTGAAGATCATAACAATAAGGTGAGTAATTACCGTACTAACAAATAGATCATCGTTATGATATCACTATTAATCGACACATTTAATAAACAGATTAACTGTAATATTAATAACAATAAAACTAATAATAATATTAATAAAATCAATAATAATAATAATAATAATAATAATAATAATAATAATAATAATAATAATAATAATAATAATAATAATAATAATAATAATAATTATTATATAATAATAACAATAATTATTTTAATAAATAATAATTAAGATATAATAATAATAAAAAAAAAAAAAAAAAAAAAAAAAAAAAAAAAAAAAAAAAAAAAAAAAAAAAAAAAAAAATAATATAATAATAATAATAATAATAATAATAATAATAATAATAATAATAATAATAATAACAATAATAATAATAATAATGTTAATAATCCTGGTTTCGAAAGATTTATAAACTTGTTCCTAATTCTTCGTAACAGAAATATACTATGATCCTTAAAATGTCGATTTATTGGTCTCTAAAAAAGGATTAATTAATTTTATTAACTATATAGTAAAGTATAAAAATTTTATTCATATAATATAATTAACATTAGTGTATATGAGAATTTCCTATTTTATATTATGGGTTTTCACCATAACCCTTAAAAATCAAGATTTTAGGAGATATTTAAATATGTAATAAATATTTTATTATTAATTTAAGGATAACCTAAATTTAATTTCTTTCGATTTTCAATTTCTATAATAAAAGTAAATATCGATTTTTAGATACTTTTAATTTAATTCTTTATGTATTTTAGGTTCCTCAGAGAAAACAGATCCATCCGGACGACCCTTACAGGCATAAACACTTCCTACTAGGCTTGTTTATTAATTTAATGCAGATATTTCTAACTTTTCACTGTAAATCCCAAGATTCAACTCCAAACAAGTGTTCGCTAAATTGGAAATTTTTTCTGCGTGCAATCTTTTAATTTTTTCGACAGTAAATTTTAATAATGGTATTTATTTGTTATTTGTTTATTAGCATAAATCGTTGATGATAATATTAATAGTCATGATAACGATAAAATTGTAATAATAATGTTAGAAATAATAATATTAATAATGATAACAACAACTATGAAATTTCAAAAGTAATAATAATAATGATAATAATAGACATGATGATAATAAATACAATAATGATGTCATAATAATAACATTAATAATAATTATATCAATGATAAAATAATAATGACATAACGATAACAATCATTAATAATAATAATAATAATAATAATAATAATAATAATAATAATAATAATAATAATAATAATATTAATAATAATAATAACATTAATGATAATAATAACCAAAAAGGACCCTAATAAAAATAATTTTGGTGATAAGAATTATATAGAGTCATAAACAATAATAATAATGGTAACAATACTATTAAAGATGATTATGCAATGATAATAATAATGATAATTTTTATAAAAATTAAGGTAACGTTCAAAGGCTAATATGAAACTAAAATATGGTGGGTTTAATTTATACAATTTGTCCGACGATCTCCGTTTCAAAGTAATTATAAAATTTTTAACTTTAACAGTAGTGAGATGTGTCACCGCTGGATCAACTTTTGGGCGGAGGAATAGTTATTAAAAAACAATAAACGTGCGCGCGTATACTAATCCGGCGAATATATACAAATACTGAGATATTAGAAAACAAATCTAAGTGTCATACATTCAAAACACATTGAATGATATATTTTGAATGAACATTATGGAATTTTATTGATATAAAAATTAGTATCTAAATGTAATTAATTTCGATAAAAAATATATTTAAATACTTTTTTTAGTTGTACTATTGACAACATATTATTTTAAATTCTAAAATTATTCTATTATTTAAAATTGTATATGAAATTTAGTTAAAATAATTTTATTTGTTTTTTAATAACTATTCCTTCGCCCAAAATTATCCATCAAATAATATATCCCTATTTAAATATAATTAACCGATGAAATCTACTCAATTGTTTATAATTTTTATATTGAATATAATAGTAATTCATCCACTCTAAAAGTAAAATTCATTTTCAGTGAATATTTTTATCTTTTAAGTATATTTGTTGATCAGTGAATAATTCAGATTCCATTTATTTCAAGTATTTCCCAATATTTAATTTATATTTCATCTCATAATTGAGAAATTTTACCGTCTAATTTATTATAAGCAATTCTCGATTCACTGAATATTTGTTAGCTTCAATTCATATTTTCTCACTTTAATGATTGCTTTCCTCTTCAACGAATATTTTTCTCTTCAATGAATATTTTCCTATTCGATGTATATTTTCTCCATTCAAAGTATATTACCATTGTAAGTTTTTAATATATTTATTAATATTTCATCTATATAGTAGATATCTTTAGCTATCCCACTTTTTCAGTAATTTCAACGATTTTAGTCACTTAATGTACTCTGTCATCAATATTATTTCTTCACTGAAAATTTTCTTTATAGAATATAATCTCTACTAATTAAAATCTCATTTGTTGACTTGTTATTTTTAATGAAAATCTAATTAAATAAATTACATCTTTCAATAGATTAGGTAGTACTCGACAAAAATAAAATAATTTTAGGCTATGTAAATCAATTAGAGCTTTTATGGAAATTTTATGATAATTTAAGTGATAAAAATATCTAGTTTTACGAGGTATTTATTTTAGTAAATTTTAATCATTTTTGTGAATTTTATGGTTTTCTGTTGTATTTTAATGGAATTAGGGTTTGATTATGTTTTTAATGAAATTATTGAAGAAATTAAGATAAATTTATAATTTTAGAAACACTTTATTTCTTGATAATTTATTAGATTTGACTTGATTTTAGGATTATTTTAAGTAAAAGTTAAATTTAGGATCAAAATGTTTATGAAAACATCTATTTAAGATAATTATTTACCAATTATATTCCAATTTGACTGATAGATTTTGAATAGTAAATGATATTTTAATTAAAATTTTATGTTCTATTTAAAAAGTTGATTAAATCAGTTAAATTTTAAAAGTATTTTAGTGAAACCTAAAATTTTAATTGATTTTACAGTGTAACAAAAGGGATCAATAATTACTTTCATTTTCAATTTTATTGATTTCATGGATATTAATCACAAAAGTATTATAATTTAGAGATTTTTAAGGGAATGCTCAGTGTGGTTATCAGTATACTTATGAAAATCACTGAATTATCTCTTTAGGTTGACTGATAATTTTTATTGAATTTATACTTGATTTACTGATTAATTTTAATTATTTGATCAATATGATATATATTTTGTGATTTTACAATAATTTTGTGAAATTTAATTTATGTGGAAAACATAGATTTTATTCGATTTTAGTCATTTTTAATGAATTTTTAATTGCTTGAAATTGTTGCCAGAATAAAATTCTGGTGATTTTCAATGAATAATGTTGGGTATCTATAACAATTTTGTAATACTTTAAAGAAAATTTATTTTTATTGGTAAATTCCGTTTTTTATGATAATTTTAAGGGAATTTGATTGGTTGAATACATATAGTAAATATGATTCGAATGATGGATTTTTAAGTAGAGTCGGTTAAATATAGATTTCTAAAGAAATTTTACCCTGTAGGGTTTTACAAAAATATGTATATTGTTGGTGCAGTGACTGAAAATGTTATTCCAATGGAAATGATTGGTTAAAAGTAAATTTTATGATATTTTAAGGGGAAATGATCGATTAAGAATAAGTTTGTTTGTTGTCATTCTTAAGGGGTTAAGTTGTTGAATATTGGTGTTCAAAGGGTAAATATTTTCTAAATGGAGAATATAGTGGAGGAATTTATAATATTTTTAAAGGGATTTTTTCAGATAGATATCAATATGTGTGTAAATATTTTGAGAGAGTGAAAATATTGTCATTTAAAGAGAAATGATTGGTAAAGAAGAGGATTTATGATCTTTTAAGGGGATATGATTGGTCAAGAGATGAATTTTATTTTAAGGTGATTTCAAGAAATTTATTCGGTTGAATATCGATGTCGGTGATTTTTATGAAAGTAATTAATATAATTGGGATTATTGTCATTTAAAGAGAAATGATTGGTTCAGAGTAAATTTTATTTTTGGGAGAAACAATTTGCTAAGAAGAGAATTTACGATCTTTTAAGGAGAAATAATCGATTAAGTACAGTCGGTTAAGTATTGTTATTTAATAGACGATTTTTATAAAAAAATAATGAATATAGTTGGTAAAGTAGGGGAAAGTGTTATTTGATGGCAAATGATTGGTCTAGAGTGGAATTTATTTTAGTGAAAAAAATATTCGATTAAGAACAAGTTTGTTGTCATTTTTAAGGATGTGTGAGTTGGTTAAATATTGTTATTTAAAGGGTAAATATTATCTACTTGATAGGATTTTATGAAAATTATGAATATAGTTGGTATAATGGAGTGAAAAATGACATTTGAAAAGACATGATTGTTTGAGAGGCGAATTTATAGTATTTGTTAAGGGGATTGAGTTGGTTGAATTTATAAAATTCTTAGGAAAATTGTTACTTTTTTCATCGATTTAAGGTTAATTAGAATATATCGATAAGATTTCAGTTCTAAGAAATTGATTGATTCATGTAACTATTTGTATACAAGTAAGTATTTATTTGATTTTATTATTATATTTGTAGTTAAATTAAAAAATAAAATTGACTAGTATTTAAAAAAATTTTTTCTTACCTATTATTTATGTTTTTATTCACAATTTTCTGAATAATTTAAATATATACAATTATTTCAGGAATGAAGAGAAATTGTACTATTAAATACTCTGAGCCGTCGATTACATATACTAATTTTTATTCAACAAGTACCTAGAACAATTACCTACCAATCTTATAAAATTTTTAAAAATGTTCTAATAAATTTTTCAATTATTTTACAACTTAGTTAATTATTTAAGTTATTGATAAGCACTATTTTCTTTACAATTTGCAACTGTGTTGAAACTTTATTTTTAAAATTTTATTCAAAGTAATAACAAATTTTATTAAAGATCTATCCAAACTTGTCAAAAATTATAAAACTTTGGTAATTTTAATAAGTATTAATCAATAGCTAATATTTTCTTACCAGTTTGCTGAAGGTCTTATTTTAAAATTTCGTCAGAGTAATAACATTATTTACAAATTAATCAGTTTTATTTCAAATTTAACAACTTTCTCACAACTTTAATCAAACTCTAATCACATGATAATCATAATTTAAGGATAAGTCTTATTTTTACAAAAACAAATATTTTACAACAATTAAACATTCATATTGGATTTTTAGTAGATTTTATCGGTATCTATCAGTACCTGTTCTGTGTAGTTTTTTAAGCTTTCTTAGAAATTCAATTTATTTAGTTGTTGGTCAATAATCATTTAATTTCTAATAATGTGGCAAGTACTGTGAAAGTAATATATATTTTGAGAAATTAATTTAAGAAGATTTTTCTAATCAAGTTTCTTTTTACTATCAATTAAAACCATTTATAGTTATTGATTAATTTATCATTCAGTAAAAAACAAGAGTTGGAATGAATAGAAAATGTGTAAAAATAAATTTAAGTAATTTTTGTTTTGAGCTGTTAGCAATTAATTTATTTAGGGGCATGTGAAAATTAAATGAAAAGGTTGACATTCATCTTTGAAAATAACTTTTAATAATTGTTCATTGTTGGATGCAATTAAAAATATTACAAAAATAGTAGAAAAATTTCAAAGTTTTTTAACAAAACTATTAAGTTTTTACAAAATAATTTCAATAAATCACATATAAGACTGTAAAGCAATAAATTTTTATTCAGAGAAGATACTACAATTGATTGGGCTTCAATGATTAATAGTTTCTTGATAGCAATCAGGTAACTAATCAACCAAACAATTTGAAGACATCAAGGATCGATAAAGAGGGAAGAAGTTAATAAGATTTGTAATTGAAATTGTATTTCTATTGATTGTTCAAATTTTTATGTGCTTTCAATTAAAGATTTCTTGGTCAGTAAACAATTTTTGATATTAATTTGTTCAGTAACTAGTTATTGATAACATATTGTGAGTGTGTGAATAACCAACTATTTTAAGGGGAAATAATTGAGAGAAAATTTTATTTTTAAGTGTGTTACTTTGGTTGAATAACGGTGTTCAAAAGGTAAATATTATTTAAATAGCACATATAACACTTTTCTCATATTTTAAGCCATAACATGAATATCAAATATATTGTATATTGATTTTATTATTACATTGTACAAACTTTTTCTATTCAATATTAATTTTATATACTTTATAGAAAATTTATATAAAATAATAATGAAATAATAATAAAAACTTGTAATAATAATAATAATCATAATAATAATAATAATAATAATAATAATAAAATAAAAATTAAAAAACATTAAAACACTTCTTATAAAAATAAGTAGTAAATTAAAATTAAAAAATGTTTAAAAATACTATGACCTTGAGAAAATTTGAATAACCTTGAGAAATTTGAATGAATTTGAAAAATTTTTAAATGACCTTGAAAAAATATGATGACTCATAATAATAATAAAAATAGAATAAAAATTAAAAAACATTAAAACACTACTTATAAAAATAAGTAGTAAATTAAAATTTTAAAATGTTTAAAAATACTGTGACCTTGACATACTTTTGAATGACCTTGAAGTACTTTTAAATGACCTTTAAAAAATATTATGACTCATACAATGTCCTTGACTTACTTTGAATGACCTTGAAAAAATATGATGAGCCATCCCATGAACTTGATTGAGTCGTGGTCTTTGTTTCAATGACCTTGAAAATTTATAATGACTCATCCAATGACCTTGAATGAGTCTTGGTCTTTGTTTAAATGAACTCGAATGAATCATTGTCGTTGTCTTAAAATTTTTTGTATTTTTAGACTTAGAAAAAAACGTTTTACCTCCTTCCTCGGGGGGATTGATTTAGCGTTGACATGATCTAGCGGTGACACTTCCCACTACTTTTAACATTGAATTCGATTACCTATGGTAATAGTATAAAACAGTGGTAACAATAACAATGATAATAATATAAAATCTGAATATGATCATAGACAATTATACATCCTATGTCTTACTTTGGGATGATTTTATCAAATGTGGCTGTTTATGATCGATTGTGAGGTTATAATTCAGAATGTTTTCGAAAATTACAATTGTACGGGTCTTTCTTTAGCTATAATTTACGTAAATTAGTAATTTTTTCCTTTCGATTTGTCGTTCATCCTACATTCGGTTATTAGCTTACTTCGCCTACATGAACTTCTTTAAATGTCTTTCATTGCCATTTGTTAACCTTTATATTTAGACATTTCCCACGACCTCAACACTACTCTTTCGAGTGTTGGGCCATAGGATTTAGGAAGGGAGAATACTGAGCGGTTTCAGCTACTGCCTTCACCACTAGTTCTCCGCACACCACCGGTTCGATCCGGGGTAACAAAATTTCATTTTAATAACTTGCGTGCTTGTAGGTTATGGTATATAGCAGGGATGGCGAACCTATGGCACGCGTGCCCAAAGTGGTACGCAGCTAAATTTTCGCTGGCACGTATAATATTTTTCATTTTCATACATATGTAATGTACTGACTAATCCAAATGCATTTTTGATATTGGAAAAATTGTGAACTCAATTCAAATTTAATGCATAAATTTTGATATTTAAAAACAAACTTCCAGATTTCTGGCGCCTTTATTCATAACGTTATAATATAATTATATTATTTGCGTATGTAGGTATAGGTATGTACAAGTATGAACATGTAATTTTAAATATAAAAAAAATGTTAAAATGAACATAGTATGCTTTGGATTTTCAAATATATACATACATATATATATGAACATCTGCATTCTCGCCAAAATTGAAATTCACTAATTCTAATTCAGTTCAGTTAAAAACTTTGTAAGTGCGATTGAAAATTGTGTTTTCTTATTTTAGTATTATTTTTGCTAATAAAAAAAATCTATTTATATTTTTAGAAGACAATTATAATTGATTTCAAAAGGTAATTCATTAACAATTTTAATGATAAATAAATAATATGTTTCAACTTTAGAATGTCAGAAAATAAGAAAAGGAAAACAGAGGCCAGCTCTAACAGACCATTTCAAGATTGGTGGACTGATAAATATGGAATGATGAAAAGCAATAACAATGCCCTGTGTGCGTTGTGTGGAAATACAGTAGTGTGCAGAACATCCTCAGTAAAACGTTATTATGAAACTACTCATTCATTTCTTTTATCTAAAAGTGATTCAGAACAAAAAGAATATATTGCACGTGACGTTAAAAATAAAAATTTACAATCAAACTCATTCACTACATTTTTGAAACATACAAATTATTTAGCTGCTGCTAGTTTTGAGGTTTCCAAGACTATTGCTACTCATAGCAAACCATTTAGCGATGGAGATTATATTAAAGAAGCTTTCATTAAATGTGCACCACATTTATTTGAAGATTTTCAAAATAAAGAGCAGATACTTAAGCGCATTGAAGAATTAAGTATAAGTCGAAATGCTGTTAAAGACAGGATATTAAGAATGCATAAAAATATTAATATTAAAAAAATAAATGATATACGTTCAGCAAAGCTATTTTCTATATGTCTTGATGAAAGTACCGACGTAACATCTTCAGCTCGCTTGTCCATAATTGCTCGTTATGCTAAAGGAGAAAAAATAGTTGAGGAATTGCTTTCACTAGTTTCCTTATCAGCAAAAACAACTGGGAAAGATATTAGTGATGCAGTTATAAAAACGTTTCAAATAGCTGAGATAGATACATCAACAATAGTGTCAATTACAACTGATGGAGCTCCCTCAATGATAGGACGGCAAGCTGGTTTTGTATCTCTTTTTCAAGAACACGTTGGGCATCTAATTATTAATTTTCATTGTATAATTCATCAAGAAGTTCTATGTGTGAAGTCTGGTTTGGCAGCATTTGATGATATTTTAAGTATTGTTTCCAAATAATAAATTTTATAGCAGCTCGAGCTTTGAATAAGCGGCAATTTCAGTTGCTTCTACAAGAGGTAGGTTCAAATTATCATGGATTGTTAATGTATAATCACGTACGCTGGCTTAGTAGAGGATTTGTGTTACAACGTTTTGTAGAATGTTTTGATGAAATTATCATGTTTCTTAATGATAAAAAACCCGAATTTCCTGAACTTTTGATAATAACTGGACCACCAAATTAATGTTTTTAACGGATATTTCCAACCATTTAAATGAATTAAATATTAAATTGCAAGGTCCCGGAAAATCAATTGATGTAATGTTCGATATTATTGAAGGTTTTGAGTCCAAATTAGTAATATTTAAACGCGATATTGACAACAATAATTTTAAGTATTTTCCTTTGTTGAAAGATCACCTCCAAAAATTTTCTATTCATGGAGTCTATGAAATTAATATAAATTTTTATAGCCAAGTTATAAATGACATACAAGACAGTTTTGCTAAGAGATTTCAAGATTTCAAAAAATTTCAACCATTAATTAACTTTATTAAATATCCAGACAAGTTTGATTTGGAAACTGCTAAAATGGATCAATTAGACTGGTTACAGTTGGAGAATTTAGAAATGCAGTTGGCAGAGTTTCAATCAAGTTCTATT
Organism: Schmidtea mediterranea; assembly: GCA_022537955.1. Taxonomy (NCBI): domain Eukaryota; kingdom Metazoa; phylum Platyhelminthes; order Tricladida; family Dugesiidae; genus Schmidtea; species Schmidtea mediterranea. The sequence continues at coordinate 241,701,019 of CM039679.1, forward strand.
TGGAAGCTGAAATTTATAGAGTTAAGGCAAGAAATAGAAAATAATGAAAAAAAAAGATTAAATGAAGAAGAATACGAAAACATGAATAATATGTTGTTGAAGACATGGTGTTTGCTCCCAGAAACATTTAATGCGATGAAGAAATTGTCTTTAGCTATTCTAACAATATTTTTATCAACGTATAGCTGTGAAAGTCTATTTTCGATTATGAATAATATAAAATCTGATGTACGAAACAGACTTACCGATGAATGTGGGGAGGCTTGTATTTCATTAAAATTGTCAAACTATGATCCGGATATTGATGCATTATCGAGAAATATTCAGCAACAAAAATCCCATTAAAAAATATGTCAGCATATTATAGAAATGAATCTATATATAATTTTTAAAAGCATGTATTTTCATTTAATAAAAATAATTTGTTTGGCACGCATGTATTTTCATTTTATAAAAATAATATTTATTGGCACGCAGTCAAAAAAAGGTTCGCCATCCCTGGTATATAGGAATAAGGTTTTAAATATAATATTTGAAATTTAATCCTCGTGATAGAAGCTTGATAATAAAAAATAAAGAAAATTATTTTGAACATAAAATGATAAAATATTTTAAACTAAACTTTATTTTCTTAAAAAAATGTTTCTGCGTGAATAAATAAACCCTATAGTATTAGATTAAAAAAAACAAATAAAATTTCCAATAATAATAAATAAAAATAATAACATTATAAGCAAAAAAAATCTTTACTTTTGTCTTCTTTAAAATTTCGTTTCAAAACCAAAAATCGTAACAAATAATTGAGTACCAAAAGGTAAAAATATTTAAAAGAGTAAAAAATAAACAGTAATAGTAAAAAGTTTTGTAAAAATCGTAAAAAGTGATTTTTGCTCGACCAGCATTGTCTTATATATCATGATTTCCCGTGTGTGTGTTTTGATACGGTAAAACAAGGAATTTTCCAGAATATTCTTAAAATATAATTTTTTAATTCCTTTTGATTTATTATTAAATTTTTACATTTTTTGTGTAAAAATTTTATTTAATTTTTATTTATTTTATTTTTCTTAACATTTTCCATTTTTCTTTTTTAAATTTACGTTTCCCGCTCAAAAACACACAGGCATTATCGTGCTGGTCAAATAAATTTGTGCTTAATCAGTTTTTGCCCAACAATTTTTTAACGTTCGTTTGTTGAATCCGCCTGTGCTCTCTTTTGGCTTTACCCGTCTTTGAATGAGGCTGCGATTGCTTCTTTGATCCATCGGGACGGTATTGGTCTCGGTACGCTAGTTGTGCCGTGATGAATATTAAGGGGTACGTCACCACACTCCCTCCTGGCACGTTGATAATGCGAGCTCAAGCCATCGAATCTGGGTTCGTTGAGCCTGATTCAGCAATTTTTCGTCTCTCCACCTCTGTTGGGCCATGGTGAGGCGCTGGTACAGTTTTTTCATTCTCGGTGGCTCAACCCAGGTGGCCTTGATTTGTTGGAGTTCTTGACATAATTGCAGTCGTTGCCGTTGTAGATCCTCGTTCTCATGGCGCAGCTTCTTCAGTTCCTTTCCAATTGATTGGATCGCCTCCATAGCTACATTTAAATGAAACTTAATAAACCGTTATACTAGCCACATTTCGCGTTAAGGATTCGATTGGTAATATTACATAAAAATTATCTTTCACTTATTACCAGAAATCTGCTGCCAAAATCATATTTTCATTTTATCATACTATTTTATAGAGAACATTAATTTATTTCCCACAACTTTATTTCACCACAATATTTATAAAATATTAATTCAATTTTTATAATCCCGACTTATTACAATATTTAAATCGTTAATTTAATAATCTGTGTTACTTCGGTTATAATGCATTAAGGAAATCATTTACTTAATAACAAATCTTTTATTTTTTTGAAAATCAGTAATTTAATATTTTAATTAATCATTGTTCTACAATTTATTTAAGGATCGTTATTGCAAAATCAAAATTTAGTCAAACCAAAGAAAGCATTTATTTCCTGACAAATCGATACACTAAAAATCCGGATCATCTGTTAATTTTGTAAATTTGTCGACTTTCTAATTCGTGGGGGTTTGTAACAAAAGCCGTCGAGAATACGCGTGATCAGGTTTTCCAATAAATCGAGCTAAATTATACTCTTCGGTAACGCCAGATGTGTCGGAGATTCTGATTCGAGTAGAGCTGGATCGTCGAGATTGAATGACATACCATATTCTGGAGTAAACCCGTCTGTTCTGGGTATCCTGCCGCTCGCATTATCGGCATTTATTCGAGCAAGTCGTCTTCTCTGCATGTTGGCTTGCCAGCGGAATTTTCTCTCCATATACTCCAGATGTTGCAATGCGACTTCAGCTTGGTGCAGGATCTCTCTAGCCGGATTTTGACTCGGTTCTCGTTTTATGAGGAGACTTGGAATTTCACCTCATCGTCCTGTCGCATGTTTCGGTAAGGCCATTCCTTACTTTCTTAGGTGGATAGTGTATAGCCGCGATCCCAGAGCGCTTGGCGATATTGTGCTGCAAACCGGCCTGATACCGCCAGAGTAGTTAGGGAATCATCGGACCATTCGGACTCGTTTGAATTTGATCCTAGGTGAGGCAATGATTATTTGAACACTGTAAATTAGAAAGCATAAATTAAATGAAATTCTCCTATGGTGATCAATAAGGTAGGGGTTCTACAAATTTTCAATTTAATTATCTGGTTATATGAATTTAGATAAAAATTTCTAATTACTTTGCCCATGATCTGTCTGGTCGTAGTCTGGGTCGGCTTCCACCAAGGATCGGTCGGATTTGACTCGTTTTGGGTTAGCTCTTCTATTATTTTGGTTGATTGTATTATCTGACATTTGACAATATTTTCGATGGAGTTGTATTACAGTCGTGCATTTATACTATTTTCTAATTGATTAACTGTGAGCGTGTTTAGTAAACACTGAATAATTCTTCCCGTGAATGTCTGTAGATGGTATTTGATTGAATTTAATGTTCAAAAAATCGGACGTCTGTTTAATTATTTAATTTCTGTCCAAACGCATAGTTTAATGATCATTCCACTGTAAGACTAGGACTGAGTGGGTGGCTTGTCGTATTTATTTACATTAGCGTTTTTGCTTATCAATACTAACTATGTTTGTTTATTGGTTAGGTATAATTATCGTAGTAAATTTTGATTTCGTCACTTCATGACCATTAGAAATTGGAATAGTTTGGGTGAATTATTCGCCTTTAGTTTCGGAAATTAGTAGAGATGTATAAAACCCGTGGAGATTATAAATGGCAAATCTCAACTCGTACTTTGGAAACATCACCATTTATTCATCGCTTAGGTATACTAATGTAGTTGATGATCGGTAATTAACTTTGTTTTTCTTAAGACTCGTCTAGTTGCCTTCCAGCCAGCACTGATGGATTAATCGAACTCGGACTTGACAGGGTACTTAGCTAGAAGTATCTAATCAGATAAAAACGTCGGGCATCCGTTCAATATTCTCTGATTTGTGTTAGTTAGAAAAAAATTTAATTCTATTCGACTTCTCCTAACTATGTATCATAATTCAAACATTTTCTTCCATCAGATTTTAGACGCTTTAAAGAACAGGATGGTATAACTAATATGACTTTTAAAGGGCATTATATTGATGGAATTTTTGTCTTTACTAGAATTGAAAATTATCATGCGACGAAAATATTTTAAAATTCAATTACCAGTATTCTATGATTTTGGTTCCTACTTGGATCGATTGATGTTATTTGTGCCCGACAACTAGTAATAAATGTCTCATCTCCTTACACTCTTGACGGGACTCTGAAGGATTGTATTGCTAAATCTATTTCGTTACTTTAGCTATGTCTCTGGTGATTTTTAAGGTTCGATCTATCTGAAGTTTTCACGATATGATTTGGTCCTATTATTTATTTGAACTCATTTAATTAAATTTACCTTTTGATTAAAGTTTCAATTTATTATTGAATTTTTTTCAATAGCTTCGGAAATCATTTTACTTAATGAATAGATTTTTAAATAGATTTTTTGATTGAAGTTCCAATTCATTATTTAATGTTTTCAATGGCTTCGGCAGTCACTTACTTAATAAATTGATTTTTTAGATTAAGTTTATTTTTGCCAGATCTCTGAAGTCTATCTAGTTTTCTTTAATTTAAAATTATTATTAGGTTTTCTTACTAATCAATTTAATATGTCTATTTGATATTGAATTTTACTCGGGGTCGTATTGATTGAGTTCTCAAATTTTTCTCTGGATTGAGTGGAGATATTAATTTGAAATGGTCCGTTCATGATTATGGATTTATTTTACTTTAGATTTAAAAATATTAATAAATTTTGATTGTTGCATCGATCTCGATAATTCTCTTTCCATTTATCCAAAATTCGGCCTTAAGGAATACATATGTTGATGTTAGATTTTATGAGTGTCTTCTGGACTACTCAGTGTGATAAGTTTAGCCGATATGAATTTTAGGTCGAATTTTCGGAGATAGGTGAAAGGGAGCCAGCCAAAAGACTAGTCCCCGATCTTCCCATTGCCCCTATAGGATAAGATGATTTGAAGTTCGAGTCCGTCGTTATGTACGACTGGACCCTCACAGGCACGAGCTATAGGCGGATGAACCAAACTTACACCACTCGTTAGTTATGTGAAATTCTAATGACTTGCAATTTATGTGGCTGTGGGCCGGAGTATTTTCGACATATTATGAATGAAATTCACTCGAATTCATATAATTGCTTTCATAAATACATTGTTTCTATACCAAATTCATAGCATTCATTCGTCCTCAGTTCGGTAATTATCCGATAGCGTTTCGTTGATAGTGGTTCGAGCCGTTCGTTCCTGAAGCTTTGCTATACAATACAAATTTTTCTGATAAAAAACGTCTGAGCTTTTTACGAGAAAACTCGGAAAAACAGTATTCGTCGAATCCGAGTATTAAATTTCGAAGTTCATCGATCCGTTCGAATTCGTAAAAATTTTTATTAAAAGTATTTTTTTAGAAAAGTAATAACCGCTATTTTAATATTTGATCTAACTATGAATTTTTTACAAATGATAATAAACAAAAATATATTTATTTTTTGTGTTGTAAGTAATAATATTTTAAAAACAACAACGAATTTAAAGATTTATCAAACAGTCTTGACCTTATTTTGGTGCAAAAATTGGCAGAACCGAAAAAGCTCTTTCAGAGTCCACTGAAGTCGGTTTAATTGTAGATTTTTTGTAGATTTTCTGTGCGTTTGCCAGTATTTTTATACAAGGTAAATTCTTGTTTTAATTTGTCAAAATCCGTATTCTCAATTGGTTCCTCGTTCCCACTCTTTAAAATCTTGTTCAGTTCTTCCTCGATAGTAATTTTTTGTTGTTGTTCAGGTTCTATAAAAACATCGACTTGCATATTTGAATAATTTTCATTTACTGCTGATGTTACATTAGCTTTAAATAGTCTTTTCATTGTATCTATTGCTAAATTTATCTCCTGTTCTGATATATCATTATTTCTATCCATCAAATAATTTTTGATATTCATCAGATTTATATTTATGCGTTCATCAACCAGTCTGGAAATATTAACCAATAATGCAGTGCTAATTTGAGTATTTGATTCCTTGAGTTTATTTTTCATGAATTTTATAGTAAGATCTGCCGAGAGCAACGTAGCATCTTTCCTTCTGAGTATCTCAATAGTAAGCTTAATCGGTTTCAGGGCTTCACTTATTTCGGCAAGAAGTTTAAAATTTATCTTATCCAATAAGTTGGTTGCATTCAAATCAGCAAGTGCTTCTTCTACAAATTCCCGAAGTTCTAAAATATTTTCAGCCATATTTATCATTGAATTCCAACGTATTTTAGCGTCCAGGATTATTTGACGTTTGTGTCCTATTTTTTTAATTATTGTTCCCTGTAGAATACTACTTCTTATTGTATAATATCTGAAGAATTTTACAATTTCTCTGACAATTTTAACATTCTCATTAGCAACCACATTATTATAAGGCATTTCTTCTTTAAAATAGTTCTAAATCATATATCTAAATCATTATCCTCAAAATTGTCCTTATCGCAATCCAATTCATGAGCATTTTGGTAGCTTCTGTTGATAGCATCAATTTCATCATCTGTATATGTATTTTATAATGTATCACATACACCTAAATGAATACCATGAGTGAGACATAATTGAAATATTACAGGGCATTCTCGACCAAATTTTACCATAACGTTGGCGCCATCACTTGTTGATCCAATTATATCCTTTTGAAAATCAATATTAAAAGTGGCTAAATGATTAGTGACCAGAGTAACTAATTGAATAGCAGAACATGTTCCAAATGTTCTGACCAAATCCAGATTATATGGTTCTTTCTCTTCAGCACAATGCACATTAATATTAACATATTTTTTCATCCTCATACTAGTCCTTTCATCCAGAGTAATACTGAATCTCTTGTTTTGATGTATTTTCTCCTCTAGTTTGCATATTATTTCTATTTTTTACCATATAATGTTTGCATACCAGCTTCTTTGCGTCAGTCTCATTTTTTAAAGGCCTTTGGTACATTTTCCGATTGATTCTCTGACGAATTCTGATCGTGCAATGGCTCTGATTGATATGCCATTCACAGCCGCCAACTTAGATACAATTTCTTCTAAACTTCTGTGAATAACAAAATCCAACATCGTTTTTGACCTTTTGTTATCTCCTATTGTATCCGTTTCGTCAGTATCTGTCCGTTTTTTAAAATAAATTCCATGGATAATATTGAGATGTCTCAACATTGCTGTTGTCGATCCATCAACATAGGATATTAATGTATTGCATAATTTACAGCAAGCCTTAGCATGCTTCAAGCTTATACCCGTAGAAATCGTAAAATAATTCCATACTTTTGATGTTTTATTATTATCTGGCATGGTTTCAGTCATATATTTTTTTGAATTTGTATTATAAATAATTCATTAAATTTTTTTCAATCGTTTAATTTTTCTAATTCAATATAAACTTTACGAACTTAATAATGAAAATTATATAAGAATTAAAATTTCAGAAACTTGGGTTTATTCACTTGTTTTCTAATAAATCATATATATTAAGAAATGCACTTACTTAAAACGCTGGCACTGTTTTATTAAATTTGATATTCCCATTGTAAATTATTAATCACTGCTTTTGGTAGTATATTTTTAATTTTTAGATTCAATAAAAATGCATCGAACTTCGAATCTGAATCTTCCGCCAAGGGTTCGGCGAATTCGAATTCGAGTAGTTCGATTTCAGAAACCCTACTCACAAGTGATTAAATTCTGTGAAAATGAATTGGTATATATATATCTGTTTTGTGACCCTAACCTTGCGTGTCCTTTTTGATGCATTTAAACAAATTTTGACCTTGATTTTAATTGTAATATCTAATTCTTATTTTGTCAATTTCTTTATTAAATGAACAATTTATTTTTTAATAGGATATTTATTATTGCAAATATTCCATTTTATTCTAAATTCTAGAGTAATCTGAAATTAAACCTTGAATTACTCTATTTAATTTCTTCAATTTTCGTATCGAGTCTCATTTTTCTAAATTAAGGTTAATTTTTTAATGTTATTTATCCTTATTGTTAATTTCATTTAATATTGTTTACCATTATTATATGTTGTTATTATTAAGTTCTGTTATCATCATAAAATATTGCTTTAATGGTCTTCATAGTGATTTTTATTGTGTGTTCGGATGATTTCCCCCTTTCTGCGTTCCGTACCCTGTGTCTTGTTTATTTATTATTTTATTTCATTTATTACAAATGAAATACAAATAATCAATACCCCTATAGTAATTAAATTACTTATAGGGAAGAAAAATTTTGAAATAAAAAAATATATTGAAAATATAGATCAAGAGAAATTAAGAAGCCTATCAACAGAATCAAAACGAATATAGAAGAAACGACAATTCCTCAATTAAATATCCTTAAAGCTAATTCCACAATTAAATACCCTTCCAAACAAAAACGACTCAAAAATAAACTTTGGCTTCGCTAGTAAAGGTGCCCTAGAAATCTCGAAAGTATATAGCAAAAGGAAAGTTTTAGCTGACAATTCTACAGAAGTCAATCAACTTTCGGCATTAAATACCAAATAGCAAACCTTATTCTTACACTATTCATAATTTTGTCATCGGCCTACATCGTAATTGAAACAGTTCCCAGCTTCTATATTGTGTACGAATTTCATTCCAATCACTCAAAGAATCTCAAGTTATATTAATTAACATTAAATTAACTATTGTTATTAAATTATATCCCTTTACAATATTGTTAAAAAATTATTCTTCCTACTTGTGTTTTTTTTGTAGTTAACATAATTAACATGCATTTACCACAGACCGTCCCAATACAGTTCTTTTTACAGTGACTCGGCAGGGATCTGACATTTTCTATACACATATAAACCTTAACAATTGCTATTACCTTTAAATGTTTTTATTATTAAAAGAAAGTCATGCCGATTTTTTTTTGAGAGGGGGCCGATCACCCTCAATGCCCCTTAGATGAGTAATAACAGTTTAGTTGCCAACTGTGATATGCTTCTGTAATAGTTTTTTTCTGTTATTTTTATGGTGAATGCTATATTTATTTTTATTGTTCCTTTGTAAGATCTATAATTCATAAAAAGAATATTAAATGAAAAATAGAATAAAAATTATTGAATCAAAAATCAATACCCAATAACGAATTTTAAAAAACTAAAGAAAAAATCTCGAAGACAATAAAATTTGGAAATTAACAAAAGAACAACTGGGAATTCATCAAATAAATTAAACAAAGCTACCGAAAAGTCAATCCAAACCAAATCAACTCCATATAGAATCTTTGGACTTCATTTTCTTACTCCTAGTCAAAATAACTGGTTATTTTATATTTAGTTGTTAATACATTTTATTGTTAATTTGTTACTTGATAATTTATTTTTCCTTTGACAATAAAAATAAAAATTTTACATAACAGGCACCCAACTGTCCCGAGACAGTATATTTTTACAGGTGACTCGGCTGGATTCTGACATTTTTCACTAACAGACGGTTCTCCAACCGGTATCAGTTCAATTTTATGAGTAAACATTATTACCACCAAAGTTTTAGCAAGAAGTGCATAAAAACTATAAAACGAATATTTTCTGACACTGGCAAAGATAGTTAAACTAATTATAAAATCTTCCATAATCCTTTTACCTTAAATATATTTTATTGCATAGCAAAATGCCAATTTGTCGTTGTAATAAATATGGAATCACTTTTAAGTTTGAAATAACACAAAATAAAAACACGTGTTGTAAGATTAAAACAAACTCTGTTTATGAGAGAGCAATAAAATATTGATTTGTTTATGTTAAAGTTGTTTCGTGCACCTAGGGTAGCCGACACTGAGTAATTGAGTAGTAAAAATTAACCCTTATATATTTATCTTGTTATTTTTTTGATGAGTAATACATACAATTGTGTACACAGAAACAAGGCGATTGTCTTATTTTAACTATTTTAAGTTCCAAGAGATCAACTTTAGGATCTTCTTGGGGATGGAGATGATCACTTATTTTGCCCCTTCAGGATCCATCTTTGAACCTAGAGAAAAGACAGATGTATTGTTAGTGACTAAAGTTTTCATGCCAATGGACACCGATGTAGGTATATAACTCCAAGATGGTGGCAAGAATAACTCATTTAATTGAGGCTTTAAAATTTAGGAACAATTTTTTCAATAGTTACATTAATAGAGAGCCTCAACTAAAACCAAAAATTGAGACGGGCTAATAAAATCTGAACCCAATACTTCACTAGTAAATCAATATAATTAATCGCAGATTAATACTCAAATTCTCCCTCTAATACACGGTATCTTGAGATCAAAAATTATCTTCAGGATTGTTCCTATTTACACTACATGTATTTCTTTTAACAACCCATTGGCCCAGTTGGCCTACATACGCATAGTTTAGACAGAACAACTAAACAGGACGACACCATCACATTTTCATAAGCCGTCGTATTCAAAAATTAAATATTTGCATAGGCTTCCGAATAATTAGATTACAACCACACATCAAAACGACTAGCTTTCCAAATAAATATTTAAATAGAGATAAAACAACTCCACCTAACCCCATAATAATACTTTCACAAAATTACTGTGTTCACTATCAATACTGTGATATAATTATCAATAATTCATTAGATCACAGTCATTATTTGCATTTGCTACATCATTGCATTCATCATCTATTTTACCTTCGTCATCAGAATTCATTCGTTTTGTCTTCATAATCTGTCAAGTAATATAAATTCATCAAAAAAAAATTAATTTAGTTAATGTAAAATAAACAGCCAATACAGGACGAATTGTGATCCCAGTTGTTTGAACAATAATCTCGAACTTGATTAATAAAATGGATTACGCTTCATCAATATACTATGGATCTCTGCATAGTCGTCAATATTTTGATTCAATAAAAATGAATAGGTTAAATTCAAAATCTGTATTTCGTTAAAAATCGCATATTAAAACTAATTAAATTGTAATTATATTTTAATACAATTAACTAATTTATCTTTTAATACTTCGTTCAATGATTTAAATCCTACATTTGTCTTTAATTGTGTATCTTGTAAAGTTTCGAACCTTTTTTGTTGATTGTTTCCATTCTGGTAAAGTAATTGATTGGTATTTCACCTTAACCTAAAGTGGTGTATTGCCCGATTTAATATTGCTGGTTAAGGTTTCGTGTTTTGTTTAGTAACTTTCTGGTTACAAGCATTACAAATCGCAATTTTCCATGATAATATACTGGCAATTCCAATGTACATTGATTAAATCTGTCAAACTGAATCTATTCATTAATTCTACATAATGTATCATCCTCCAATAGCATAAGATTAATCTATTCCGGATTTACAATGGATATCGCTATCCTGTTATTAGCAGTTTGATTTCGTAAATTTAATACGTCCATTAAAAAATAAATTATAATAAATTCCAAACTTTATTCAAAAACACTACAAACAAAGCAATATTAAAACAACGATCTAAAGTTGTTTTTAATCATAAATGTTTTTTAATATTTCTTTTGAGGATATTTCAGCAAGCACGAATTAACAATTGAATAGAGAATATTAATACACAAACATTCAATAAAGATTTAATATATTTAAATTACAAACATTCCTTTCATCATTCCATAATTTAACTTTTTAAATTATTTAAATTTATCATTATAATTTTATTAACATTCATTACATATTTTTATCACTAGAATTAACTTTTCGATTTAATTATCCTCACACCTGTTTTAACGATTTCTCGATTTAGCTTACATTCGTTTAACATTACCTACTCATGCATTTCTTGAATTGGTTTCTGCAAGTCATGATATACGTAATCTACATGTTTATCGATAAAATATGTTAATTTGAAATTTTCGATGTGTAAAGATTTAGCCACAGAGATGTATTCTCTTGAAAGAAATACTCATTTTTAATTAGTTCCATAAACTAATTTCCTGAATTTTTTTTTCTTTTCTTTCTGGATAAATTTGATCTTCTGTTTTATTGTTGGATTATCCAAATTAGATACTAATACAATCAGGGAGTGAAACCGGTTTCCAAAACCAGTTTAAAAAACCGGCTAACTGTTATTTTTCTAAGTATTTCACTAACCGTAACCGAAACCGAAACCGAAAAAACTATTCATAAATAAACCGATTATAATTACATTTTTCAATTTAAAATGTGTTCTCAATTTATCTTTCTTCCTTTCATCTTACGAATCAGTGTTCTTATCCTTATTATTACCATTACTATTATATTTATATTTACTATTATTATAATAATTATTGTTATTTTTATAATTATCATTATCCTTACTATTATCATTATTATTATCAAATTTTTTGTAGGGATTCGTCCTTATTCCTCAGCTTTATGAAAATATTTTACTTATATAAAAAATTTAGCCGTACTCCAGCCTTATTCTACGGTTTTCGATAAAGTATTTTTGTTATTTCAGAAATTTTTAGCAGCGTTCCGCCCTTATTTTACAGTTTTATCAGAAAATTATCCAAACAATTGAGCCGCGCTCCACTTTTAGTTTACAATTGTCACTAAAGTATTTTAGTTAATTCGGAAAATTTGAGCAGCGTTCCGCCCTTATTTTACAGTTTTATGATAAATATTTATCATTTCTAAAAATTTGCGCAGCGTTCCGCCCATATTTTCCGTCTCAACTCAACATAAATTTTTTAGTTCTTACCTATTATTTAAAATATTTCATTTCATGATTTTGGTCATTCGGATTAATCTTTTTCCGATGGCTATTCATTTTAACAGTAGCAACAATCTCGCATTTTCCCAGCTACCCTTTCCATCTCTTTGCCCTTATGATCTATTTATGTTCATATTAGATTTAATGAGTGGCCACCGAATTACTCTGTGTTAGTGATTTTGAACCGATTGTTGTTTCAAATTTTATGTTGATTTTATCGAAATCGAGTGCAAAAAAATTGAGCATAAAGACCCACTCTCAAGCTACTCTCTTTCGCTATTTAGTTCAGTGATTTGACGTTCGAGCCCGTCGTTATTCACTGCGAGGTTACTCACGAGCACGAGCTATTGGTAGATGAACCGCACTTACACCGTTCGATAGGTATGTATGATTTTAATTACTTGCTGGTGTGTGGCTGTGAGCCGAAAAATAAATAAATATTACCATATAAATTGGATAAAAGCTTCGATGCATAAAATTGTTTATTTGGCATTTCACATAGTAATCGGAAGTTCATTTGCATAAACATTGTTCACTCACTTCATCACAAGTCATTTAATCACTAAATTCATATTCTCGAACTCATATAATTGCTCATAACTCATGCTCACTTCGATTGTTTTCGATAGTTCCTGCTAATAATACTTCTGCTAATAATACAATACTGTTTTTTCTGATAAAAAACGTAAGAGTTTTTTACGATTAAAAGTGATCCCTCACAAGTGTTAAAATTCTGCAAAAATGAATTGGTATATATACCTGTCCTGTGATCCTAACCTTGCGTGTTAATTTTAGTGCGATAAAACAAAATTTGAGCTTGAAATTATTTGTTCTATCTAATTTTAATTTTTATTATTTTCTTAATTTAATTTGACAATTTATTTCTTAAATTTTTAATTAGATTTATTCAATCAAAAATATTTTATTTTAACTCATTTAATTCATTAATTTTTTACTTTTACATAAATTGTCATTTTTCGGTCAAATCTTTGTGTTATTCTGTTATTTTTATGTTAATTTTGTGCCGATCTTGGTGCATTTTGTTATTATTTTAATTTATTTTTATGTTTTTGATTTTAATTATATCTTTCTCACATTTTAAGGTCGTTTATTTGATGTTTTATGAGTCTGATTTTAAATCTGCATGTTGTATTTGCGTGCTATTTTCAATTTATTTAAACAAAAAAAAAAGTCCTGGCCCAACACAATATATAAAAAATGTATATGTATATTATGAGGTTAGGTAAATTTGTGCAAATTTAAAACGTAAACATCAAGATCAGTGCTCCAAATTTCAAAAACGAAAGATTCAAACAGCATTATGGAAAACAAAACGAAAATGCGAAACATCACCTCCTAATTGTTCAATTAAATCAAATTTTATCTCATTTCCTAGCTGATACCATGATGTAATCTTTATTTTTATGCTATATTTATAATTGTGTAAGAAGATGCTAATTGTATATACTCAAAATTTTCGATAAGAGCGACCTCAATAAAATGGACCTTTATAATATCAACCCATTATAAAGGTCGCTCTTATCAAATATTCATTATAGTGTTACCATTTTATAATATTACATTCACAATTGGGTTAAATATTGGTAAATTTTAAGTTATGTGTTTAAAATATATTTTGGCGATATATTTTTTAAATTCAGTATGCAGTTTGAAACTGAAATTATTACTAAATAAATTCACATGTTTATAATTTTTAATATTGAAATAAATTATAATTGGTATCAATTTACAATAAATGTGATAATTTACATAAATAAACGTAGCAGTAAATAAGAAATTGTTTTTATGAAACTTAAGAGTTAGCGAACAATAAACTTGATTTTAAAAATTCATAATATGTTTTCCTCTGGACTGAAATTTCTTTCACTTCAATCGCAGGCCACGTTCTGAATTATGATAACGTGAATTATCGTTTTTTGTTTTGTTTTATGATAGCACGTGTTGATACGCTGAAGCAAATCAAAAATAATCATACACGTTATCATAATTGCAGAATGTGTCCTTCTGATGTCCGTAAAACAAAACTTGTTTTACTCTAACAAAGTAATTTTAAAAAACTGGTTTTTAACGGTTATATGTTATTTTGCAAACTGGTTTAACCGAAAACCGATATTATTCTAAAGAATATAAAACCGGTTAAATTTTAACCGAAATTATTTTCGGTTTCCATCCCTGACCACAAGTGACATATTTTCCTCACCGAGGCTTTATTTTTCATCAATTTTCTTGATACGTTTCAACATCTCTGCTTAACCTCAAACTTGATTAGAACTGAGTAAATCTCGATACTTTGTTCCATATAGCTTGTTGAAGAGAACTTTCTTGATCAATGTTAGTTTGCAATTATCGCTCATTGGTGCAAACAGGAATGTAATGGTTCCTGTTCTCCAACTTCAAATTTTGAATTACACTTTGAATGTGTCATTTATTTTCTCCTAATTTCCCAGAAAGTTCCTTTGTATTCTCTCAGTTCGATTGAGTAGTTATCGATGATTACCCCATATTGTACCAGATTTTTACTCCTGACTTTCTTTCACCCTACTCAAGTTCCACAGACTTAATAGTTCAGCTTCTGGAATTGTTTCACCAAGTGTTTTCCAGTTTCAGCTGTTAATGATATCAAAGTTGCTAGCAACATGCACCAAGTAGTTAGAGTAAAATTCTGTAGCTGATGAGATTAGTATACCTTGTAGTCTATAATTTCATATCATCCACAATTCGTTCTACTCCAAAAATGTTTATTCGTTTTAAAGAATCCTATAAGCTTTCCAGTATCAAAAACTAATTCAAAATTTTAAATTTTATTTGAGGCAAATTTTTTTTGTTTTTATAGTATCTTGACAAGAACAAGTTAGGCCAAACCAAAAGCATAAACTCTCTAGATTTGAACATGACCTAGGCAATTTTAGGTTTCAGTAGTTCAGGTGATCCAATAAGTTGGTAAATTATCAACGTTACCTAGTTACGGGTGTTACCTTAGCAACATAAGTTGTAAATAGAATATAGGGTCAACATCAACCTTCCATAAACTCAACCATGTTAATCGAGCACTGATTAAAATAGAACTAAATACGATATTTTAGCAAGTTGTTGAGAATACCTAAATAATAGAGTAAAATAATTAATAAACATGCAAAATGATTGGGGTAAACAATGATAAGTGATTAAGATGTGGTTCTGGAGCATAATAAAAAAGGAATGAAAAAGAAATGTCGAATAACGAGAAGGTAATGAGAGAAAATCAATAAAAACAGACAACTGAATAAAAGAAGGTCATTTATGATTAACGAGTGCAAATTTAGGAAAACAAAAACAAAAGCAAAATTTGCACGTTATTTCGAAAGCTCTTTCAGTGGTTATAGAGGCCCAAATAAAATTAACGGGAAAAGATATTGGAAATTCTATTTGACATCAGTAAGTATTATTGGGTGACGGAGTATAAAAAGGAAGCGCAGCTGGAATCAAAGAGACAAAAAGAGATTGGAGAGAAATAGGACTAAAGAGAAAAAGAGATTATTAGAGAAAAATTGGACTAAGAATTAAAAGGAGAAAATTACAGAAATTTATTGAAGAAAGGTATTAAAGAGAAATTTGTAGAAAACTATAAGTTGAAATCAAGAAAAAGAGAAATTTGAAACAGATATTAAGCGAAGTCAAATCAAAGCAACTAAATCAGATTTACCGATCTTAGAAACCCGTCACAGTAGTCAAGTGATCTTGAAATTCAATTGATCCGAAAAGTGCTATTCTTCGTTGGGTCATTTTAAATTGGAGATAAAGTGTGTTAATCAATAAAGATTATATCGTTTGAAGTTCATTACTGTTGTTTAAAATCACGCTTGGAGTCATTTTGATAATACACACTATTCAAATTCACCGACAACTCAAACAAATTGATTTAAGTGTTGGGCCAGAACACAAACGGCCTTGAGAATTGTTTAAATGAATCGGTAATACACACGCAAATACAACATGCAGATTTAAATCAGATCCATAAAACACCAACTAACCATGCTAAAATACGAGAAAGAAAACAATTAAAAATAAAATCAAGAGACACAAAAATAAATTAAAATAATAACAAAGTGCAACAAGATCCGCACGAAATAAACATAAAAATAACATGAAAACCTAACAATTTGACCGAAATTTGACAATTTAACCAAAAATGCGAAAATCCATGAAAATGGAATAAAAATCAAATAATTTGAATTGGAAACAATTCAATGAAAAAATTCAAAAGAAAAGTTGTCAAATTAAATTACAAAATAATAAAATTAAGAATAGAATATACTAGAAACTCACAAGGTCAAATTTTGTTTTACTAAATCAAAATTAACACGCAAGGTTAGGGTCGTACAATAGGTATATATACCGATTCATTTTCACATAATTTTAATCAGTTTTTGAAAAACTTGAATCGTTTTTAACTCTCAACCAGTGGAAGCCAGAAATTTTAGAATGTGAGTGAGAGAATGTTCGAAAACTCTCTCCACGTCGCGTCCTTGCAACCTCGAATGAGCTCTGCTTGGGTGTCGGAGTAGGGAGAGAGTTATGATGTACTATGAACGAAAATTATGGTATTCTATTAACGAAAACTATGATGTACTATGTGGCAATAAAATGTATTTACCTAAACAAATCGATTTTCTTTTGTCGAAATTTTTCCGGCCCACAGCCGACACATCATGCAAGATATCAATTTATCACATCCTATCGAACTGTGTAAGTGCGTGTATAATCGCCAATAGTTCGTGCCCATGAAGGCTACGGGGTGAGAAAGCAGTAGCTGGAACGTAAAATTATCATCCCGTATAGTGGAAAAGGGCGAAGTGGAAATAGTCATTTGGCTGTTTCGCCGTCACTGAATTCCCATAAACTCGACCTAAATTATGTTCACACATGGCTAAAAATTAAAACCCGAGTAGTCCAGTGGGCACTCATTAATTATAATATAAACACAAACGCGCCTAGGATCAATTAAAGGGGAATATGACGGGAAACTAAAAATAACAACCATTGCTATACCTTTCTAACATCACATCTTAATATTGGTGGGTTTCTGGGTGTTGATATTTTGAACTATATGGTTGTTACCCAGACAACCCAATACAAATAGCTTTCGCTTACCACTCGGCACCCGTTGCTAAGCAACGTTGGAACTGTGTTCGAGTAAGTAGATCGTCCGCAAAAAGTGAGCGCTATTACTAATAGTATAATTGACCTAACGATCCGTGGGTTCAACGAGCTGTAGATAGAAGGCCTGTGCTCGATTTCGATTTTTAAGTCCCATTATTCTCCTATCTCTTTCAAAGGTTAACCTATATTCTCGTCCATTCCCATAGTCCTTCTTATCGTCGTCCGTGTTGATGATTATTCTTTGGCCT
The DNA here is from genome assembly GCA_022537955.1 of Schmidtea mediterranea. Lineage (NCBI taxonomy): Eukaryota > Metazoa > Platyhelminthes > Tricladida > Dugesiidae > Schmidtea > Schmidtea mediterranea. The sequence goes on from CM039679.1 coordinate 241,718,785, forward strand.
GTGCACCCTTGGTTAGGTTAAATATTCTCACATTATCTCTCTTACTCTTATCCCTATTATAGCTACTATGATTCCTATTATTGTCATTAGCATTATCATTGTTACTATTATATGTATTATCTTTATTAATTGTTACTACTAATACCTTTATTATTATTTTTATTACTATATAATTACCATCATATTTATTATTATTACTATTATGATTTTTTTTACTACTATTATTATTATCATTATTATTACTATTATTATTATCCTAATTATGATCCTTATTATTATTATTATATTCTTATTATTATTATTATTATTATAATTACCATTATCCTTACTATTATCATTATTATTATCAAGTTTTTACTAGGGATCCTTCATTATTCCTCCGCTTTATAAAATATTTTTCTTGTATAAAAATTTAGCTGTAATCCATCTGTATTTTTCCGGTTTTCGATAAAGTGTTTATGTTAATTCGAAAAATTTTAGCAGCGTACCGCCCTTATTTTTCGGTTTTATAAGGATATTACACTAACATTTGAACAACATTTCATTTTACTTTACTATTTTCTATAAGTATTTTCATCGATTCGGAAAATTTGGGGAGCGATCCGCCCTTATTTTACAGTTTCATTTTTACTTTGCTATTTTTGTTAAGTATTTGAGTTAATTCGGAAAATTTGAGCAGCATTCTGTCCTTATTTTTCAGTTTCATAATAATCTTATACCAACCGTTGAGTCGCATTTCACTTTTATTTTTCTATTTTCTATAAATATTTTAGTTGATTCAGAAAATTTGAGCAGCGTTCCGCCCTTATTTTACAGTTTTTTATGATAAGTGTTTTAACTATTTTCAAATATTTGCGCAGCGTTCTGCCCATATTTTCCGTTTCAATTAACATAATTTATTTGATTCTTATTTAAACATTATTTTTCATGATTTTGGTCATTCGGATTAATCTTTTTCCGATGGCTATTCATTTTAACTGTTGCAACGATTATGCAATTTTCCCCACTACCCATTCCCTCTCTTTGTCCTTAAAATCTATGTATGCTCATTTCATAATTAATGAGTGCCCACTGGACTACTCGATGTTAGATATTTTGAGCCGAATGGAGGAAGACATAATTTTGGAGTCAATATCTCACTCTTCAAGTAATAAGCTTTACCTTTTAATTCATCCTATTAATCCATACGAGCCTTAGACGAACACGCCGAGAACACCCGATCCCAACGCCAAACTCCCGATTTAGAACGCTGATGGTGTTAATTAGCCAAAAATAAAATACGGTATCGTTAGAAATATGTGTTTTTTTCTTTTGTGAAGATGTATCAAAACCAAAGAGAAAAAGTCAAGGATATACATTTGGGCCTGAACCAGTTCAGAAGGGAATATCTAATATTAAATAGATTTCTGATTACCATATGTGACAACCATAAAATCGAACAGGGATTACCGACCTTGCTTTGACCCGTTTGCAATGGAGAGATGATTCGAGTGTTGGAATAATTTAAAATTACCAATGGAGATAATTAGCTTGAACACCGAAACCTAAAACCTTCAAAATGATGAAATATCACCTCTTGCTTTTGACGTATTCCCATGCCTGTGAAATCAAATTTCAGGTTATCGTTAAATTAGTATCCTAAAATACATTAAAGTAATTCGAATTATTTTGTTAATATCACTTATCAGACAGAAAATTTTTGAGTTTAATAAATTATATATCATTAACATGTTACTATTAAGTATTTTAGATCTTATTCATTAGAAAATTCAAAATAGGATTGTTTAATAAATTATATATCATTAACAGGTTAATATTAAATAGTATAGATCTCATCCATTTATATAATTTAAAATAGGATTGTTTAATAAATTATATATCATTGACTTGTTAGTATTAAATTATATAAATCTCATCCATTCAGGTAATTTGAAATAAGATTGTTATTCGAGTTACTCAAGGTATAGTTTAAGTAAGAATCTCATCAAAATTTTATGATTAATTAGCACAACGAGTAATTCGATATCCTTAACACCATTGGTTAATGTAAATAATGAATAGAATTATATAACCTCTTTGGTAAAGGATATGGGATGCCTTTTTTGCAGAAAATACTCTAGTGACGCAGTATGGCAAAAGGGTGATGGAACCTTTAGGGAAGCTCGGTATTATTATCAATAATATTAATTAAAATGATACTCTCATATATCCATTGCTTAAAGGAAAAATTTTCAAAACATTATTGCTTTAATAAATTGATAGTTAAAGATAACTAGATTAAAACAACGGATTTCCAATCGGTGTGTTACGATGTTTGTAATTAAATATTTCAGAATCGGGAAAATCTGTGTTTTTCAGAAGTTCGTTTAATTAATTTCCTTAATTCTAAATATTTACAGTTTGTCTTAATTTACTTTTATGTTTTCTTTTCTATTTCGAAAAACATAATTTATAGGAAATATTGATTTTTGGAAAATGTATTTTTTGTCAGAATTTTCTTACAATATCAAATTTCATTTTTAAAAATTAAAATAATTACTTATTGTTTACCAATTCATATATCCGTATGCGGATGAAATTAAATTAAGTTCACGTTTTACGAGTGTAGTATACGGTAAAGTAAACGGAAAGATTAATTCCGAAAAGAGTAATAACGTCAAACTTGGTTCATTGCTAATGGAACTAATGAAATCGGATCTCCTCTTCATTGCGGCTGGGTTGGGTAGGTCGAAATCACCCTCTTTTACAGCACGCTTCTGTCGACCCTCGGGGTAGAAAACAACCTCCCATCGAACTGTGTTCACGGTAATCATGATAGCAATAAAACACGCAAAGGAACAACTAAAGCACGACATCGCGCCACATAAGCCAAACAGTGTACTGATTTTTGTTGGAGAATAATCCAGGAAAACCGACCAATGAAGTACACAATATCATTTTCCGCCGCGTGCCTAAATAGTTACCTAGTGACAGCTGACCAAGTACCTCGAATAAATATATTGAAATTTTTTCCGTTTAGGCGATTCATGGATCGACGAATCCAGAATCACAGTGCGCTGCCCCGCATATGCGGCAAATCGTTGCCGTCAAGCCATGTGGGATGCGGGATTCACCGTATCCCCGATTAAAGAATCCAAATTTGGCACCCTGCAACAACCGGAGGTCGAGCTCCCGTTTGTTGCCATAAAGCGGGAGCCAGGCCGCAATCCAGCCAGAGAAATCCGGATTCAGACTGAGTTCCTCCTCGCTCATCTCGAGGAACATCAGCAGCAGACCAACATTCAGGTGGATCGAGCCAGGCGCTAATGTCAATGACGACATCGCAGCGGGCAGAATCGCCAGTACGGACGGATACGCTCCTCCGTACAACACATCATTCAACCTCAACTATGAAAGATTAAACACCAAATCCATAGCCATCAATGTCGTAGTTCCGCGGAGGATCCTTCCACGTAATATGAAAAGGGAGAAAGAGCAAGCCGAAGAACACCGCGAGCATTCTTACGCTCGGACGGTCCCAAAACGGAATGCCTATCAGCATTACCGGGAAACCCATTATGATTAGTTATCGACAATAAACTTCTCGGATGATCATGAATTTCTTGTTTAATTAAAACTTTTAAATAAAAAATCTTAGTTGATTACGAGTTCTTTGCTTGATAGAAATTATTAATGATGACGACTATAAGACTCTATAATTGATGATAATGATTAAATAATGATTGAGATAACATCATATGATCTAAAAACGTTTTTTTTTGCAGATATGAAGCCGATTATAATCCTACAACAAGAATTGGACCACGCGGGTATAACAAACAAGTGTTTTTATGAGCAAATCCTGCAGTTGACAAAGGAGGTGCAACAAATCAAAGCCACTTGGGTATAGCCGAAGGTAAAAATGCTCTACCAAAAGATAACAGCGGCACAGAAGGGCTGGTCAGAGGAGAAACGACTCAATCAGACCCTGGGGACACAGATAAGGGGTCTGGAAGTGGCGGTGTCAGCCTGTCAAGAAGGCTCAGCGGTGACGTACCCCCTCGTCTTCGCCCCTGCTCAACTAGCTTATAGAGATACGGTAGCTACTCCGAAAACTACCCCAAAGCCCAGTACCCATCGTCCAGGAAGAAAGGAGCGGGCCAAGCGTCGGGCCACTAGAGTGTAATTAGTATCATTAAATACAGGCTTTCTTTTGTGTTCGTTTGATTGTTTTCCTTTATTCCGTTGTTTGATCGAAATAGTACAACGTTAGTACAAACGAGAGTAAATAACGAGTCAAGTAATCGAATTATGGATTGAGTAAGATCAAACAGATAATTATGGGACCAGAATGAATAAAGCACACGCAGGCCTTCCAACGGTAGTGTGTTGGACCCAGTTTGAGGTCGGGCCAGGTATTTCCTCTGTGGCGCTCACCTTTGGCGACCTCAAAACCCATGGTTACATTACCAACGTCGCGTAGCAACAGGTAACCACTGGGCGAAACGAACATTTACATCTGGGGTCGAGGTCATCAAAACCATAAACCCCACAAAAGTATAACTAAATACGATATTTAGGCAAGTGCTATTTTTACATACATTGGTCTTTCTACTTACTTATACAAACTTTTAAGTGTATAAGGATTTCTAAATGAAAATCACATAATTTATAAATTTATTTAATGAAAAATTTCCAGATGGGACACTTGCAAAAGTGGTACCGAGCTAATAAAAATTTAATTCATAAAATTTAAAATATCCTAATAATGGATAATTATTAAATGATTTTCTAATTCAGATTACTTTTTAATGTAATATAATATGTTCTATATGAAACTATATAGTGTTTATCTAAATTTTAGCTTCCCATTTATGGTATATATTTAAAATATAGTTCAAATTTTAATTTTTAATGTGCGATCTAATTCCAGTACCTAATTGCGTAACAAACGAAAATGATATTGAATTAATACGAAATATTTTTGAAACATATAATATTTCTATTGATATTGAAGGATTATCATCTGTTCTCAACATCATGAAAGGTTTGTATTTATTTTTTAATTATGAAATGGTATTATAGTGTAGGTGTGACGTATAATGTTATACAGGAATCTAAAGATGTTTTGAAACATTGCAATCGAAATGAAATAAACAAGGAAGATGTTGAATTTGTAATGGAAAGGTTTATTGATAAGCATATGAAAGTATCTGTTCCCCCTAGAGAAGTGATATCTGAATCCGCAGAGTTAATAAATTTGCAATCTTTAGATTTCTCAGATTTGGTTGATAAACCGTCTGCTTGTGAAAACGATTAATTTTGTTTATATTTAAATTCTAAATGGTTTTTAGAACTTGTACATATAACTAATTAATATGTTAAATAAAGTTAATTTTTAAAATAAAATTATAAATTTTTACAACTATATTTATTAATTTAACGTATTTTATATGTCCTTTGATTTTTTATCTTTATAATTTATGTAAAGTTAAGCTTCACAATTTTTAACAAGAGTTGAAATTTGTTTTTCATTTAACTAACTAATATTTTAGTTACTAAGCTTAATAACAAATTACAAATTCCTTACTATTTTAAAGTAGAACATTTTAACCGAAATAGTTCAGAAAATTAAAAAAAACTTAATATTTCCTTGTGTTGAATCTAAAGTACAGTTAAATTATGTAGTTTTTTTAGTAAAAATTTAATAACGTTAGTTCGGAATAGATGAGTTACATTATGATGAATCTTTTACTCAAAATTAAATTTGGCGCTATTTTTAATGTTATTAGTAAAACAATATCAGTCATGTAGATAAAACTTAGTTAACGGCTGTTTCAACGTCTCGCCAAGTAAGTAGTATATTCACTATTAAGTTTCCAACTTCAGTAGGTCTCTGTTTTTAACTCGTTTATCAATTTACATTTAATTGGCGTAATGTCACCTACATCGGAGAGACTTCCCGTTATCTGTGCACTGAATGGTGCTATTCAATTGGAAATTGTGAACTTGTGAAAATTCGGTATCAATAAAAATTATTTCTGTGTTGAGTTACTTCAATGGTGTTTAAAAAGCACGTTGAGTCAGAAAAACAGTTCCTGTTGAATCACTAAATATTACATCAACAGAATCATAATAATATTAAAGTAGAAACTCTTTGCAAAAACAAGTTATTATTGACAATTGAGGATCCATACAACTTAAAGTCCGGATTAACTAAATTATAGCATATAAACCAACGTTTACCTCAATCAAATTACCCTAAAAGTTTTTAGCGCAAGATCAATTTCATACTTAGTGGTGGGTTACAGGGTTTCGTTGTTTGTTTGAGTTAGCCTGTACTTGTCCCAGTAACGCCATACAAAATGATTTTAGCTGCCACTTGGCACCCGTTGCTAGGCAACGTTGGTAATGTGTTCAAGTGGTGGATTATCCGCAAAAATTGAGTATTATCACTAGTACTGTAATTGCTCGGACAATCCTCGGGTTCACGAGCTGTCGATAGAAGACCTGTGCTCGCTTTTAAAATTATTTGGTCCCCTTGCGTTTTAGTTTCCATCGTTTATCCATTTATTTTATCGTCATTAGTTTAACAATGAAATAGGTGGTACTGCTTATTTAACCTCTCTACAATGTTGCTTCAAACCTCAAGCTGATATAAAGATAATAAAATGTACACGGAAACCACAATATATATAAATGAGGTTTTTTTTTATCTATGAAACACATGAGTTATAAGATTTCCGACTGATTGGAAGATCGAGCGGCTTGGCGCTTAGCCCGCTCCTTACGTCCAGGTCGACGACTGGCTGTTGACGGGGTGATTGGAGTAGTTAAGGTTGCGGATGAAGTAGAGTTCGCTTCGCAATAGGCCAATTGAGCAGGGGCGAAGACTAGAGGGTAGGTCACCGCTGCTCCCTTCTGACAGGCGGATAACACTACCTCTAACCCCCTGATTTGAGTTTTTAGGCCCTGTACTAACTGTTTTTCTTCTGCCCACCCCTTCTGGGCCGCGGTTAGTTTTTGGTACAGCCGTTTGATTCTCGTGGGCTCGATCCATGTCGCTTTAATTTGCTGCGTTTCTCGGACTATTTGAACGAGTTGGTCATGGAGTTTCTTATTGGCCTGTCTCGCATGGGTTAATTCATTTTGGAGCAACTTCACAGGGTCCATTTCTAGAATAGCGAGGGTTGAAATTCATGATGACGGTTATAATGATAAGTGTATTTAAACTTAAACATATTTATGAAATGAAAACTACAATCATAATAAAAGAAGAGAAAGAATTTTTAGATCCATAATATTAATATTATACCAAATAACAAGAGGTTCAAATCATTATTACGATGTTCAATCATCTGCGAAGAATCGCTTGATCCCTTCTTCTGGGGAATAACCAGGGATCACAAACACTGGCCTCTTGAGGTTCCGGACTAGTCTCGGTGAAGGTGGGTATCTGCTGGCCAGACGTCCTGCCACTAGGTCATCTTTGACGTATTCTGTTGTTCGGGCTACAGCTACCTCGACTTGGCGCTGGTGTTGGAGGAGGCCCTCCAGGAGCTCTTGGGCCTGAGTTAGGATGTCCTGGGATGGTTTTGGCTCGTCAGACAGTTTCCGGAACTGTCTCATAAACTCCTCCGGTGATACGTCCTCTTGCTGGTCTTCTTCGGGCACGTCAGGTATCGCTCTTGATACACCCGATTCCATGCCTGCCTCCATTGTTCCACGACGTGAGCAGGGAGTTCAACCATAGCTCCAGTTTGTCCTGAATGGAAAAATTGTTTTTACTCCGTGATCTGGGGCACGCAATTAGGTAACATTTCTCATCGTTTTTAAGAAAAACTGGATTATCTCAATTTTAAATGTGCTACAACTCACGGAACTCGAAGTTGACGTATTTTTCTGGCTGGTCTGGCAAGGTATGGGAAGAGGGGGGGGGGGACGATACTTCAAAGCTACTGGGTTACTCGTTCTCATACCATAAGGGTCGGTTCAAGAATTTTTTATGGATGTTAGCGAAAATCAAAAAATGCAAATCATTTGTAACTTTACTTTATTTCGATCGCAAATGGTTTATTTATTCCTAGTATTAAGGTTGGTATATGTTTAAAATGTTCAACTAGATGTGTTCTAAATATTAATATACGATAATTAAATAAATAATCCGTTAAGAAAACCTTGTAAAATATTCTTTGGGTATTTATGAATTCTGAATGGAACAAACTTAAGTTAGTTAAATTTTACGAAACGACAACTTGATAATTAAACATTCATGTATTTTAAGCTAAAATAATTTTAACAATTACCATTTGATTATTTGAAAAACAAATCAGTTACAAAAGTTACAAAATTCACACTTAGTGTCCGATCCATTGATCAATTAAAATACCTGGGTGATTATTCGAGAAATTCGTTTCTCCAGAAAAGAATATAAATCGTTGACAGTTTTCAAATGCGACCAAGACGGAATTTTTGTTTAATAATTTTCCTATTAAATATTTGCGACGCTGCTGTCCTATTGGGTTGACGAAAAATGCGTAGCCAAAATTGATTTGTCGTGCTTAATGGTGAAACGACAGGATTTTGGGAGTTCGTCGGGTGTGAGAATACTAAGATTCGTCAATAGATATGACTTATTGATTCGCGGCCGTCAATCCGGAGAGTTTACTTATTAATGCTATGGAGTTGATTCTAGATTATTCCTGTGGCTCAAATATGAATATAACTTTGTTATGGAATTTAATTGAAAATTTACTTGAAGGAACTTCTGTAATGTTTGGAGATCGCAACTCTAAGTCCTCGTCCGGAATGTTCGGTGAATACATAATTTGATAACGAAAATGAGGTATAGTCTATTGTCAACGTTAATTATAAAGTAAATGCACAGTTGAAAATCAGACAGGCAGGAAGTGCATGCCACTTATAACTCGGCTACGGTAGCCGATGTTTATATCGCCGGAAATGTCGACAAGTGAGAGTGTTTATTTTTCAACTGGTAATTACAACATTTATTTCAGGTGAATGAACTTTTCAAATCGCGATCGTGGACTATTCGGTGAGTTTCATAGATCAACCTTTGTTATAATGAATTTCATAGAATACAGTGATTTTAGGAATTTGGGCTACTCTATTATATCTCGGAATTTTTTGGTCAATGGATTTTCTTATGGATGGTCAATGGTTTTGTTAGAAAGCTGCTATCGGGTCATTCGGTAATTTATTTTATTTAATTACTTTATTTTAGTACACATTTTAAGGGATTTTCTTCGTCGCAAAATTTTCGCGTTGCTTAATATTGAAAGTTTGTTCAACTTCTGCTGGAATTTCATTGCTAATCTGCTTATCTCCTGGATTTTTTTTGCGTTAATTTGAGTAAGCGAATAGTTTTAATTTATTGAAATAAATTTTATGATTCTTCTTTCGTTTTTTTTAATATATTAAAGTAATCGTTTACTATATTTATGCGAATTAACAAGGAGTTTCCAGTTATGACTACTTTACAGATGAAATCAATCATATGATCGTTCAATGTTAGGTGAGTTAATTAGAGTTTTTATTCAAGTTACACAACTTTTTGGGTTGATTTATTATAAATCGAGGAATTTATGTTATTTAGTTTAAATTTACATGTATATTAAAGAAAATTTGTTGATTAAATCAATGAGATACATTAGTTTGGCTTAATATTTACTTTAATTACTGGTTTTTTAATCGATGATAGTTTTACTCAAAATTCATTTACTGATACTCAATAATTTACAATAAATTAATTTAATGGATTACGCAATTTTACTCAATAAAAACTCTACTTTTAATTATAATGATTTAATCAATAACTACTTTAATTTTAATTAAATCATTGAATTACTTATTTAATGATCACTACTAATTTATTCGAATGGTAAATTTAATTTATTTCAACATATTAATCTAAATTAGTTATAACAACGATTTCTATTTAATTTATTCCCCGTGCCATTCCCCTTTAATAAGCCTTAAGCGCATATTGTGTTTACATTATATTTACTGAGTGCCCACTGGACTACTCGGTGTGATGATTTTGAGCCGTGTGTAGTATGATTTTAGGTCGATTTTACAGAAATGAGAAACGAGGAAGCAGCCAAGAGACTTCTTTCTTATTTCTCGTCTCATCTATACGGATAGTATTGACGTTCCAACCCTGCGTTCCGCACGCCGGGTCTTCACGGGCACAGATCATTGGCGATATTCCACGCACTTACAGGAATCTGACTTGTGTGTAGAGTTTATTTACTTGCGATAGGTGTTGGCTGTGGGCCGGAAAAATTTCGACAAATGTTTAATTTTAAGAAAACAAAAATTTTAAACATCATAAATATATATTAATATCAATTAAAAAATAAAATACAGAATTACTTGACCCATTCAATCAAAATTTCATAAAAATACATCTCCCCCCACGCCGACATCTAAGCAGAGCTCTACCGAGGTTGCGAGGATGTGACGTGGAGAGAGAGTTCCAAATAAAACAAATTCTCACTTAAGAATAATAGATTTTAAATCAAAATTCGAAAATAGTTTGAAAAAACAGTCATCGTTTTACCAATGGTGTTTTTAATGTGAAAATGGATCAGTATTTATACCTATTTTCTGTCCCTAACCTCGCATGTTAAATTTGATGCAGTAAAACAAAATTCGACCTTGTTATTTTCTAGTGAATTCTATTCTTTAATTTTATTATTTTTTGATTTATTTTAATAATTTTTCATTTAGAATTTTTATTGAATTATTACTAATTCAAATTTTTTGATTTAAGTTTCATTTTCATGAACTTTTATCAATTTTTCAATTTTGTCGAATTTGTTGTGTTTTCTTGTTATATTTGTGTTGGTATCGTGCGGATCTTGGTGCGTTTTGTTATTATTTTAATTTATTTTTATGTTTATTATTTTATATTTAATTCTCTTTTTTTTCTCATATTTGATAGGGTTTAATTGATGTTTCAATAGGCTTATTTAAATTGCATGTTATATTTGCGTGTGTGTTACTGATCCATTAAAACATTCCTCAAGGCCGTTTACGTTCTGGCCCAACATTAGTATCAACTATAGAAATATAAAAATCGAGCTCAGAAAACGCATTCAATCACATATACACATTTTATATAAAGATACGCATAACATATTGTGAAACTGTAATATTTATTTATCAGGAAACTGTTATATTAAATAACTTTTACTAACCAGTGTCGTCTTATTTATTTATATAAGATACCAAGTTAAAATTCTGTGAACCTCAACAAATTTTTAATAAGTAACTTTATCAATATTAAAAAAACTTATCTTAAAAACTAAAAATATCAACCGTACAACTATAATTTGTTTTCAATATCAATGTTTCCTTTTGTTAATTCAATAGATCTTTAGACTTTTGAAAATAGGCCCAGCAAGCAAGTGGCCTTCATCTTCTTTATGTTATTACGCTAATACAAAAAATAAAAGAACTTTTATCAATACTTCCGATAAAAGGAACAACACCAAGTGCAAAAATGATTGCAACTTTTATGTCATTTGCTAAAAAAACAAATTTCCCTTTACATAAAGTGGCTGCATTTGTCTACTGACAAAGCACCTTCAATGATTGGTAACAACAAAGGATTTTTAACCCTTTGCAAGCAAAATGTAAATTTCCCTGATTTCATATCATTTCATTGTATTATTCATAATAATACCTTATGTGCAAAAATATTGGATGTTGGCAGTAAAAATTGCTAATTTGATAAGAGCACGAACTTTATGAAGGAGTCTATTCCGTATTCAACTTGAAGACAATGACTCAGAATATGAATCATTACTTATTTTTTGTCATGTTAGATGGCTCAGTTGAGGAAGCTTTTTAAAAATATTTCTAAATCTTGTGTCTGAAATAATTGCTGGGTACTTATGGGGAAGAACTTTATATGAGTGTCAAAGGAATGGCTACAAACCCCATACAGTACACGCATAACAATCATTACCACTAGGCACCCGTCACAAGTGACGTTGATGCTGTGCACTAATGAGTGGAAGGTTAGCAAAAGGTGAGCTTCTTTACAAGAACTGCTAATGTCTTAACCCTCCGTGGGTTCACGGACTACCGTAGAAAGTTTATTGTCCTACTCGTTAAGGTTCCCTTTTAACTCTATTTTCAATGGCCTTGAAACAATGTGAATTAATTCAATACATTTATTTATAATTAAGGTTAAACTATAATTAAACGATCACAAAGGTGCAATAGGTTTTTTGGTGTACAATAATGTCAAATAATGTCAAAAATGCTCGTAAATTGCCCCAACAGGCAGGCTTCATTTAGTTTTCTGTTTCGGGCCCTTTTGTGCTTGCTCGGTCGAGGTTTAGAAGGTGGCGCTCGCTTTAGAGTCGGCGCGTTTATTGCGGGAGACGGCTCTGGAGGAGGTGCCGAGGTAAAGGCCTTTTCCTCCGTTAGATCCATATCGATAGCCGGAAACAGTTCTGTTTCTTAGCTTCATCCGGTCGGATCCACGTATCCTCCATGCATCTACAACGCCGCACGAGGGACTCCGCCCGCTGGGATTGACTCATCGCCTCTTCGTGGTACTTGGCGACGTCCCTTCTGAATTTCTCGAAGTCGGCTTGGTGATTTTTCACTAAAAAAGAAGGATAGGAATTAACTATAAGTTGGGTAGACATGTGGAAATGATATCATTAGAATCAATGCCTATATGTCAACACGGCAGACTATTATATTTACCTAGGGTTAATGCGTTACGGTGTCATCTATCAAATCCCATAAGTGTAAACCTTATTCATTGTCTGTTGTTCTCCTGCTGATATTCCGGGTATAGCGAGTTCGTGGGATAGTATGCGATGGGTTGATTTAATAATAATAATCATAATAATAATAAAAAACCTAATAACAATAGTAATAACCATAATATTAATAATAATTTTACCAATAATAATAACTATTACTATGATAACAATAATGATATTAATAATAGCAATAATAACTATTTTTATAATAATTATCAGTACATTAACAACAATAATAACAATAATATTAATAATTTTGGTTCCTAAAATGATTAAAATTTATCCCTAATTTTCCTAATAAGAAATTTACTTTAAACTTTAAACTTTTAATTTATTAACGTTAAAAAAATTAAAATTATTTAATTTAATTTACTATATAGTAATTTATAAAATTTTAACTTATATAGTGTAATTAACCCTATCGTAAGTAAAAACTTTCTATTGTATATTACCTGTATTCATTTTAACCCTTAAAAGTCCATGGTTTGGAAGATATTCAAGTATATATCTGTTGGGTTATTATTATTGAAAGTCGGTTCCCTCTGACTCTTCGTTTCTTTTTCGAATCAAGTAATCAAACCCAACACAGAATAATTTTATTTGTACTTTATCACAGTTACAGCTCAATCCAATTTATTTCAATGTTTTGTAATCACAATTTCACTAATTTATTTGCATCTTTTAACCACCGTATAAATTTGATTATCTTAGAGTAGGTTATCCAATGGAGAGCCACCCTTTCTGATAGATAACTTTGACTTTACTTGGGTTTAGATTCCTCTACTAACCTAGTTACACTAATCATTTACGTCGATCCACTGGTCATTTCGTGTTTTTCCCTTTTCCTTTTATACTCATGCTCAGACTGTTTTCCGACGATTGTTAACATTATTTCCTACATTATTAAATTATTAACAATAATTACTTTCCACAGATCACCTTAGCCGACTTTTGTCAACAACGTTTGCTCCATTACTAAATTAAAAAATAATTACCTCTCCATAGATCAGTGGTGCCCATTTCATATTGTTTAGGCCAAATTACCCAGTTATATTATTCCGTCTACTCGCCGGGATTTCGTCATCTCTCGGGTTTCCCATTGGTTCGGATTTCCCAATTGACTCGGGCTTCCCATTAGTAATGAATTTTTTTTAATTAATTTCTTTTTTTGTCTTATATTATTTTCTAGGGACCCCTCACTAAATTTTTATTATTATTTCCGGACTCGTCTCTCGATTTGGCGTTCAACCATACCAATTTCCCCCGATTAATACTACTTTCGAATTTTTATAAATTTTTTAATTAATACTGCACTTTTATCATTTTGGTGTTTTATTGATTTTACTGTGCTTTTCCATAATACCCCAAAATATCATATTACATAAATTTATTCCATTTTACTTGCCACTTATTTCCATGGCAACTTAATAAACAATTTCTAATTTCTATAATATAAGTAAGTTTCGATTTTTAGATACTTTTAACTAATATTTTTTTACATTTTCAGGTTCTCATCCACCGCCAGATCCATTCAGACAACCTCTAAAAACACGGATACTTTCTTTAAGGTTTGTAGTTTTATTTTAAGTTAATTTCATTAATCTTTAATTTCAGGACTCTCCGATCCCGACGATCATTATCCCAATTGAAAACTTCCCGCTGGAATTTTAATTATTTGAAAATATGATTTGTGAAATTTTGACAATTTTTCCTTCATTAATAAGTTGTAATAGAAGTATTCGTTTGTTATATCTCTTTTCCTTAGATTTAATAAAATTTTGTAATTTATAAACATAATCATATAATAATAATAACAATAGCAATATTATAATAATAACAATAGTAATAGCAACGTTGTTGATAATGATGAAATCGGAAACCACGTTAACAGTACTAACAAATATAATCCACGATAATAGTAATGACCTTGGCAATACCAATAATAATACTTATATCAATAATAGTACTAGTGATAATATAATAAAAATAATAATAATAATAATAATAATAATAATAATAATAATAATAATAATAATAATAATAATAATAATAATAATAATGGTACTGATAGTAATAATAATATTAATAGTAATAATATTAATGATGCGGGTATTACTAATGTCGTCAATAACAATAATAAAGATAATATCCAAATCTCTAATAATAATCATTATGTTAATATAGTTGATAATAATAATAATACTGCTAATAATAATAATAATAGTAATACTAATAATAATAATAATAATAACGATTGTAATGATAATAATAGTATTAATAATAAGCTATAATGGTCTCTATTGACATTTCGGAGTTATGGAAGATCTATTTGGAGTTAAGAGGGGTTGGATCTGAATCATTTCTTTAAGTTTTAACATATAATTTTATTGGCATTAAGGTTAAGATGTTTTATTACTTTAACAATAATACTAGAAAAAGTAAATGTAAATTAAATGGATCCCTAAACGATTTTTACATGGAGATTTTCTACGAGACCGAAATGGACTAAGGTTTCACTTGAACTTTTTATACTTACGTATTGTAATCTACACGTATAACTATTGATCAATTTAGCCTTTCGGATTTTCCTAATTTCCTAATGATTTCGAATCAATGTATTATTGGTCTTCTCTCATTCTTCTGGTTTCTAATTTGTTTTCTTTCTCCTAACTAGTCATGCTTATTTTTATTTTTATGTTTATTGATTTTAGTCCTTCCTTATGGCCACTCTCAGTCATCATGACGGTCAGGCGATGAGGTTACCGGGGGAAAACTCTGGGCTGTTCTGAAAACCGTCCTCACAGCTGTTCTTCTTCCTGGGCACTACAGTCCGTGGTTAAGTACCACTCGTAGTCGGTCAAGAATGTTTTTTGATTTAACTAACTTGCAAATTTGAGATTTTAAAAATGATACCACTCCGTCGAGATGGAGTTCGATCATGAATAAATTATTCTCGTAATAGATATGAAATTAAAAATAAAAAAAAATGCATAAGTTAGAGTTTAAATAATAAATAAAAAAACTAAAATAATGGTTAAAACTATTGTAATTAAGCTAATAAATTGCAAAATATAACAATAACAAAAATTTCGGTTAACATAAGGCAAATTTAAATTACATATAAAAATATAAAAATATTACTTGTTCAAAAAATTCAGGATAAACATTACGTCAGCAAGTACAATAGGTAACAATGGAGTTTCCGAGAGAGTTTGAGTTTTAAAATTAAGAAAAGGTATCTTCGCAATATTCTCAAAAAATATTCTCCTTAAAAATATTCCGAAATTTGTCTTCCCAGAACTGCCTTATATACCACGATTTCTCGTGTGTGTGTTTTGATACGGTAAAACAAGGAATTTTCCAGAATATTCCAAAATTAAAATTTTTTAATTCTTTTAATTTAAAATTAAATTTTTATATTTTTATGTACAGAAATTTTTATTTAATTTTTATTTATTTTATTTTTCTTTACATTTTCTATTTTTGCTAAATTTTTAAGTTTTCCGCTCAAAAACACTCAGGCGTTATCGTGCTGGTCAAACAAATATGGGCTGAATCAGTTTTTGCCCAACATAAAACACTCCGGGCCAGTTAAAATTGCGACCCGCAATTGCATAATTCAAGATATTGAAAGAAAATAATAGATAATAAAAAAAACTTTACACTATGCACGATTACAGTCGTGACTTATACACATACATAAAATTGAATCAATAAAATAATAGCATGCACAAGATCAAAAGTATCATTAAATAGTCTGATTGGTCATTAAATAATCTGATTATTAAAATAATAGAATCATTATAGTCAGATATAGTCTTTCTGCTCGCAGGTTAGGATTGTATCGTATTGAATTGGGCTTTTAGGCTCGGAGATTGAATTGTCTGGATTAGATTCTATTGGATTGAATTATACAGATTAGGAAGATTAGGTTTTATTGGATTGGATTATGGAGGTTGTATCGTAAGAAATGAAAGCTTAGGGAGATTAGATTATTGGATTGGATTGTAGAGTAGGGTGGTCCTTAGCATAGGGAAAAAAATGAAATTCATAATTTGAATTCTGGCACCCATCCAATCTGTGCCAAATATTGAAATAATGAATTGTGTAAAACATCATTACAATTGAAGAATATTTAGAGGTGGCCCTCAGGCATTGAAGTTTTGTATGTACCACAATTTCAAGCTCGATAGTCGATATTGCAAATTGTTAAAGGTTTCTTACATTTTTAAATTACATTTATTCTACACACAACAGCCTGAACAGGTTAGTTTACTGTACAACAAATAAACAATAATGTCACTGATTTAGAAATAGATCCAACTGAAAATGTTAAGAATTATGTCTCTCTGCCAACTGTTCTTCGCTGTATTATTATTTGACAACATTCACAATTTCACAGTGTCAGATTGTTGACCACTAGCACAAGTCGCCAGGTTTCGTTTGGTACACTCAGGGAACTGGCGCCTATGTTCATTCACAATTTGGAGAAGGAACTGGAGTTTATCTTCATTCTTGGTCAGTTTCTTATTAAAATCCTGAATGAGAGTAACACCACGCTTAGCCCTGTCGTTGACGACTGCCAAGCTCTTGACAATGCCCAGCGCTCGCGTGTATGACTCATCTTGTTCCCAATCAGATGGATCCTTGTTGACCAATGTTACAGGTAGATCAAGCAACTGGAACAGTTTCTTGGAGTTCACTGTGCAGAACTGTTCCAAACCTCGTTTTCCCAGGAATGCATCGGACTTTATGCTGGGTCGCTTCGATGGATGATCTGGAGCTTCTTCGTCCATTGCAGCAATCATTAGCCTCTTGGAGTCATGTGATAGTCTGGAGTCAAACAGCGCCAGACCAATAAGCTCTTCGGACAAGTACCACATATGTAGCCCGAGCTTCTTGCTGGTAGCAGCAGAAATAGCCGCATGCGGATAGCTTCTAAGTTGTCCCATAAGCGTGAAGTCATTCAGAGGTGCTTCAACAGCCAGTGGTGCAGTCATCCAGGCTTTGAGGTGGATGACAACGGAAAAAGTGGCGACATCACAAATACCACGCTCTTCTGAAACAGTCATCTTAAACTGACTGAGAAAGAGAAACATTTTGATTGAGTAGATAACTTTCGCCATCCATCGTGCCCGATGCATTGCACCATGCACCTGAAATCGAATTCCGCGATCAGGAACATCTCCAAGAAATATGACTGCAAGCTCCAGAAATTCTCTGTAGTCATCTCTTGGATGTTCAGCTTGCAAATATGTTCTGGCAAAACTCAGGATGTCAGAACGATATGGTGCAACTAACAACTCAACCGACGGGTCTGAAGAAGCAAGCTGAAAACCGTCACGATCTATGAATTGCCAGTAATCTCTGAACCTCTTGAATATCTGAATTTGTTGTTGTCTCAAATGCAGCCCCAACTATTAACTCCATAATGTGGTGACGACAGGCCAGGTATAGAAGATCTTTGTTTAGTTTGTGCTCGATCAGAGAACATGCTCCTGAACGATGACCAGTATTAGATGCTGTCGTGTCAAAACAAACTGCAGCGACCTGCTCTGCAACACCCCACTCGTTCCAAACATTGAACGACTGCAGATGCTTGTGCTTCACCTGTCCCAGATGACAGCTTTGGGACGCCAAGTAACTGTTCGACTCCAACACTTGAGATAAGGACTGGAAGTCGGTCTACATGTTCATGTGTCGATAAGTCTTCCATCAGCTTGCCGTCCCAGTGAACCGTTAAAGGTACAGTTGTTGAAAACTCTGATCGCAGACAGCTCGATCTGGCAGCCCGATGACTTGCTCTAGCGCGATGTATTGATCTTCGATTGATGTTTAAAGTGTTCACATCATGGCCAAGACTGGAATCTACTTCACTGAGAACGAAGGTAGCATTCCGTGATGAAATTTTAGTTCTGTCCAAAGCTGAAGTTAAACCAGGAGACAACACATTGATTTTTGCTCGTTTGGGTCCAACACAGACTTCATCCGATCGACTGCAAGTTTTACTTTTATCGAAGTACTCATCATCATCATACTCATCAACTGCATCATCATCTGAAGATAAAGCAGTTTTAAGAGCAGCCTGGCTCGAATATGCTTCAATTTCCTCTTGTGATCGCTTCTTGCGCTTCAGTTCTGCCTCCTTCCGATCCTGACGACGGCGTGTCTTCAGTTCTTCCACTTTGTCAACAGCTCTAATTGAACCTGACCGGCCTTCCTGCCTTTGAGAGAGGAGGAACGCTCTATCTTCAGGAATAGTAATCAAAGTCAGTGCATCCGAATGTGCGATGTCAAAGAGATTGTCTAGGCGTGAAGTGAATTCATCCTCCTTCATCTTGTGTCCATCGGTAATCCGATTCTTGTGCTTTTGGAGACCTTTCCATTCAGCAAAAAATGCTTCCAACTTGTCGATGCAATGTTTGGCTGCTCGAATTGGAATACCAGCCTTATGCCAAAATCCAAACACCTTTTCGATGGTTTGTCGACTAGAGTCACGAACGGTCAGATTCTCAACTTTGTGAAGATGCATGAAATAACCAAAAGTTTGGCGATGCAATGGCAACTTTGCTCCCAGAATGTCAGACTCCGCTGAACCGAGCAAGTAGACATTTGATTTTCCTCTGGTCTCCATTTTTAATCTATAAAAATAAACATTATATCAAAAACTGACAAGTGACAACACATAATTATGGACTAGGCGTTTACTAATCACTTCAAATAATGACTATTGAGTATTCAGTAATGAGTAACGAATGATAGAATAATGAATTAACAGAAGTAATTAAACCCATTCAAATAATAGACAAATTGGATTAATAGAAAAAATTACATTTACCTTGAATGCAAGCAATCCACTTGAATCCACTACAATCCAGTGAGAGCAATCTAGCGCACTAGTGCTGTAATTAAAGACTTGGCAGACACAGATAAGTATTGACTAAGCAATTCAATGATAGCAGTCAAATTATTTATTATTTAAGGGTTGTAAGCTTTTTTGCAAATTTGCACACAGTGTCTACTGTACCAAAGAATATTTATTTTGTCATTGGGATGATGCAATGATGATGTAGTATGTAAGTTAATATATTGTACAGTTACAATACATCATATTTATACAAAACACGAAACAGGTTTAAAACTTAACGATTTATTTAAATTTCATGGATTTAGTCAAACTTCAAAGCTTGAGGGCCACCTCTAAATATTGCCCAATCTGCATGATTTTTTGCACATAATTTTATTTCTGTAAGTGGAACATATTAGTGGGGTGCCAGAAGATGATTTCAAACTTTTTGTTTTAAGGGCCACCCTATTGTAGAGGTTGTATTGTAGGCATTAGCTTTAGTTGATTAGGTTTTATTGAATTGATCAGTTTTTGGGTTTGAGTTTTAATATTTTAGAACGTTAAATTGGGACTGGAACAATCAATTAGGTTTTCTAATATAGTTATTTTCGAGAAGTCAGATTTGGGTTTACTTCCGATTCGGACCATTCAGTATCAATTTCTGGTTCTGTTTTTACTTCGTGGCCCATAATTGATCGCAGGATCCCAGTTATCTCCTCATTTTGCCTATATGTGATGGCTAACAGAGTTTGAAAGCTGTCGATTTCTGCTGTTTGTTGGGGGTTTTCTCCGGTTCTCGTTTTGAGTCTTCGCTGCTTCCTTTGCAATTCTAATATCTTTTCTTTCTTTAAACGGATATTTCTTTGGCTGTTGATTTTCCACTGGGTTTGTTGGATTAGTTTTCGGTCTTGCCGTTTGATAATCCTGCTTAGTTTTCGATTCTCTTTCCTCAAGGATCGTTTCTTCTCGTGATTTCTCTCATTTTTATTTTTTAATTTCTTGAGGTACTCTTGGTTAACTTTGGCTAGTTCCTTAAGTCTGTAAGATTCGTCCTTCCAGTAGTCCACTAATATTTTGTTTACTGTCCGCAGAATCGATTGTCTTTTAATCTCATCATTTTTAAACTGTTCACTTCTGAGGCTCGTTTTTGTTTCGATGAGTTCTTTTCTCAATATTCTTAGTTGTTTCTGACTTTGATTGTTTTGATGTTGTAATCATTTTACTCCCACCTCTTGTTGCTGGATTTGGTGACACAATCCTTCTTGTTCTTGTTTTTGTTTTCTTCTATAGAAATTTAAAGGATCTTCATTTAAAGGTTGAGGATTTCCTTGGAGTTTTGGTATAGTTATTGATGGGTTTATGCTCGTTGCTTTGTTGTCGAATCTCCCTCGTGGGTTCCAATAATTCATTTCTATAATAATTTTTGATTAAGTGTCTGTTTCGGTTTACATAAATATTCATATATATATATTTGTAATTATTTTGATTTTAGTTCAGAGTTTTTCTCAGTTTCGCAAAGATAAATGGACTTCATGGATCCAGAATACGATGAAATCTCCCTGCATTACGATAACATGGTCGAAAAATAATTGTCAATTTAACGGCTGAAAATGGATTTCTGGTTAATAGTAAAATGCATTTGGTGCACGAAGAAAGTATTCAATCTTTGATTAGTAATTCATAAAGTAATGTAATTGTACCAATACAAAAATTTTTTTTAATACACTTTATATATATATATATATATTTTTTCATTTAATACACTTTATACAATTTTTCCAATTCTACTCATTGATTGTTACACCCAGGTTTCGTCTTGTCCGGCGAAACCTCCACTATTTCCAATTGGGGGTACTGAAATTAACGGCAGCAGTATCATTGGCGGTTTATTTCCCAGTTGTATTATTTCCATCCATAATTCTGCCGATATTTCCACTTCTTCAGCCAACAAAAGTGCTAAATAATTTGAGTTTTCCAACAGACTCTCTTTTATTTTCACACTTTTTCGACGTTTCTTTCATTAATACCATCTCTTCATGTGCCTTTTGAGATTTGGTTTTCCAGTTGCGGGCTTGGTCGCAGATACATTGAACCTTGTGTTCCAATTTTAACCGGGTTTTCTTTGCTGTTTCTTTTTCTGCTAACCAGCGTCGCCTCACGTCGATATATTCCTCCTCATAGAATCGTTCAGCTTCTACTTCCTATTTCTCGACTTGGAATTTCAATTTGTGTTTTTGTATGAATTCTTGTTCATACTTCCGCTTCCAATTTTTGGCTTGCGTCTTTATGTGCTCCAACACTTTCTTTTGTTGTTCTTCCACGGGTTCCGGTACCCTTATTTTTCGTCTTTGGCCTCTTGCTTTGTTTAGCTCTATTTTGCATTTCTGCCATTTTTCAGTTATGGCTTTGCAGCGGTCTCTTTCGCTATCCCATTCTTGTTTGTAAAACTTTTTATCATGAGCTTCTTGTTGCTTGAGCTTTGCCTTTCATTGTCTCGCTTGTCTTTCCAGCTGCATCGCTCTATGTTACTTTTGTAGGCTTAAATCACGAACTCGATAGTAATTTGCCGTTAAGGTTTCTATTTCCTGTCTCCACTCATCGAGCAATTGTTGTTGGTTTTTAATTGTTGCGTTTTTAATTGTTCCACTTGGTCCTGCTTTTCTTGAAGTAGTACGGCTAACTGACGACGTCTTGCTTCCTGCACACAAATGTAATCCTTCAAATCGTGAATTTCTTGCTCCAGCTTTTCTTCATTTGATTTAGCTGCTACGATTTTCTGTTCGAAGGTTTATTGGTCTACTCGCCTGTTGTTTTTTAGTGTCGCTTCTCTGACTTCTAGCACTAGGCTTTTTACTTCCAGTTCTGTTTCTTTGGCTTCCAATCCTAGGTTTTTACTTATATTTCCAAGGTTTTCCTATTTACTTCTTCTTCTTTAACTTTGAACAGTATTTCATATATCTTTATGACCATTTTTACTGCTCCTATTTGTCCGTATTGTTTTTCGATTTCTGCTTGCTGTCCATCTGGGTCGGTTTGGCTGTCTTGGCTGTTTGTTTCCTTTTGACTAGTCATTTTCTAAATTAGTTAATTTAAATCTAATCTCATACATGATTTCTACTCTATGGTATCATAATTCTACTTTAATACATCGATATGTTTATAGTTTTACAATAAGCGTTTTTATTTACGTTTGATTATTTGATATTCACACTTTTTATACTATTTACAGTTATATACACGATTTATGATCTTCTACGAACTGTCTTCTGTAAGTTCGTACTCTTCCCTCAAGCACAGGAGGATTTTCCATTCGATCGTACCACGCTAGTATTTTGTTGGTTTGTTCCTTTCTCAGCCTCTTATTTCTAACGCTTGCCATTGACTTTATCTTGTGACT
This sequence comes from Schmidtea mediterranea, assembly GCA_022537955.1. NCBI lineage: Eukaryota > Metazoa > Platyhelminthes > Tricladida > Dugesiidae > Schmidtea > Schmidtea mediterranea. The sequence goes on from CM039679.1 coordinate 241,741,817, forward strand.
AGATCTCGTTGCGTTTCTAATTCCGGAATTCTTTGTTGTTGCTGTTCAATAATGGCCATGTATACCATACTTCGGTTTGTGATTTCGGTTAAGAGTAGTGGGATGTGTCACCGCTAGAACAACCCCCGGGGGGGGGGGGTAAATCGTTTTTTCTCAGTCTAAAAGTACAAAAAATTTTTAAGATAAAGACAATGACTCAATCAAGGTCATTTAAACAAAGACCACGACTCATTAAAGGTCATTTGATGAGTCATAATAACTTTTTCAAGGTCATTCAAACAAAGACCATGACTCATCAAAAGTTTCTCAAGGGCATTCAAAAATTTTTCAAGGTCATTGAAACAAAGAACGTGACTCAGCGAAATTTTGTCAAGGTCATTCGATGAGCCATAATTATTTTTCAAGGTCATTGAAACAAAGACCATGACTCATCAAAATTTTCTCAAGGTCATATTATTTTTAAAAAATTTTAAATTTAAAATTACTACTTATAAAAAATAAGTAGTGTTTTAACTATTACTTATTTTATTATTATTATTATTAATATATAATAAAAAACCAAGACATATACAACAAAAATTTTTATTATAAAGAAATAATTCTACTATAGTAATATAGTTGAAGAGCTTTATTTAAACCCATTCCACTTACCTCCGATATCGGGCAGCGCATATAAGTAGTGTTTTAATTATTAATATTTTTAAATTAAATTTTTTTATTATTATTATTATTATTATTGTTGTTACAAGTTTTTATTTATTAATATTATCATTATTAATAATTATATTAATCTTCTAAATTAAGATAGGGGAATTCTGAATTAAATGGAATCAGACCTTTTTAATAATCGATGGCTATTGACAGAAACCTATGATTATTTATTAATACCAAAAAATAAATAAATCAATAAGTCAATAATGAAATTATCTAGTTGCATATTATTTCTAAATAAATGTATTCTGGATGTGTATGGATTTCAGATTTGGCAAATCGAGATGTTATTCAATCCTACATTGATAATGCAGATAAAATCGAAATTTAACTATTGTAAACATGTTTTATAACCCTTAATTTAAAAAAGCAACTAATAATAATCAAAAACATAATAAAATAAGTAAATGTACAATTTTATTTTTTCTATAATATACAAAATTCAAAATATACAAAAATTTGTTCGTCTGATAAATTGATGATCAATCAGGAGCCAGAATTTCTTTGAATATATCTTGAAATTGCTGTGTTCTTGTAATACTATGACCACTATTAATTGCATCAAGTCCTCTATAGTGTCCATATGTAAAACAAACATTTTTATCAACCCATGCCCTCTTATCATCGTAGTTGTTTAACGCTATTTTACTATTTTTAAAAGTGAAAAGCTGATGATTTCGGGACCCTATTCTGGTCTGAGGTACAGATATAATCTCGTTATTATTGTAACAATCTAAATATGATTGATGATTTATATTGGTACCTGCTAATTTTACGCCCTTAGCCCTCATAGTCAACTTATTTCTCAATAAACTATAACATTTAGGGCGCAAGAAAACCCACTCACTATACCCTTCCCCCTTACTATCATCCTTAAACTTTCCTTTAACGGATGCTCGTCGTCTTGAATATAAAGGATGAGAGGGGTCATAATTAGATGTATCTAAAAGGTCATCCGAAATCATCGCTTTTAATAAAGTATCTAATTTTAAATTTTTATCTCCAAAACGAAGCTATCCGTATCACCGGCAATTAAATTTATATCACAATTATAAATAGGTCTATACTTTTGCAGCTCTATATACTGCAACTGATACATCCGTAGTTTGGATAGATCTAGTACTGATTGTCCGATGTAACTAAGCTTATCCAAACATATTGAATCCTTATTAAGATGCGCGGCAAACAGATTCTCATCAACTTCGATGGTTTTTCTGAATGCCGGTTTTGACGAATATGTAATTAACTTTTCAAATGAATTACATAGTCGCAAATTCATTCGCTTCTTAAGGTTTTCAACAGATTTACCGTACAAGCTGTTATTATATAATTTAAATAAATCTTTATATATCTCGCTGACTGCATTTGCTCGCAAGTCAGTATTTTTATTTATATAATTTTTAAAAATAGGTTTCTGTGTAAATTTTATACATCTATGTACATTCACAACCTTAGCCCCAAGCAAAAGATAAAGCCTGAGAAGCCTCCAATGAAGAACATGATTCTTCTTTGGATAATGCGTGAGCATTATCTTCTCACCTTTTGAATTTGGTGGGCTCATCTTTTCCGGTCCAATCGGAAAGTCAATTAAAAATTCATGGAAATTTTCAGGGATATCAATATCAACTTCCATAGTATATCCATATGGAAGGGTTTCAATATCCTCAACATTCATACATTCATTCAATACATCATCCAAACCATCATACACCCAAACAAAATCAGCATACTGCAAAGATTGGCTAAGAGCCCAACCGTACAAATTATTTATGTCTATATACAACAATTCGGTGTCCTCTGAAGAAGCAACATAGTGTTTGTTAACAAACGTTAACCCTCCTCGTATTCCTCCCTCGTAAAAATTGAACATTTCCATGTCCTGTAAAAGCTCTATGGGTTCATCTAATGTCATAAGCGCTGACACCCATGACATTCCAGGAATACCATAGAAATTTAAAGGTTCAAGACCATTGTATGCAATGGCCTTTTCACGGAACTGTTGAAAGTAATCAGCGAGTAGGAATACATCAACTTTTAAATAATGCATCATATAGTCACGCAAATTACCACAGTTTTGTTGCATCCAAACCAATTCAGCAGTCGCATACTCATCATCTGTCACACCCTTCCATTTAGGAGGCAATTCATAAGTAGTTTCAAGAACATCAAAAGACGCGGGCATAATCATAAAAAAATATACCTTTAGAATCTATAATTGAACCAGAAAAGGCAGAAGTAGTAAGAGGTAGCGTAGTAAGTTTTTTTACAGCCTTAGATAAAGAGAAATTTACAAATTGCATAATATCTATAATTCTAACAGCCAAATGTTTTATATGTACAATTAAAGAAATAAATTTTTCAGTCGAGGTAGGGATAATGTCTAAATTCCAAGAAGGAAAACCGTTGAGACCATGTTTTAAAATGTGATGCAGATCGTAACCTGTTAAATTATGAAACACTATCGAAAGCATCTTGTATATTCTACGCGCAAAATTACATTTTCGGAATGCTGCACCAAGATATTTACCTGTAAAGTGACAATGGTCTTTAGCAGGATTTACAATCGGTTTCTTGCAAAGATAGCAAGTTCGACATAATTTAAATTCTCGTTGTTCAGCGAGAGACATAAAACCTATCAACTTTTTCCCTTCAACATCATACAAAGGTAGGACAATTGTGACAGCAATTTCCTCTACTTTTTTAAGAAATAAAGAAATGCAGTCAGGTCCATAAAATTCAAAATATTGCTGTGTTTTTGTGTAGTTATTTAATAGTAAAAGGCCTGCTGAACTAGGCATATGAATTTGGTGATGTCTAACATCTGGTGGTAAAACCGACTCGAAATCGGTATAAATTACATAGAGAGGGGTGATGGTTTTAGAATAATTTTCAAATTTTAAATTTTTGTTATCGGGTAATGTGTAAAGGGTTGTACTAGTCTGATTTTTAGCGCATAGAGCTACATGTTTATTAAAGGCATTATCCAACCTGAAACCATTTAGGCAGTGTGGGCACCAGTTGCATTTAATTTGAACTGGACAATCGGGGTTCTGATGACAATTCATTAATTTATTGAGATCACTCACCGCGGTGTAGTGGTTCCTATCACTTTTCTCTAATAAAAGCAAATAAATAGGTGTTCCGTCAGTGACCTTTGTACGATGAATTATACTTAAATGAGGGTGATGAAAGACATAACTATCAGGAACCTCGTCAATTATCACAGTTGGAGTATAAGAAAGGACGTTTATTGCTAAATTTTTCTTTTCAAATTTGGGGATATTTATTAGTTTCATTGGACAATCCGTAATTTCGTCATATACTAAATCGTTTAAAAACTCGGTGTATTTTGCAGGTCTAGTCCGATTTTCTAAAATTAAATCTTTTTTAAGAATTGCCAGAATACTATAAAGGAAGCATTTATCATCGGTATTTTTAACATTTATAATAGCTTTTTTAGATGCAATAGCAGAAGGAGTCTGAATATATCGATGACCTGATAAACGACTAATTGGGGAAAATTTTGTAAGTATAAAATCTATTTCTAAAATATTGATTACTCTCCATCCACTGCCTAAATGGGTGAACTTTTCTATTTTTTCATTGAATTTATTAACTCCTTCAGATAAAAAACTATCTGAAAACTTTTCTGCGTTGTTGGAAAAATAATTATCGCGGATTTCACCATCTTTTTCAAACTGTATTAAAACAGCAAATTGAATTTTAACATCACCCCCCATCTTTCCAATCTAATTAATTAATTTAGAACTGATCCTCTCAGTTAACATTATTTTTATCAGTCGCGCCTCTGATGTATCAAATTATATTGTTTTAATTGCGCCGTTTAAATTAATTTGTATTATAGGTTCTAATGAACCACCAACTTGATTAATGGTATTATTTACAATATCTACATTATTTATAATATCTACATTATTTACAATATCTGCATTATTTATAATATATGCATTATTTACAATATCTGTATTATTTAAAATATCTGCATTATTAATAATAATATCAATATCTACATTATTTATAATCTCTACATTATTAATTGATTCGTCATCACTGATTTCGATGACTTCGATTTTTATAAGTTTATTTGGTATTTTAGTTATTTTTGTTGGGGCGTATATTATTATTATATGTAATATTCATAATATTTACATTATTTTTTATTAATATTACGAAACAGCTCCTTTTTATTTATTTTAAATGAATCTAAATAGTCTTTGTGAATGTTATAAAAAGCTTTGTATTTTATGGACTGGGATGTTTTGCATACAGAGCAAATAATAAACCTGATGCAATTAAATCTATGGACATAGTATTGTTTCATTTTTTGGTGACATATTTCACCATGATTCTTTGAGATCATGCAATATTTTGGCTAAAATTTACCTGATAAAATAATAATAAATTAAATAACTTGTATAAAAAATAAAATATAATTATTTTACAATATTTCATAAAATTATCTTTCATTATTATACAAGTCTATAACATAAAGACTTTTATAATAATAAATGATAATTCTTATATAGTCAAATGTATTAGACATGGCTTTGCACTTGATTTGCATAATTATTGCAAAATTCGCGAATCATTCATTATTATGCAAGTTTATAACATAAAGACCTGTATAATAATAAATGTTTCAAATTATAGGGTGAATAGCTGCATGTTCACTGCAGATTATTATTATTAACAAATTATAGGGCGAATAGCTACATGCTTACTGTAGACTATTATTATTATCATATGAAATAAATATTATTATCATATAAACTGAATATCATTTTCAAAATATTTCCTCTGCAGACTATTATTATCATATAAAATATTATTATTATTATCACATAAAATATTATTATTATTATCATATAAAATAAGTATTATTATCATGTAAAATGAATATTATTTTTTCAAAATATAGCTGCATGCTCACTGCAGATTATTATTATCACATCAAATAAGTATTATTATAATATAAAATGAATATCGTTTTCAATGCTTACTGTAACTATTATGATTATTATTATTTTTTCTTATTATTAATAAAGAATAGATATTTATTAATCTAAAATTTAACAAAAACAACCTTTTATTATTTACAGAACTCATTCCCTAGAATTAGTTAAGAATCAACTCTACATGATTTCATAAAATCTTCATAAATTCTTCGCTATTAAATAATTTCCATAAAATCTTATACTTTTCATAATTTTCAAAAAATAACTTCATTAGAGTTTATTTAAATTCGTTAAATTTTTAAAAATATAATTAATTAATATATTTAAATAAAGTTTAAAAATAAATAAATTACTAACATAAATCCGCATCAATATTATCATCAGATGAATTGTCATCATCATCAATACAAGTGGAGGCATTATCCACTATATCATCATCATCAATACAAGTGGAGGTATTATCCACTATATCATAATCATCAATAGAAGTGGGGGCATTATCCACTATATCATCCAAAATAATTATTGGGTAAGTTGCCGGAATCATATTATCATCATCTGAAATGTTTTTTATATTTTGAAAATAAATAAATATTAAACTTACCGATAGATATAACCTCATAAAGATCTTCATTAATTGAAGTGGGAGTATCTTCAATAATAATTCTTTCAATATTATTATTATTACGATCTAAAAGAATATTAATAAAATCATTTAACAAACAAATAAAATTTTACCAAAAACGTCATCCAAATCCAAAAGATCCTCATTTTCGGTTACATCGAACCAGTTGAAATTTACTAAAAGATTAATAGTAATAAATAATAAATAATAAATAAAAATTACCAATGGATGAAGTTAAAAGACTTCTTAAAATATTATTTTGTCCTGCCATATTGAAATTTTTGAATTAATTGTGACAGATTTTGAATTTGCATATGTTTATAAAGAGAATAATATTTTCAGGATTTAGCCAATCACATTTAAGCAATACACACATGTAGGTGAGAATTTTTACGCATACAGTCTATACCGTGTAGGCATGCGTTATTTGTAAATCACATACAAACAAAAGTATGCATGTGTTTTCTTTGTAATTCACATACAAACAAAAGTATGCATGTGTTTTCTTTGTAATTCACATACAAACAAAAGTATGTATGTGTTTTCTTTGTATATTACATACAGTCTTGAGTGTGTTCCTTGTTACTAATCATGCACTTATCATGCACTGTCTTTGTAATTGATGTCATGATCATGCAGTGTAAATCACGCACTTATCATGCAATGTATTTGTTATCTTTAATTAAATATTAATTAAACACATAATAATAATATTATTAATAATAATAATATTAATAATAATAATAATAATAATTAAAAAATATTAATAGTTAGCACAACAATAATAATAAAACATGACACAAACATTAATACATTTATTATACATCAATTCGCTTGGATAATAACCATGCTAAACAATGTTGACCACATGTTAAGGTCCATGGTTTTTGATACATAGTTTTATTATACACAATAGGTTTACCCTTTGTTTGCAGTTTCGAAACCATTAAAGCAGGATAATAAAAACCCATTGGATCAAATACAAATATCTTGTTAGGTTTTATATATATTACTAACCAATATTCTCCGCCAAGATGAGACGATTGAGTATTGACGATTATGGCTTGATTATTACGTAAATATGGAATTTTATCAAGAGGAAAAACCCCTAAAAATTCATCTCCTAGTATTTTTTTTCCAATTCGATAGACCTGAACAGAACTACATCAATAATATTAATAATACATTTAAAAACTTACTCCATGACAAATTATCATAAATTATCTATACATTTATACCAACAACGTTTGAACTTTGTTCAAACCAACACTGTTCTGTTTGCAGTTATTTGAACCTCATTTTCAAATACTCCATATATTACAACATGTACCGGTTCAGATGTAGCTTTAGCAAACTTTATATCTAATCGTAAATTTCCATTTTGAGGTAATTGACTCTGATTTAAATCGAAATCGGGTGCCAAAACAAATGTGAAGAATGGATATTTGCTTTTAAAATCTTCAAGAGTTATACCACAATTAAGGTTTTTATCCAAATAACCCATATTTCTAACTATACTATTCATATATGTAGCACAATAATTATCATTATCAAAATCTTGAGTATATGTTTCTCTATAATCACTATTTTTCGATAAAGTTAGCGATGTTACTCCAAAATGTTTGTAAATTGAGCTCGATGTCAAGTATGATCCATTATATTGAGATTCACTTTGAAATGTTACCAATATAAAGTTGGGCATTCTTCTATCTCTAAATATTTGTTCCTTATAGAAAGAAGCTGAACCTTTAGCAATAGCAAATTGAACAATTTCCTTGGTTTTCAATGAATATATTACATGCTTAGAATTAAGCCCCAGTTGATGACCTGCTAATACAGAGGGTTCAACACGAACTCTTCTCACCAATAATTTTGCATCAACTAATTGAAGAATTGGTGATGTGGTAGCACTTGTTAGTGACAATGCAGACTCTGATCTTTTCAATCTAATGTGTACATAAACACCTAGGAGTAAATATTTCGGTTGATCCATAACATCGAGTTGTAATGATGAGCCAATGGTAAATAATTTCGAACCCTTAATCCACTTTTTTCTATCTTTTTTTTCTGTCATCATTACCATAACCCATAGGAGTTAAACATGTATTTTTAGTATCGCTATTGTAATTTATAATAGTTTCTATTAGAGCTTTGTGAATATATGTACTGTTACCACCCTCAATCTTGATATTATTAAATCCGAGAACTGCATCTTTAAAAAGTGTATGAAACAAGAAATTGTTTGGTATTACATCACTAGGTTCACCCAACGGTTTTCTATCTTTATCTAAACCTTTGATCTGAACAGTTAACAATGTATCATTCAAATCTAAATATTCAGTTTGGGAACCGTTAATATAAAATTCAATATCAGTTCTACTATCCATAATAGAATTCATCAGAAATACTTCTTCAAAGGCTCAAATTTCAGTTACTGCTTGTGGAGATGGTCTATCAGTAGAGGGATATGAGGACTATGCCCCGTGGATATTTGGCTTGAAAATTGCCCCGTGGATATTTGGCTTGAAAAAATCCCGAGACCCCCCCCCCTAAAAAAAAAATTTTTAGGGGGAGGGGGGGGTGTTAAATTTTATTTTAATTATTTGTTTTAATGAATGAAAAAAAAAAAAAAAAATTTTTTTTTAATTATTTGTTTTAATGAATGAAAAAAAAAAATTTTTTTTTTTTTAATTATTTGTTTTTAATGATCAAATTTAAAATTTTTAAAAAATTTTAATTCATGATAAAAAACTTTAAGTATTTTTTATCGATTTAAAAGCCTAAAAAATAAAAATTGGCTTAAATCGCCTATGATTGATTGTACTGATGATTATTTTCGAATAAAATTGGTTCAAACCCGAGAACATAAAAATATTATATAAAAGCCTAAATATTTTTTCATTATCCATCAAAAATGGCTCAATTCGCCTGTCAACTAAAAAGCCTAAATATATTTGCTCGAATAAAAATCATTATTATTTTTATTTACTTTAATTATTTGTTTAAGTCAATAATAATATTTATTTATATTTTAATTATATTAACTTTAATTATTTGTTTAAGTCAATAATTTATTTATTTATATTTAATTATATTAATTTAATTATTTGTTTAAGTCAATAATATTATTTATTTATATTTTAATTATATTAAATTTAATTATTTGTTTAAGTCAATAATATTATTTAATTTATATTTTAATTATTATTAAATTTAATTGTTTGTTTTAATTAAGTCAATTATTTATTTTTTAAATAATATATTTTTAAATTAAATTGTTTGTTTTAATGAAGTGAATTAAATAATTATTTTTTATTTTCATTTAATTATATATTTTATATTATTATTATTATTATTATTTTATATCAATATTATTATTTTATTATTATTAACATTTTATTTGTTTTAATGAATGAAAAAAAAAAAAAAAAAAAAAAAAACTTTTAATCCATACAAATATTTTTATTGACAAGATTAAAAAGATTAATTTTTATTTCAAATCAAAAATATCCGAGTAATATGTTTTACGCATTTCGGCCAACAATATATGGATTTACCTTTTGACATTTTTTAATACTTAATAAAAAATTATACTAACTTAAAAACATAAAAATTATAAACATCAACAAAAATATACAAAAACAAAGAATATTTTCAAATAATTTATTCATTCAAAATTCTTCATAATCGTCATATTCTTCATTAAACTCTGAAAATTCTTCTGGACTGTTACCTAAAACCACATCACCTCCTCTATAATGACCATATGCCACACTTATATTTTTCCCCACCCAAACCCTTTTATCATCCTTATTTGTTAATGCAGTTTTACTGTTTTTAATTGTAAATAATTGATGTTTTTTACTAGTAATACGAGTTTGTGGTACAGAAAAAATTAAGTTTTGTTATAGCAATCTAGGTATGACTTATGTTTTAAGTCAGTACCCTTCAATGTTATACCCTTAGCTTTGATACTTTCAACTTCAGACAAGAGGCTATAACATTTTGGACGAAGAAACACCCACTCCTTGTATTTAAGTCCTTTATTCTCGTCTTTGAACTTTCCAATGACAGAATCAAGATTCCTACTATACAAGGGATGTTTTGGGTCATAATTAGAAGTATCGAGGAGATTATCACGAACCATAGCAGATAAAAGAATGTCTAACTTACAATTCTTAATTTCTAGAAAAAAGGAATCAGTGTCCCCAGCAACTATATTAATTTCACAAGTGAATTCGTTTCGATATTTTTCTAACTCTATATATTGTAATTGATACATCCTAAGTTTAGATAAATCGAGTACAGTTTGTCCAATGTAACTCGGTCGATCTAAACACACCGATTCCTTATTTAATAACACAGAGACCAAATCATTGTCGATTTTAAATGATTTTCGAAAAGTTGGTTTTGAGCAATAATTAATTAATTTGTTTGCAGAATTACATAATCTTAAATTAATTCGTTTTTTAAGATTTTCAACTGTTTTTCCGTAGAGGCTATTATTTAAAAGTTTATAATAGTTTTTATCTAAGTCATTGGTTGATTGCGCTCTAAGTTGTGTGTTAGTGTCTATATACTTTTTAAATATTGATTTTTGATTATATTTAATAGCTCTATGTACATGTGTAATTTTAATTTGTAAAGAAGCAAAAAGCTGCAAAAGTCTCCAATGAAGAACATAATTCTTCTTTGGATAATGCGTTAGCATTAACTTCTCAACCTTAGAACCCGGAGCGCACATCTTTTCAGCAGCTACTGGAAAATCATTAAGTTTATCATGAAGAAATGTTGGGATTTCTAAATCTACTTCAAATGTGACAGCAAATGACAGTGATTCAAGATCCTTATTCAAAAAACTAATTAAATTATTTAATTGATTAGTATCAGTGACCCATTCAAAATTTCCATATGGTAATGGTTGACTTAAAGCCCAACCATAGAGATTATTGATGTCAATGTAAAGCAGTTCGGTGTTGTCATCAGTTACTACGTGATGTTTATTAACAAAGGTTAATCCTCCACGGATTCCCCCTTCGAAAAATTATACATCTCCATATCAGTGAGAAGTTCAATTGGTTCATCAAGAGTCATAAGAGCCGATGCCCAAGACATACCGGGAATTCCATAAAAGTTAAGTGGTTCCAATCGGTTATGAGCTAAGGACTTTGAACGAAATTGCTGAAAAAAGTCAGCCAAAAGAAAAACATCAAGTTTGAGGTAAACCATCATATAATCTAGTAAAGAGTTACAATTGGTTTCTTCCCAAATAGATTGAGCCTTACTATATTCGGCTTCAGTTACATCTTCCCAAATCGGTGGAAGTTCATATGTAGTTTCTAACACTTCTTGAGAAGTTGCAAAGTTATAAGGGAAAATGCCTTTAGTATCGATAATACTACCTACAAATTCCGAACGAGTTAAAGGAAGAGTTGTCAATGTTTTAACTGCATTACTTAATGAACTATTAATAAATTGACAAGAATCAATGAATTTTACAGTTAATCCACTGATTCTTGCTGACAAAGAAAGAAACTTTTCACTTGTTACAGGAATACAACTTATTTCCCACATTTTAAAATCACTCATACCATACTTGAGGATATGGTGAAGATCATACCCTCTCAAATTATGAAAAACAACTGGAAATTCAAACCTTATTTGTCGAGAAATATTACATTTTGAACAAGCTGCTCCCAAATATTTTCCAGTAAAGTGATCATGGTCCTTAACCGGTACTGATAAAATCTTATTACACAAATAACAACAAGTTGCCGAACAAAACGAAAGAATGTCTGAGTCAGTTAATATTATTTTCTTTTTATAATTATTTTGATAAAAGGGTAAAACAGTATTAATTGAAATATTATTTATTTCTTGTAGAAAATTAACTACACAATCATCACCCAGGAAACTCTTGTATGATTTTTCACCTGTAAAATTGTTAATTAAAAGTAAACCGGCTGAAATCGGCATATGTATTTGAAAATGTATATCATCTGAAGGTAAGATAGCCTCAAAATCAGCGTAAAGGACGAAAGGAGGAGTAACAGTTTTAGCCCAATTCTTAAATTCCAAGTTTTTATTTAAAGGTAAAGTATAAAGAGTTGTGCCTAATTGATTTTTATCACACAACCCTTTATGTTTATTTAATGAAATTATATTGCGAAAACCATTTAGACATCGATGGCACCATATACTTTGAACTCTAGTATCAGTAAAAGAATGATTCCTATAATTTAAAAGCCTATCTAATTTAGTAACAGCGATATAATGATAGGAATCAAGGCTTTCTAATAAAATTAAATTAATGGGTTGTCCACCAACAACTTTAGAACGATGAATTATTTCGACATAAGGGTGTTTGAAAACTTCAGGGTTAGAAAAATCATTAATTAAATTATTTTCATCATACGTAAGAACATTAATTGAAAGATTTTGATTTTTAGCTTCAAATTTTGGAATGTCACAAAGTTTCATAGGTAAATCCGAAGGTGAAAAGTCAAGCTCAGATGTGTTGTAGCTAAAGGTTTCATTTCTATGATGGTTACCTATATTTTCATGATTTAAAATAGCTAAAATACTGTAAATAAAGCATAAATTATCGGAATTAGCAACATTTACAGTACAATGTTTATTTAATAATGATAATGGTGTTGGAATAAATCCATGACCACTCAGCCGATTTATTTGTGAAAACTTGGTAAGAACAAAATGAATTTCTTTTATTTTATTTATAACCCAGTTACTACCTTTATCATTAATTAATGTTATTTTTTCGTCAAGAAGAGTAGCACCTTCATCTAAAAATGAATCATTCATTATTCTGGCAGAGTTTGAAATGATGAAAGATTGAAATTCTCCATCTTTTTCAAACTCTACATCAATACAAAATTGAATCTTAACAGATCCCATTTGATTGATAACATTATTTAATTTATTAATTAACTGTGTGGGTACTGTAATTAACTTTAAATTTAAATTCGAAACATCCATTCTAACAATGGCATGTGATTGATTTAAATCAAAATTAACAATAGGTGCTATCGAGCCACCATATTGATTAACAGAAGGAATATCAACAGGAAAAACATCATCTGAATCAGAAATGATTATTACATCATCATCCGTCTTTGATTTGTCAGAGTCTGAAAGTATGATAGTTTCTATAACTTTAGGAACTTTCGAAGAGCGTGGATTATTAATATTATTATTTGTTTTTCTTTTATTTTTTGTAATATTATTATTATTATTATTATTATTATTATTATTATTATTATTATTATTATTATTATTATTATCATTCAATGGTAATTTAAAAATATATTTTCGCTTACAGTTAAACTGTGTTAAATGTTCCTTATGCTTTAAATAAAAGTCGGTATAATTCATTTTATGGGTGGTTTTACACGTGGGGCAAATAAAATAGGTGATGTGATTATAGGTATGAGAATAATAATTCTCCATAATCGTATCACAATTTCCATCATGTTGTGGAGAATTGCAAAAATTTGGGTAAAGGTTACCTGTTATAATAAAAGAAAAATTTAAATATATAAGTATAAAATCATTAAAATAAATCATTAAAAATCGTTAAAATAAATCAATAAACATTAAATTAATTTTACACACAATGAATAAATGAATTTGATTGGTTAATTTTATTTTGAAAATCTTATATAAGTAGTTTAAAATAGTTTAAAATCATAAAATGAATAAAAGTAAATGGTTTTTATATTATGTAATTATTCATTAATTGTTTTTTATAGAAACCTCGGTTAGAAAAGAAGCTGTCAAGTTAATTCTTGAGGAAAATTCCATAAATGCTATCAGTTTAAGCAGAAATTTACCAGTAATGTATTTACAATATTCAATGGAATATTTAAAATTTCCAATCATCTATTCATTTAGAGTAAGTATTTTTATTAAAAGTAATATTATTAATAAATTTTAATAGGAACCAACAACATTGAAACAAAGCCTATATAATATGAAAGTTGGTGAAATTGGTGAAATTGATCGAAAAAATATAACAGAGTTATTACGAGCCATCAACAAAGATATTAGTTTTAATGAACAATTCACTTTTATGAATTGTGAAAAAGAATGTAATTATGAAAATAAAAAAGAAAATGAACATTTTATGATTAAAATAAGAATTCAAGGATATAAAGAAGGAAACCAGACTATTCGACCAATTTGGAAAATTATTGAAGCCAAATGTATTTAAATAAAATTTATTTAACTTTATTCGTCATAGTTTTTTATCATATTATTTTTAATTTTTGTGTTTAAATTAATAAAATGTTAATATTAAATTTAATTCAAAAATTATCATTTTATAATAGTAAAAATTTAATAGTACTTACATTTAACTCTTTTACTTTTGCGACTTTGAGTTTTAACATTTTTGTTGGTAATTTTTATTAACGATTTTAATTCTTGAATAATATTATTGATAGATTCCATTTTCTAAAAATAAAAATAAAAATAACTAAATATATGATAAAAAACTTACTAAAGTTTGGTATTTGATAAAAGTGAATTTTTTAAAAAATGCATTCAGTTATATATTAACAAACATGTAAGTGATTACATGATGGACCAATTAAAATTTAGTTTATAAAACACACTTAATTACATAACATCAAAAACATTTAAATACATATAATCCTCTGAACTTAATCCTTTAAAAGGAATATTACAAAATGCATCTTTCATTACATTTTTAATTAAAAAACAATTTTGAAAAGAAACTTTATTCAATAAATTCATTTATTTTTTCATTGTTTTTAACCAAGCTAAACAATGCTGTCCACATGTTTTTGTCATCGGATTTTGATAACGAATTCGATTGTATTCAATTGGCATTAACATTGATTCTAGTTTATTAATTAATATAGGGGGATAATAGAAACCCATTGGATCAAATACATTTATTTTATTTGGTTTTACATAAATTGCAAGCCAATGTTCGCCACTGAGATTAGATGATTGAGTATTTACAATCAAAGCTTTGTTAACATCGATATATGGAATTTTATCTAGAGGGAAAACTCCAAGAAAATCTTTTCCCAATATTTTTCTACCAATAGAATCAATCTGAATAGAACTAATAATAATTTAAAATATATAATTAATAAAAATTCTTACTTCATACTTGACAATTAAAAAATCTCAATCTGGTTTATAGTTCAAACTAATACTGTTCGATTGGAAGTAATTTGAATCTCCTTTTCAAAAACCCCATATACAATTACCGTAACAGATTCAGTTAGGGGTGATCCAAACTTTATATCTAATCTTAAATTTCCACTTTGTGGTAACTGACTTTGGTTAAGATCGAAATCTGGAGCCAATACGAATGTAAAGAATGGATACTTATTTCTAAAATCTGACATACTGATACCACAATTCAAATTTTTATTAAGATATCCCATATTCCTAACAATACTTTGCATATAACTTGTACTATAATTATCATTTTCAAAATCTTGACTATATTTTTCACGATAATCACTTCCTTTACTTAAAGTTATTGACTTAACGTTAAAGTGATCAAACATAGTAAATGTATCTAAAAACGAACCACTAAATCTTTTATTTCCCTGGAAAGTTACAAGGATAAAATTAGGTAATCGCCTATCACCAAATATTTGTTCCTTATAAAAAGAAGAAGATCCAATAGGTAAAGAAAATTCAACAACTTCTTTGCTTCGCATTGGATAAATTGCATTTCTTGTAGCAAGACCTATTTGATGACCCGCTAAAACAGAAGGTTCAACACGAACTCTTCTAACCATTAATTTTGCATCTAGCAATACTATTTTAGGTACAAATTTAGTACATGTCAGACTTTTTTCTGGATTTGTTCTTGTTAATTTAATTTGGACACTAACACCTGGTAACAAATATTTGGGTTGATCAAAGAAATCAAATTGGAGTGGTGAACATAATGAAAATGCTTTTGATTTTGCAATCCATGTTTTTCGCATAAGATCATGTTCAGTGTAACCCATTCCCCCTAAAGATGTATGTTTAGTATCTTGATTATAATTTATAATAGTTTCAATTAGAGATTTGTGTGCAAAACTATCATTTGCTCCTTCAATTTTAGTAGAATTAAAAACTAATTCAGCGTCTTTAAAAAGAGTTTGAAAAAAGAAATTGTTTGCTGTTACGTCAGCTTCTTGTGTAATATTTTCACCTAAGCTATTTACAACTTTCAACTGAATATATAACAAAGTATCGTTCAAATCTAAATATTCTGTTTGTGATCCGT
Source organism: Schmidtea mediterranea (assembly GCA_022537955.1). Classification (NCBI taxonomy): domain Eukaryota; kingdom Metazoa; phylum Platyhelminthes; order Tricladida; family Dugesiidae; genus Schmidtea; species Schmidtea mediterranea. Next base: position 241,758,411 of record CM039679.1, read on the forward strand.
TAATGTAAAATTGAATCGAAGAGGTACCAGCATCAGTTATTGAATTCATTGGGAAAATATCTTCAAATGAACCATGTTCAATCACGGCTTGAGGGGATGGTCTATCAAAAAGACATAATTCAGATTTTGCACTAATCATTTTTCAAATATAGTTCCGAATCCTCTCATTCTTTTGTTTATATGTTTCTTCATAATCTTTCTACGCTTAAGTGTCCCTCCTTTTTGTTCATTTTCATGATTAAATACATCACTTACTTTATTAATAACACTAGGTAAAGTTTGCATAACACTAGGTAAAGATTCTTTAAATTCAGATATTGCATTTGATTTTAAAGCAGGTAAAAAATCAGAATTATTATTTATTACGTCATTTGCCGTTTTCATACCGAAATTGCCTATACGTCTAAGAATAGGTAATGCAAATCTACCTATTGTTTTCAACCAACCGGTTCCATATTGTTTACCTATAAAATATGGTAATTCTCCACCAGATTGACTACTACTATAAAAATTTACAATGTCAGGATTACTCATTTATTTTACGAAAATGTAATGTAAGAAAAGTTTTATCTTCTTTACCAAATATATATTTTCCACTATCATCACGAATATTGATTTCTATATTGTTTATATATGTTGATGATACAGACAAATACATTGGGTTTTTCTCTATAATTTGAACTAGATCATCCTTTTTATGTTTTTCAACCCATACACATTTCAATAGAGGTATCAAAACATCACCAACAAGAATAGGTTCAATGATATTTGTATAGATCATCATTTGTTGATTACTTTGCAAAATTTCTGGTAAACGTAATCCAACAATAACTTTTTCTGAATATGATTCTTCACTTAATCCCAAACTTTGAGCCAAAAATTTACTAAATTTAACTTTACTGACATCATCTTCCAATTCAATTTTGACTAATCTTCCTTGTTCAATTTCGCAAGATTTAAATGGATGCGGATAAAAAGTCATTAATTGATCATTTATTTGTGATAAATTAGTAATGATTAAATTTTCTTCAAATTTATCTGTATACTCGACATCGTAAAAATAATTTATAGTTAATCGAATTGTGTCAAACTTTATTTTACGATTATTTGAAGGAATTTTAATTTGATTCAAGTTTTCAACAAAATTTATTTCTTTTTATTAAATCCTAATTTTTGAGCTTCTGCAATACTATCAAATGAAATTTTAAATGGAAAATATTTACAATTAATATTTAAAGTATTTCCATCAATGTATACTAGATAAAATATAGAGTCGTGACTAATTGTATATTCATTATTTGCATCGTTATAGTAAAAATATTCATAACTTGTATGTAATGTACTCTTACTATATTTAATATTTGAGTTGTTATAAAATGGAAAATTATTGTATACAAAAGTGAAATCGGTCAGAGCAACTTGCCATTCACCTTCCAAGTAAATAGGATTTTGAAATTCAACATTAAATTTATCAGCTTTATTATTTGGATGAGTAAGAAGACAACTATTACTCGGTAGATTTATGTAAAATTCTTTATTCATTTATTTTTCTAAAATGTATTGATAAATGTGTTTTGGTATCTTTACTAAATTTAATTAATTTTCCACTATCATCGCGAATATTAATTTCAATGTTGTTTATAGTTGAAGTTGAAATTGGTAAATACATTGGATTCTTCATTTCTAATTGTACAATTTCCCCTTGTTCATAGTTTTTAACCCAAATAGATTTTAATAGAGGAACTCTAACATCTCCAACAGTTATTGGTTCAATAATATTCGAATAAATGAACATTTGTTGATGATGATGTAATAATCTTGGAACTTTATTACCAACGATGTCTTTTTCACTAAAAGTTTGTTTATTTAATCCTAAGGTTTTGATTAAATTGTTGTCAAAATATATTTTTGAAATGTTATCTGCAAGTTTTATTTTAACCAATTCATTGTTTTCAATTTTTAGTTCTTTAAACGGAGACGGAATAAATGACATTAAATGTCCTTGTAATTCAGATAATGTGTTTATGAGTAAATTATCTTCAAAATATTTTTCAAATATTGTTTTTTCTTCATAACTTATAATTATCCCGAATTGTTCCATAACACCATCATCTGTAAACTTTGGTAATTTTAATCGACAATGATCATCTTCATTAATAACAGATATAGATTTTAATCCAAAACTAAACGCATGTTGAATGTCAGGGAATGTTACTTTAAATGGAACATGTGGACAGACAATAACCAAGTTCTCATATTTTTCAATAAAAACATCGACATCAGGGGTATGTTTAGAATTTATTAATTCATAAGTTTCATTTTGATTATTTATTTTCAAATATTTTACTTCAGTACCACTCTTCATCGTTTCATAACTTAGGTAAGAATTACTATAAAACGGAAATGTTTTATACACAAAAGTAAAATCAATCAAAGCAACTTCCCACTCACCATCCAAGTAAATAGGATTTTGAAAATCGACATTAAAATTACTAGCTTCATTATTAGGAAAAATAAGAGGACAACTATTACTAGGTAAAATCATATAAAACTGGTTTCTTTCATAATATTTATTTAATTAATTGATTTTCAGATATCCAAGTTGGAGTTTCATATCCATGCCATTTAACATAGTATTGTTTATATTTACCAACATTCTTGGTTTTTAATATCTTTTGAATTGTGAATACAGTAGGGGTTTCTATAACTTGGAGTTCCTGTTCGTAGAATTTTCCACTAACTTGATTGTTTTCATCATCTTTGATAAAGTACATTACTGGATTCTGATTCATATCAATTTCTGAGATTTGAAATACTTCATCACTCCAATTGTTGTCGAAATTCTTGATGAATGGAGAAGCACTGATTTTACTTATTCTAACGTGATTACCCACTTTATATTTAGGCTTTTTAATGATTGAATCAGAGTGTTGTGATATCCAATTATCCATATTATTCGTTGAATAAACATCAATTGGTCGCATTCCATTTAAACCCCTATGTGGCGAATAATTGTAGCTATAAATTGCTTTCTGTAAAACATTTATCCAGGTTTTATTTCCTTTATATACGAAATATTTTTTCAAACGATCTCTTAGAGTTCGATTAAATCTTTCCACGTGGGCAGCTTTAAATTGAGAAAATACAGAGTAATGATTTATTCCTTTGATAATTTCTCTAACTTTACTATTATAAAACTCTTTACCTAAAGAATAAATTTAATTTAATTTATTTATTTAATTACATACCCAAATCAGTTTGTAAATTACGAGGTTTGCCATCAATAAATAATTCCTTGATTGCTTCAGCCATTTCATTGGCAGATTTGGTTTTTGTTGGAATAGCACGAGCGAATCGACTAAATATATCAACACATGTCAAAATATATTTGTATCCCTTATTAATTTTAGAGAATGGTATCATTTCCATCAAATCCATTTGCCATAAATCATCAACTCCCATTGTTTTATAACTACGGGTTTTGAATTTCTTCAACATTGGTTTATTTAAACTGTATGCCATTTGCCCAGATAACCAATTCTTAGTTTCTTTCTTTGAATTAACTACTTCCTTTGCCAGTTTCCTTACACCACCAAAACCAGCGGGATGTTTTGGGTCTGTCCATACTTTTTCGAGCTTTTTCACCGTGTTTCGATTTTTGGTTAATGTTTCCTTCATTATTACAACAAGTTGTCAAAATATTTAAATCTAAATTATGTTTATCCGGTAATGAATTCTTGGTACCCATTAAGAAGTTAATGTTGAAATTGCGCTTATTGCAGATAATACTATTGGAATTAATGCCCCCAAAAATCCACCATTTTGTTTATATATTATTTTTCGCATCAGACGTCGATTCTTAGTGTTTACTAAAGATAAAAGCGATCTTTTATGCTTTTGTAATACAAGTTTTTTAACTTTAGTAATGTTTACATTACCACGAACTACATTAACAATAACTTCAACTAGATCATCTATAACAAATGAAGGAAAATTCTGTAAAATATTCATTCTTTTGTTATTAGGAGCCTTCATCAAGGCATTAAAGTATGGTAGACTACGTTCAACTTTCATATTAAATACATTTTTCATCTAGTTGTTTTGTTTATATTTTAATCCACTTTTTATCGTTAACAATCTTCTTACTCGTTTTTATTATTTTACGTTTAGTAACCCTTTTCTTTGTAACTTTTTTCTTTGTGGATTTTTCACGTTGAACAATAACTTTTTTAAACGTCATTTCAAGTAATTATTTTCAGATTTCAATTTTGTTTATAAATCGTAACACCTTTCTCATTGAAAATGTCAGTTCTAATACGTAATTCATCAGGACATTGTTGTGTAAAGTCAAAGAACAAATATCCGTGGGGAACCTTTGTTGCATCTTGAAACGAATCAATTAAAAATTTTCTATCATTGGGATAAGCTTGTCTAGCAAGAAAATCTATAATGGTTGCATCTCTAGGGTTTTTGAAAATAACCAAGTATTGGACATTTAAATTACGAGTTCTATGACTGCCCCCTTGATGAAACAAGTTTTGAGTAATGAAAATAACAGTAACTCCAATATGTCGAGCAATTTTTGTAAATAAATTATTAAAATCCTTTTCTTTATTAGCTTCCTGGTATAGATCATCGATAATAATAACATCGCCTTGATGTAATCTAGATGACCAATTTTTATCAAACCCTTTAATTATTGTCATTTTCAATTTACAGAATTGATTTTGAGTAAGTCCATGTTCTTCGTCAGCTCCTCTATGCCAATATATTTTGTTGAATTTTGATTTAAACAAGTTCGATTGTAATAAATTGCATACAAATAAAGTCTTTCCACAACCACTTGGTCCAACTACTTGATATACAGCATCATTTCTTAATTCCATTTTATTAATAATTATTTATTTAATTGTTTATATTTGTTTTAATTTTTAGAATTACTTGAATTGAAATTATTTGAAAATGTTGAGTAATATAAATTATAAAGGAAGATATTCTATACCTGATATGAAATTCCCATTTGGAAAACCACAACAAGTTGTAGATCGATCAGGTAAGTATCCGATAATATTTTTCAGATCGGGGAAATGTCGGGTAATGGGATGTAAGCAACCTCTAAAAACTGGGGATTTGAAATATAATATACATGATTTACAAATTCAATCAATCACTGTAACAATCGATATTGGGAAATTTATAAATCTATATGAATTACAAAGAAAGGTGAATTGTGTATTTGAACCAGAAATATTTCCAGCATTACGTCTTCAAAAATATAATCCATCATGTGTCAATATATTTTCAAGTGGGAAAGTAGTAATACTAGGAATAAAATCCTTGGATTATAATGATTATGTGGAAAATATTAAATCAGAAATAAATATGTTAATAAATTAATAAATATTTTGTTTGAATTTGTTTAATTTATTAACTATTAAAAAATGTCAAAAGGTAAATCATGTATATTTAAATATGTATTTTATTTTATTATTTAGTTTATCTCTTTGAAGTAATTTTAAAGAAACTCCAGGAACTTTATCCAAGAATAAAAAATACGTTGGATTATTGCGCACCAGAGTTTCTCGCAACAAAAATTTACCATTTCACAGGGATTAACATTGAAGAACTTCTCGAGATTCACTATGACAACGTTCAGGGATCTGGTGACCGATGTGTTGCAAATTGCATTGTTTGTAAAGATAGTATGAGAGTATCATGTTCAGATGGATGTCCATGTTGCCACGATTTCAAACGTGACCAAACAATCCATATATTGTTGGCCGAAATGCGTAAAACATATTACTCGGATATTTTTGATTTGAAATAAAAATTAATCTTTTTTAATCTTGTCAATAAAAATATTTGTATGGATTAAAAGTTTTTTTTTTTTTTTTTTTTTTTTTCATTCATTAAAACAAATAAAATGTTAATAATAATAAAATAATAATATTGATATAAAATAATAATAATAATAATATAAAATATATAATTAAATGAAAATAAAAAATAATTATTTAATTCATTTCATTAAAACAAACAATTTAATTTAAAAATATATTATTTAAAAAATAAATAATTGACTTAATTAAAACAAACAATTAAATTTAATAATAATTAAAATATAAATTAATAATATTATTGACTTAAACAAATAATTAAATTTAATATAATTAAAATATAAATAAATAATATTATTGACTTAAACAAATAATTAAATTTAATATAATTAAAATATAAATAAATAATATTATTGACTTAAACAAATAATTAAAGTTAATATAATTAAAATATAAATAAATATTATTATTGACTTAAACAAATAATTAAAGTAAATAAAAATAATAATGATTTTTATTCGAGCAAATATATTTAGGCTTTTTAGTTGACAGGCGAATTGAGCCATTTTTGATGGATAATGAAAAAATATTTAGGCTTTTATATAATATTTTTATGTTCTCGGGTTTGAACCAATTTTATTCGAAAATAATCATCAGTACAATCAATCATAGGCGATTTAAGCCAATTTTTATTTTTTAGGCTTTTAAATCGATAAAAAATACTTAAAGTTTTTTATCATGAAATTTTAAATTATCATGAAATTTTAAATTTGATCATTAAAAACAAATAATTAAAAAAAAAAAAATTTTTTTTTTTCATTCATTAAAACAAATAATTAAAAAAAAATTTTTTTTTTTTTTTTTCATTCATTAAAACAAATAATTAAAATAAAATTTAACACCCCCCCCCCCTCCCCCTAAAAATTTTTTTTTAGGGGGGGGGTCTCGGGATTTTTTCAAGCCAAATATCCACGGGGCAATTTTCAAGCCAAATATCCACGGGGCATAGTCCTCATATCCCTCTACTTCTATCAAATAAGCACAATTCAGATTTACCACAAATCATTTTTGAAATGTAGTTCCATGGCCTTTCATTCGTTTGTTTATATGTTTATGATGTCTTTTACGTTTTTAAGCCGGTGCCGGTGATGGTTCCTGCTTTTGAAACATACCTGCAACACTAGGTAGAACTTTCCCCAACTCGGATAATGCATTTGATTTCAGAGATGGTAATATTTTCTGCCCATTCATTATCACATCTTTAACTATTTTTTCATACCACATCTACAAATGCGTTTAAGAATAGGAAGTGTAAATCTACCAAGAGTTCTCAACCAGCCTGATCCATACTGTTTACCAATAAAATATGGTAATTTGCCACCACTTTGGCTACCACTATACATACTAATAATATCGTTATTGGCCATCTAATTTACGAAAATGTAATGTCAAATGAGTTTTTGTATCTTTACTAAATTCAATAAATTTACCGCTATCATCACGAATATTTATTTCTATATTGTTTATACATGATGTTGATACCGGTAAGTACATGGGATTATCGATATTTATATTGACAACTTCATCCTGGTCATGTTTATCAACCCAAACAGATTTCAAAAGAGGAACCAAAGAATCACCAACAATTATAGGATCGATGATGTTAGTATATATGAACATTTGTCTATGAAGTTTTATTATTTTCGGTTTGCGTACACCAAAAGCACTTGTCCTATATGTTTGCTTATCTAATCCCAATGTATTAGCCAAATTTTTATCAAAAGTAACTTCACAAATGTTATTATTCCGACTGAATTTACATAATCCATCTTTAACAAATTCAATAGTTTTAAATGTATGTAAACAATTGAATGAAATATATTTATGTAATTCTTCAAGTGTTTCAATATATAAATCTTTAGTAAATGTAAATGCATCTTCCACCTCATTAATATATGATACAGTTATTTTGATGTGTTCGGTCATTACATTGTTCTCATCAAATGTTTTGAAACGTAATAAGTATTCAGTACCAGGAACAACTATGTTAAGCTTATCACAACCCATTCGCTTGGCATCCTCAATATTTTCAAACATTATTGTAAATGGACTAAAATCACAACTACCATTCAATCCATCTTTGAAAAACATGCCACAATTTTCATCTAAAATTTGATTCGGAATATGACAATATCGTTCAAAATTATTGATTGAGAAAATACCACTACAGGTTTTGGGAACACGCTTCTTGTAACCGATTTTACAATGACTATAAAATGGAAATGTATTGTACACAAATGTAAAGTCCTGCAAAGCAACTTCCCAATTTCCATGTAAATAAATGGGATTTTGAAGATCAACCATAAATTTACTTGCTTGATTTTCCGGATGGATTAGTGGGCAACTATTGCTTGGTAAAATTGTATAGAAACTCATTTTACTAGGTCTTTTGATGATATCCATGAGGGTTTTTGATATCCATGCCATTTGACATAGTATTGTTTATCCTTACCCACCATTTTAGTTTTCTATATTTTCTGAATTCTGAACACTGTAGGTTTGGAAATAACTTGTAATTCCTGTTCATAGAATTTCCCTTGTATTACATTGTTATCACTATCTTTAATAACATACATTACAGGACTCTGTTTAGTATTAATTTTAATAATTTGGAATACCTCATCACTCCAATTACTATCGAAATTTTTGATGAAAGGTGAAGCAGATATTTTACTAATTCTAACGTGATCACCAACTTTATATTTTGGTTTTGTAATAGTAACTTTTTTAGACCGTACTGATTTAGCTAATGTTTTTGAGCTGATATCTACGAGTCTCAAACCATTCAGACCTCGATGTGATGAATTATTATAACTGACAAGTATTTTCGTTAATACATTTATCTAAGGATTTGGTTAACTTTACTTTTGTAAAACTTCTTGCCTAAAATAATAATAATAATAATACCTAAATCGGTTTGCAAATTGTCTGGATGACAATTTTTAAATAAATTCAAAATTGCTTTAGATATTTCCTCTGCAGATTTTGTCTTTGTTGGTACACCGCGTGCAAAACGACTGAAAACATCAATACACGTTAAAATATATTTATAACCCTTGTTAATCTTCGAATACGGTATCATCTCCATCAAATCCATTTGCCATAAATCATTAATACCGAATGTTTTATAAGCTCTTGTTGGAAATCTTTTCCGCATTGGTTTGTTTAAACTGTACGCAAGCTGATCTGACAACCACTTTTGCGTTTCCGTTTTCGACTTTGGGACTCTTTTCTTTAACTTTGCCACTCCACCGAAACTTGCTTCGTCTTCTGGGTTTGTCCAAATCTTCTCCATTACAACAAGATGATTTAAATTTTAATTTAACATTAGGTAATGATTGCCCCATCGTTTATTATGATAATAATGATATTGCTAATGGTAGCATTGCTCCGATAAAAACGCCTTGTTGTTTATATATGATTTTTCTCATTTGCTGACGATTTTTATTATTTACTAGCGATAACAAAGGCTTACGATATTTATTTAATACTAGTTTTTTAGATTTACTGATTTTAATTTTACCTCTGACTACTTTTAGTAGGTAGTTAGTGGCACACTGCAACATAAAAAATTGCATAATAAAATAGGGGGAGGGGGGTGGTTTATTTATAGATTATTTTCTGTGTGTATTGATTACTTAATGATGTAATCAACTTAATTAATTTTGTGTGTATTTTTTAGTAAAATTTCTAATTTATTTTCGTATTTATTTTCAATTTTGAAATATAATCTTTAAGTATTTCTAATTAAATTTTTTAGTAAAATTTCTAATTAAAATTTTTCTGTTTAATTTTATCAATGTAGTTTTTTATATAAGATTTTTTAAGATAAAATTTTAAGTGTATTTTAAGATGATAATGTGTATTTTAGAATTTAATTTTTTTAAGCATTACATATTTTTAATTAAAGTATTTTATATGAAAATTAAAGTATTTTATAGGAAAGTTTTAGTTTGATTTTTGAATTTATTTTGAATTTAATTTTTAACAAAATAATTATTAAATTTTTATGATAAAATATGTAATGTTTTAAATGATTTAAAATTATATTGTTAACATAAAATAGTAATAATAATAATAATAATAATAATAATAATAATAATAATAATAATAATAATAATAATAATAATAATAATAATAATAATAATAATAATAATAATAATAATAATAATAATAATAATAATAATAATAATAATAATAATAATAATAATAATAATAATAATAATAATAATAATAATAATAATAATAATAATAATAATAATAATAATAATAATAATAATAATAATAATAATAATAATAATATTAATTCAACCAATTTTAATCTTTATAAAAAACTATAAAAACTATAAATACATAAAATAAACTCGAAAAGGATCGAAATCTTTATAAAAAACTATAAACACATAAAAATTAATCATAAAAATTAATCAACAAATAAAAACAAACAAATTTATACTATAATTTTTATTTAATCAAAATCTTCATCTTCTTCATCATCGTCAGAGAACTGCACATCGTCTATATCTATTAGTTCTTCCTCAAAGTTAGGTTGCTGAATTTCATCTGTTGTAATTTCATCATCAGCGACAATTCTTCATCAACGTCAATTTCTCCAGATATATTTATATGCCCGTATGCTAAACTTTTATTTTTACCCACCCAAACCCTTTTATCATCTCTATTTGTAAGTGCTACTTTACTATATTTAAAACTATAAAGTTGATGATTTTTTGTTCCTATTCTAAATTGTGGTACCGAAAAGACTGAGTTTTTCTCATAACACTCTTTATAAGATTTATGAGTTAGATCGGTATCCTTTAATGATATACCCTTAGCTTTTAGACAAGAAGATTTACCTAACAAACTGTAACATTTTGGTCGAAGGAAAACCCATTCGTCATAACCTTCTCCCTTACTTTCGTCCTTAAATTTTCCAATGACCGAATCAAGTTTTTTAGAATAAAGTGGATGAGTAGAAGAGTAATTAGATGTATCCAAAAGATTATCCTTCACCATTTCAGACAAAAGAACATCTAGTTTACAATTTTTAATCTCCAAGAAGAAAGAGTCTGTATCTCCAGCAACTATATTGATCTCACAATTAAATTGTTGTCGATATTTTTCCAAGTCCTTATACTGAAGCTCATACATTCTAAGTTTCGACAAGTCAAGCACTGATTGTCCTATATAACTTGGTCGATCTAAACATATCGAATCAGGATTTAATATCGCAGCTATAAGATCATTGTCAATTTTTATTGATTTTTTAAAAGTTGGTTTCGAAGTATAAGTCACAAGTTTTTTATCAGTTGTACAAAGACGCAAATTCATTCTCTTTTTCAGATTTTCAACAGTTTTTCCATATAAAATGTTATTTAACAACTTATAATAATTTTTATCTAATGTATTTGTGCTTTTAGCTAGAAGTTCAGTGTTTATGTCGATGTACTTTTTAAAAATATTAGACTGTTTGTATCTTACTCCGCGATTAACATGTGTCACTTTAACACCGAGAGACATGTATAATTTTAATAATCGCCAATGAATTACATAGTTATATTTAGGATAATGAGTCAGCAACAATTTTTCAACCTTTGAACCCTCAGGTTTCATTTTCTCAGCTGCAAATGGAAAATCATCTAACTTAACATGAAGGTCCGAAGGAATCTCAAGATCAACTTCAAGAGTATACCCATATGACAAAGATTCAAGATCCAAGGTCAAACAATCAGATAATATTGTATCAAATCCATCAAATATCCAATTAAATTCACCGCAAGGTAATGGTTGACTTAAAGCCCAACCATATAAATTATTAATATCAATATATAGTAAATCTGTGTTTTCGTCAGTTTTAACATAGTTTTTATTAACAAAAGTAAGACCACCTCTAATACCTCCCTCATAAAAGCTAAACATTTCATTTTCTGTAATTAATTCTATAGGTTCATCCAATGACATTAAAGCAGAAGACCACGACATTCCAGGAATTCCAAAATAATTTAAAGGTTCTAATCTATTGTGTGCTATTGATTTCGCTCGAAATTGTTGAAAAAAGTCTGCCAAAAGAAAACAATCTAGTTTCAGGTAAACTTTCATATAATCAAGTAAATTCCTACAATTAGTTTCATCCCAAATAAGCAGAGCTTTTTCATATTCAGCCGCAGTGACACCTTTCCAAATCGGGGGTAATTCATAAGTATCATGAAGAACATCTAAACTAGTTGCAAAATTATATGGAAAGATCCCCTTTTCATCAACTATAGTCCCTGTGAAAACAGATCGAGTCAAAGGTAAAGTTGTCAAGGTTTTAACAGCTTTTGCTAAAGAATCATTTAGAAATTGATAAGAATCAATAAATCTCACACTAATTTTTCCCAAGTGAGCAATTAAAGAAATAAATTTTTCAGATGTTAATGGAATACATCCTAAAGCCCAATTTTTAAATTTACTCAATCCATATTTTAATATATGATGCATATCATATCCCTTTAAGTTATGGAAAATAATTCGTAAAACTTTATTTATTTTTCTATTAATATTACAGTCATTGCAAGCAGCACCCAAGTATTCCCCAGTAAAATGATCATGATCTCTCACTGGATCCACAATATCTTTCAAACAAAGATAACATTTTATACATGTATCAAATTGAAACTGTTGTAAGGTTGTTAAATCTTTAATTGTTTGATTTCCCATTTTATAATAATACGGTAATACTGTATATTTTGCTATTTTTTCAACTGTTTTTAAAAATTGTTCAACACAATCTTCACCTATAAATTCTTTGTATATTGTACTCCCATCAAAATTATTTATTAACAAAAGTCCTGCCGAAATGGGTAAATGTATTTGATGGTGAACGTCATCCTTTGACAAAACTGATTCGAAATCTGCATATATAACATATGGTGGGGTTACAGTTTTGGACCAATCAGTGAATTTAATAAACTTATTTTCCGGGAAAGTATATAAAGTTGTCCCTAACTGATTTCTGATACATAACATCTCATGCTTGTCCATTGATTTCTTATCTCTAAATCCATTCAAACATCTATGACACCATAATGATCGAATTTTTTCTATTGTTTTATCTTTACAATTCAATAACCTATTGAGTGATGTAATTCCTACATAATGGTATTGTTCTCCTTTATTTAATAGCAATAAATTAATAATTGTTCCTTCTGTGATTTTGAACCTATGAATTATGTTTAAAAATGGATGTTTTAAAACAAAGTCATCATGTTCGGGTTTTGCTGTTTCATCATAACTAAATATATTAATTATTAATCCTTCGTTATTTGACTCAAATTTTCGATTACCATTTAATTTCATGGGCATATCATTTGGGTCATAATTTAATTCATTTAGATACTTAGTGTAACTATAAATATTATTTCTATGCTGACTAATAATCTCATCTTTTTTAAGTATCGACAATATGCTATAGATAAAACATAAATTATCACTATTTTTTACATTTGTTATACAGTTTTTGTTAGCCAATTGTTTTGGTGTTTTTATATAACTTCTACCACTTAACCTACTGATGTTACTTATTTTTGTTACTATAAAGTAAATTTCAGTTATTTTTCTAATAACCCAACTACTCCCTAACTCGGTTATTGAAGATATCTTTTCATTGATCTTTTGTATACCATCGTCAAAGAATGATTGGGTAAGTGGTCTTGTACTGTTTCTAGTATTATTTAATTTTATTTCTCCATCTTTCTCAAATTCAATTTCTATTCCAAATTGAATTTTTACATATCTAAGTTCATCTATTATCTCTCTTAATTTGTTTATTATCTCTATAGGAAAAACAATTTCTTTAATGTTCAAGTTGGTCGTATCTATACTAATTATTTTATGTGTACCTCGTAAGTCACTTTGGATTATAGGAAGATTTCCTCTTATTTGTATATTGTTATTTTGCCCCATTTGTACCTCTTCCATCTCTCCATCCCATGAATCCATCAATCCGATATCTTCAATCTCTTCAACTGCTCTAACCCATGAATCCGTCGATCCGTTATCTTCGTCCGCTTCATTATCTTCGTCAGCTTCAACAATTTCGTCTGATTCCATTGTTTCATTCACCATTCCAATATCATCATTTAAATATTCCAAAATACTATTTATAGAATTTGTTGTATGTTCACTAATGGGTTCACTTATAAGGGTAATTTGGATGCTGCTTAATTTAATTGCTCCTGGTTTTTTAAATAATTTAATTTTTTTAACATTAAACTGTCGCAAATGATTTTTATGATGGTCATAAAAGTCTAAATAGGGAATGGGTTGGGAAGTTATGCATACGGGACATATAAAATAAATTGTATTATGGTATTTTTTACGATAATACTCTTCCAATTTTTTGTGACATTTTATTTTATTATGCACAGTTAATTGGCAATAATTAGGATATAATTTACCTAGTAATAAATAAAAATTAATTAAATTATTAAAATAAATGTGCATGTATGCAACCAATAAAAATCATTTTTTTGCTATAAATAAAAATATTTTTGATGAAAAAGCAACAATGTCAAAAGTATATGAAATACTCTTTGAAGAAAACAGTACAGCTGTTATTGGGATGACATTTAAGCCTCCTGTTCAATACCTTCAATACAGTATGAACTATTTAAATTTCTCTATTACATATACGTTCAAAGTAATGTTTATTTTAATTTAATTTGATTAATTATTTTTTAGGAATCAGTTAATTTAAAAGCTTATGATTACAATATTATGATTGGAAATATTGAAGAGGAAGATCGAAAAAATATTTCAGATATACTCCATTTGTTGAATAACGAAATGGTTTAAAATGAAAAATTTTCATTTATTAATTGTGAAAGTACAAGATAATAAAAAATATAAAATTCGGATAATTATTAAAGGAGTCAAGATTAACAATTCTATTATCAAACCTATTTGGAAAATTCTAAATGTTGTTGAATAAATTTTTATCTTTTGTAAAGTTGAGTTTTGTTGATTTTTATAATTTGTAACTAATAGTAAACATGTCATTTAAAAAATGTTTACCTCGAGTATCTATTATTTTAATAAAACATTTTTGAGCGGGGATAATTATTGATAAATTATATTCAAAAACTTGTTCTCTTATAAAATATAGTGGTCAGTTTTTAAATAAAAAATAATCAGGGGGTCTGCCCTTATTTTCGATCAATAATAATAAAGGAGCATCAGTCCTTCATTATTGTTAAAAATTCATGTTTTTAAATAAAAAAAAACCAAGGGGTCTGCCCTGATTTTTGATTAATAACAATAATGGGCATCAGTTGTTTATTATGATTAAATATATAACATGAAATAAAAAATATAATAAAATCCAATAAAAAACTTACATTTTCCAACATTAATTGCATTATTCCCTTCAGAATCAGAGAATGGCAAACTTCTATCTAAAGAAATATTAAATCAATTGATAATTTAATAAATTTTTACTTGATTCGATATTTGTTAGTATTGGTTGATAACCTAATAATAAAGTAAAATGAATTTAAAATAAATTCTAATCTTACTTAAATTTTGATAACTTGGATCATTTTGGATGAATTGTGGGTAATTTGTGTAACCTAATAATAAATTAAAATGAATTTAATATAAATTCTAATTTTACTTAAATTTTGATAACTTGGATCATTTTGGATGAATTGTGGGTAATTTGTGTAACCTAATAATAAATTAAAATGGATTTAAAATAAATTCTAGTCTTACTTAAATTTTGATAACTTGGATCATTTTGGATGAATTGTGGGTAATTTGTGTAACCTAATAATAAATTACAATGAATTTAATATAAATTCTAATCTTACTTAAATTTTGATAACTGGGATCATTTTGGAAGAATTGTGGGTAATTTGTGTAACCTAATAATAAAATTTAATAAAATTATAAAAAAAATAAAATCTTACTTAAATTTTGATAACTTGGATCATTTTGGAAGAATTGTGGGTAATTTGTGTAACCTAATAATAAAATTTAATAAAATTATAAAAAAAATAAAATCTTAATTAAATTTTGATAACTTGGATCATTTTGGATGAATTGTGGGTAATTTGTGTAACCTAATAATAAAATTTAATAAAATTATAAAAAAATAAAATCTTACTTAAATTTTGATAATTATTTCCTCCATTTGCAATTTGAGGATAATTTTGTGGATAAAATCCATTTTGTTGTGGAAATAAATTATCTAAATATAAGGTAATTCGTATTAAAATATAAATTAAAAATTACGTGATTCATATTTGTTGTTATTGTTATTGTTATTAAAGTTGTTCATTTTCTAAAATTGAATAATAATAATTAAAAATTAAAAAGAAAATTAAACTTACAAATTAAACTGTTTTGTAAATTATGACAAATTATAAAAAATGTTTTTTGATATATTCAAATGTGTGTATTTATTTTTGACCAATCAAAATCATCCACATCTGTAATTGTATTAATCAACACACATTACCAATCTCCACAAAATCATATTAGGAAATAAACAAAATGATACAAAAATTTACTTAGTGAACGTTGATTTTAACCAAGCTAAGCAATGTTGGCCACAAGTTTTGGTCAATGGATTCTGATAGCGAATTCGATTGTATTCAATTGGCATCAACATTGATTCTAGTTTTGATATCAATAAAAGGGGATAATAGAATCCCATAGGATCAAATACATGTATTTTATCTGGTTTCACGTAAATAGCACCTTCCCTGTTAGTTGATCCTAGGCGCATTTATGTTTATATTACAGATTAATGAGTGCCCACTGGACTACTCTGTGTTTTTGATTTTTAGCCGTTTGTTACATAAATTTTAGATCGAGTTTATGAAAAATGAGTGATGATGAAATAGCCAAGACTATTTCCTCTTCAACCCATTTCCCTTATACGGAATGATGATTTTACTTTCAGCTACTGCGTTCTCACGCCGTAGCCTTCACGAGCACGAATCATTAGCGGACTTACACCGCACTTACACGATTCGATAGGGTATGTATAGTTTACTTTCTTGCGGTGATGTGTCGGCTGTGGGCAGGAAAAATTTCGACAAGAAGTTATTTATAAAACTTTTATTGAATAATATATACATCGGTTGAAATAGTATTTGCCATTCATTGTTTCGTAATTCACATTCCAACCTTTCCCCACGCCGACACCTCAAACAGAGCTCATATGAGGTTGTTTGGGTACGACGTGGAGAAAGTTTCAAAAACATCTCTCCACTCACATTGAAAATTTCTTTCACTGATTGATACTGAGTTATCAGAAACTACTTCGAGTTCTAACTAATCCAAGTTTGCAAAAACTGATTTCAGAAAACTGATTAAAATTATGTGAAAATGAATCGGTATATATACCTGTTGTACGTCCCTAACCTTGCGTGTTAAATTTGATTTAGTAAAACAAAATTTGACCTTGTGATTTTCTAGTATATTCTAATCTTAATTTTATTATTTTTGTAATTTAATTTGACAATTTTGTTTTTAATTTTTTAATTGAATTGTTTCCAATTCAAATTATTTAATTTTTGTTCCATTTTTATGGATTTTTGCATTTTTTGATAAATTGTCAAATTTCTGTCGAATTTTCATGTTCTCGTGTTATTTTTATGTTTATTTCGTGCGGATCTTGTTGCACTTTGTTATTATTTTATTTTACTTTTGTGTTTCTTGATTTTATATTTAATTGGTTTCTTTCTCATATTTTAGCATGGTTAGTTGGTGTTTTATGGGTCCGATTTTAAATCTGCATGTTGTATATGCGTGTGTATTACCGATTCATTTAAAAAAAACTCGTGTCTTGGCCCAACAATATGGAATTCTATACGGTTTCAATTTAATCAGAGTTTAATCAATTAATACTATCTCATATTCAATTACTTGGATGAGTCCCAAATCGTTCTCGTGTTTTGGAAGCACCATTTTATACTTCTTTAATAACTCCGTGAATTCCCATTTTCGCGATTCAGTTAAATCATTACTAATGACTTGCGACTCATTGTAGATTTTAGTATTTCTCGGTAATTTTGGAGTTTTCTCTATTTCAAACTTCGTTAGTTTTCCCAGTTTTGTTTTTGGTTTCATTTGGATGGGTTTTGTGTTTTTATTAACTATTCTGATTGACACTGATTGAGTATTTACAATCAAAGCTTTGTTGATATTGATATAGGGAATTTTGTCCAATGGAAAAACACCAATAAAATTTTTCCCAATTAGTTTTTTAGCAATAGTTTGTATTTGAATAGAACTAAAATTAATTAAATTAAATAATTCATTTAATTACTTACTTCATTTTTAACCATAACTAATAATACTTTGGTTTATAGTGTGTTCAACAATGTTTGTCAAACAAGTACTGTGCGGCTTGTGATTTGAATTTCTTTTTCAAATACTCCGTATACAAGTACTGATACAGATTCGGTTAATGGATTTTCAAATTTTATATCCAATCGTAAATTTCCACTTTGAGGTAACTGACTTTGATTAGGATCAAAATCAGGTGCCAATACAAATGTAAAAAAGGGATATTTATTTTTAAAGTCTGACAAGGTAATACCACAATTCATATTTTTATTAAGATAACCCATATTCCTAACAATACTTTGCATATAACTAGAACTATAATTATCATTGGCAAAATCTTGACTATATTTTTCACGATAATTATTTCCTTTACTTAATGTTAAAGACTTGACATTAAAGTGTTCAAATATTGAAAATGTTTCCAAATACGATCCTCTATATCTTTTATTCCCTTGGAAAGCAACAAGAATAAAATTTGGTAGTCGCCTATCACCAAATATTTGCTCCTTATAAAATGAAGATGATCCCATTGGCAATGAAAATTGAACAACTTCCTTACTTTTCATTGGATAAATTGCATTTCTATTAGCAAGCCCAATTTGATGACCAGCTAAAACTGACGGTTCAACACGAACTCTTCTGACCATCAACTTTGCATCTAATAATATTATTTGTGGAATTATTTTTGTACATGTTAAACTTCTTTCAGTATTGAATCTTGTTAATTTAATTTGAACACTAACACCAGGTAATAAATATTTTGGTTGATCAAAGAAATCTAATTGAAGTGGGGAACAAACACTGATTGGTTTTGATTTTGAAATCCAAATTTTTCTTTTTGTGTCATTTTCATCGTAACCCATTCCACCTAAACAAGTATGTTTTGTATCGTGATTGTAATTAATAATAGTTTCAATCATTGCCTTGTGTGCGAATACATCATTACTTCCTTCAATTTTAGTAGAATTAAAAATTACTTCAACATCTTTAAAAAGAGTTTGGAAAAAGAAATTGTTTGCAGTAACATCTGATTCATTAGATAAATTTTCCCAATTGCTATTTACAACTTTCATTTGGATGTAGAGTAATGTATCGTTCAAATCCAAGTATTCGGTTTGAGAGCTATTAATGTAAAATTGAATTGAGGTGTTTCCTGAATCTGTAATTGAATTCACTAGATAAATATCTTCAAAAGAACCATTTTCAATTACTGCTTGGGGAGATGGTCTATCAAAGATGCATAATTCTGATTTTGCACTAATCATGACTGGAATATAGTTCCGTATCCTTTCATTCTTTTGTTTATATGTTTCTTGATAATTTTTTGACGTTTAATTGTTCCACCTTTTTGTTCTTTATTAAATACACCAGAAACTTTGTTAATAACAGAAGGTAAGTGTTCCATTACAGATGGTATAGAATCTTTAATTTCAGATATTGCATTTGATTTTAAAGCAGGTAAGAGTTGTGCATTATTATTTATTACGTCATTAGCAGTTTTCATACCAAAATTTCCGATACGTTTAAGAATAAGTAGTGCAAATCGTCCAATTGTTTTTAACCAACCAGATCCATACTGTTTACCGACAAAATAAGGTAAATCCACACCATTTTGATGAGTGCTATAAAAGTTTACAATGTCTGGATTACTCATTTATTTTACGGAAATGTAATGTCAAGTAAGTTTTGTCTTGTTTACCAAATATATATTTTCCACTGTCATCACGAATATTGATTTCTATATTGTTTATATACGAGGATGATACTGGTAAATACATTGGATTTTTCTCAATGAATTGAACAAGGTCGTCTTTTTTATGTTTTTCTATCCAAACACATTTAAGAAGGGGAACACTTAATTCACCCACAAGAATTGGTTCAATAATATTTGTATAAATCATCATTTGTATATTTCTTTGCATTATAGTTGGTAAACTAGATCCAACAATGATCTTTTCATTATAAAATTCCTCAATTAATCCCAAACTAAGAGCCAACAGTTTACTAAATTTAACACTTTTAACATCTTCTTCCAATTCAATTTTAACAAGTTGATCTTGTTTAATTTCACAAGACTTGAAAGGATGGGGATAAGCTGTCATTAACTGATCAATGACTTGTGAAAGTTCAGTAATGAATAAATTTTCTTTAAATGTCTCAGTATACTCTACATCCTAATAATAAGTTATAGTTAATCGTATAGTATCTAATTTTGATTTCTTATTTGGTATACGTATCTGATTCAATTCATCATTAAAATCTACTTCTTTTTTATTAAATCCCAAGCAATTAGCTTCTTCAATACTATCAAATGTTATTTTGAATGGAAAATATTTACAATTAATGTTCAAAGTTTTATTGTCAATATATATCAGATAAAATGTAGAGTTGTGACTAATTGTATAGTTTCCTTCAATATAATAAAAATATTCATAACTATTATGTATTGTACTCTTGGTATATTTGATACAAGAGTTGTTATAAAATCGAAAATTATTGTACACAAAAGTAAATTCAGTTAAAGCAACTTCCCATTCTCCATCCAAGTAAATCTGATTTGGAAATTCTACATTAAACTTTCCAGCTTCATTATTTGGAAATGTAAGTGGACAACTATTACTGGGTAAAATCATATAAAACTGGTTTTCTTTCATAATATTTATTTAATCAATTGAGATGAGGATATTCAAGTTGGAGTTTCGTATCCATGCCACTTGACGTAGTATTGTTTATATTTACCAACATTTTTGGTTTTTAAAATCTTTTGAATTCTAAATATTGTTGGGATTGGAATGACTTCGAGTTCTTGTTCGTAGAATTTTCCACTAATTTCTTTACTTTCATGATTTGCTATTAAATACATTACTGGATTCTGTTTTGTATCTATTTTCTTTATTACATATACTTCATCGCTCCAATTGTTGTCAAAATTCTTGATGAACGGAGAAGTACTGATTTTACTAATTCTTACATGATCACCAACCTTGTATTCTGGCTTATCGATTTTTTCTTTCTTTAATGTTTGGTTTCTGTTGGTGTCTGTAATGTCAACAGGTCTGAGACCATTTAATCCTTTATGTGGCAAATGATTGTAACTAAAAATAATTTTCGGTAAAACATGTATCCAAGTTTTATTACCTTGATGCACAAAGTATTTTTTCAATCTTTCTCTCAAAGTTTGATTAAATCTGTCAACATAACAAGCTTTGAATTGCGAGAATATAGAGTAATGATTGGCTTTGATAACTTCTTTTACTTTGCTATTATAAAATTCTTTACCTAAAATACATTAAAATAAATAATTAATTAAATTTATTACCCAAATCAGTCTGTAGATTGTGAGGTTGTCCGTCTTTAAATAATTTTTGATGTTGCAATGGACATTTCATTAGCTGATTTAGTTTTTGTTGGAATAGCACGGGCATATCTACTGAAAACATCAATACATGTTAAAATATATTTGTACTCCTTGTTGATTCTCGAATAAGGTATCATTTCCATCAAATCCATTTGCCACAAATCATTGATTCCTCTTGTTTTGTATGGTCTGGTTGGGAATCTTTTCAACATTGGTTTATTTAAACTATATGCTAGTTGGTCCGATAACCATTTTTGAGTCTCTTTTTTAGAATTAATCACTCTTTTTGTTAATTTTTCTACACCACCAAAACCATCTGGATCTTTTGGATTTTTCCAGATTGTTTTGAGTGGATTTTTGGTTAATTGATCCTTCATTATTACAACAAGATGTTAAAATATGTACAACTTTATCTGGTTTAGAGTATTGTAAACCCATTAAGATATTAGGGATGAAATTGTTCTAATTGCGGATAAAACTATAGGAATTAATGTACCCAAGAACCCACCCTTTTGTTTATACATTATTCTTTTCATTAAACGTCTATTTTTAGTGTTTACCAATGATAAAAGGGATCTCTTATGTCTTTGTAATACCACTCTTTTAGCTTTACTAATATTAACATTACCCGAACTATATTTACAATAACTTCAAGCAAATCGTCAATAACAAATGAAGGGAAAGCTTGTAAAATTGCGATTCTTTTATTATTTTGTGCCTTTACCAATGCATTGAAATATGGTAGACTACGTTCAAATTTAATGTTTACTAATTACAATTAATTATTATTGTTTATAATTTGATCCACTTCTTTTTTAAAATCTTCTTCTTTTTTAGATTCTTCTTTACTTTTGATTTGGTTTTACGAATAACTTTTTTGGGTTGGATTTCGTCTTTGAAAAGTACTTTTTTAAATGACATGATTGATAATCATTTATTTGTTTTCAATTTTGTTTATAAATTGTAACCCCTTTTTCATTAAAAATATATGTTCGGATACGTAAATCGTCACTACATTGTTGTGTAAAGTCAAAGAATAAATATCCATGGGGAACGCTTGTAGCATCTTGGAATGATTCAATTAAAAATTTTCTATTGTTTGGATAAGCTTGTCTGGCTAAGAAATCGATAATCGTTTGATCGCGAGGATTTTTGAAAATAACTAGGTATTGAACATTTAAATTACGAGTTCGATGACTTCCTCCTTGATGAAATAAATTTTGAGTTATGAAAATAACAGTAACTCCACAATGTCTACTGATTTTTGTGAACAAGTTATTGAAATCTTTTTCCTTATTTGCTTCTTGATACAAATCATCTATAATTATTACATCGCCTCGGCGTAACCTAGACGAACAGTTTTTATCAAATCCCTTAACTATTGTCATTTTCAATTTACAAAACTGATTTTGTGTCAATCCATGTTCTTCGTCTGCACCCCTATGCCAATATATTTTATTGAATTTTGATTTGAACATGTTTGACTGAAATAAATTACATAAAAATAAAGTTTTTCCGCTCCCACTAGGCCATACAATTTGATATACTGCATCATTTCTTAATTCCATTTAATTTAATTTAATTTAATTTAATTTGTTTATAATTTGATATACTGATTCATTTATTTTGATATCAGAAAATGATTAGTAATATTAATTATAGAGGAAAATGTGAAGTAACTGGAATGAAGTTGCCGACCGGAAAACCTCAACATGTAGTGGATAGAAGTGGAAAATATCCAATCTTATTCTTCAAGAGTGGAAAATGCAGAGTAATGGGTTGTAAAAGACCATTACAGGAAGAAGATCTCAAATATCAGATTCAAGATTTACAAATTCAATCAATATCTTTGAATATTGACATGGGTTGTCGAATCAACTTGTATGATTTGTCTACAAAAACACAAAAAAATTTACGAACCGGAATTGTTTCCTGCATTAAGACTTGTCAAGTATAATCCACTTTGTGTGAATGTATTTGCAAGCGGTAAAGTCGTTGTCATGGGAATAAAAACACTGGAATACAACAGTCTAGTACAAGAAATATTTAATTTTATAAAATCAAAAATTAATAATCTTAATACCGACGAAGAAATACTAGATTATTTATTAAGCACTGATTGTGTTTAAATAGATTCAATTCTGACGATTGAAAAAATTAAAAATGATCGATGAGCAAGAAGCATACGTATTCGAAACAATTCTGATGAAGATGGAAGAACTGTTTCCGAATATGAAAAACAAACTTTCCTATTAAGCTCCTGAATATTTGGCTACACGGATCTATCAAATGACAGGAATCAACATTGAAGAAATTGTACGTATGCACTATGAATCAGTTCAAGGATCTGGTTTGAAATGTTTAGAAGACTGCATTGTTTGTGCAGATCCCTCAATGTTGACTTGTCCATTTATGATGTCTTTTACGTTTTTGAGCCGGTGCTTCAGGTTTTTGAAACATACCTGCAACACTAGGTAGAACTTTCCCCAACTCGGATAATGCATTTGATTTCAGAGATGGTAATATTTTCTGCCCATTCATTATCACATCTTTAACTATTTTTTCATACCACATCTACAAATGCGTTTAAGAATAGGAAGTGTAAATCTACCAAGAGTTCTCAACCAGCCTGATCCATACTGTTTACCAATAAAATATGGTAATTCGCCACCACTTTGGCTACCACTATACATACTAATAATATCGTTATTGGCCATCTAATTTACGAAAATGTAATGTCAAATGAGTTTTTGTATCTTTACTAAATTCAATAAATTTACCGCTATCATCACGAATATTTATTTCTATATTGTTTATACATGATGTTGATACCGGTAAGTACATGGGATTATCGATATTTATATTGACAACTTCATCCTGGTCATGTTTATCAACCAAAACAGATTTCAAAAGAGGAACCAAAGAATCACCAACAATTATAGGATCGATGATGTTAGTATATATGAACATTTGTCTATGAAGTTTTATTATTTTTGGTTTGCGTACACCAAAAGCACTTGTCCTATATGTTTGCTTATCTAATCCCAATGTATTAGCCAAATTTTTATCAAATGTAATTTCACAAATGTTATTATTCAGACTGAATTTGCATATTCCATCTTTAACAAATTCAATAGTTTTAAATATATGTAAACAATTGAATGAAATATATTTATGTAATTCTTCAAGTGTTTCAATATATAAATCATTAGTAAATGTAAATGTCTCTTCAACTTCATTAATATATGATAGTGATATTTTGATGTTTTCGATTGTTACACTTTTTTCATCAAATGTTTTGAAACGTATTAGGTATTCAGTACTAGGAACAACAATGTTAAGCTTATCACAACCCATTCGCTTGGCATCCTCAATACTTTCAAACTTTATTGTAAATGGACTATAATCACAACTAACATTCAATCCATCTTTGAAAAACATGCCACAATTTTCATCTAAAATTTGATTCGGAATATGACAATATCGTTCAAAATTATTGATTGAGAAAATACCACTACAGGTTTTGGGTACACGCTTCTTGTAACCGATTTTACAATGACTATAAAATGGAAATGTATTGTACACAAATGTAAAGTCCTGCAAAGCAACTTCCCAATTTCCATGTAAATAAATAGGATTTTGAAGATCAACCATAAATTTACTTGCTTGATTTTCCGGATGGATTAGTGGGCAACTATTACTCGGTAAAATTGTATAGAAACTCATTTTACTAGGTCTTTTGATGATATCCATGAGGGTTTTTGATATCCATGCCATTTGACATAGTATTGTTTATCCTTACCCACCATTTTAGTTTTCTATATTTTCTGAATTCTGAACACTGTAGGTTTGGAAATAACTTGTAATTCCTGTTCATAGAATTTCCCTTGTATTACATTGTTATCACTATCTTTAATAACATACATTACAGGACTCTGTTTAGTATTAATTTTAGTAATTTGAAATACCTCATCACTCCAATTACTATCGAAATTTTTGATGAAAGGTGAAGCAGATATTTTACTAATTCTAACGTAATCACCAACTTTATATTTTGGTTTTGTAATAGCAACTGTTTTAGATAGTACTGATTTAGCTAATGTTTTCGAGCTGATATCTACGGGTCTCAAACCATTCAGACCTCGATGTGATGAATTATTGTAACTAACAAGTATTTTCGGTAATACATTTATCCATATTTTATTACCTTGATGCACGAAATATTTCTTCAATCTATCCCTCAATGTCCGGTTAAATCTTTCAACATGTGCGGCTTTGTATTGAGAATGTACAGAATAATGATTTATTTTGAGACGATCCAGGATTTGCTTAACTTTACTATTGTAAAACTCTTTGCCTATAATAATAATAATAATAATAATAATAATAATATTAATAATGATAATAAAAATAATAATAATAATAATAATAATAATACCTAAATCGGTTTGCAAATTGTCTGGATGCTCATTTTTAAACATTGAGTTAATTGCTTTAGATATTTCCTCTGCAGATTTTGTCTTTGTTGGTACAACGCGAGCAAAACGACTGAAAACATCAATACACGTTAAAATATATTTATAACCCTTGTTAATCTTCGAATACAGTATCATCTCCATCAAATCCATTTGCCATAAATCATTAATACCGAATGTTTTATAAGCTCTTGTTGGAAATCTTTTCCGCATTGGTTTGTTTAAACTGTACGCAAGCTGATCTGACAACCACTTTTGCGTTTCCGTTTTCGACTTTGGGACTCTTTTCTTTAACTTTGCCACTCCACCGAAACCTGCTTCGTCTTCTGGGTTCGTCCAAATCTTCTTCATTACAACAAGATGATTTAAATTTTAATTTAACATTAGGTAATGATTGCCCCATCGTTTATTGTGATAAAAATGATAATGCTAATGGTAACATTGCTCCAATAAAACCACCTTGTTGTTTATATATGATTTTTCTCATTTGCTTACGATTTTTATTATTTACTTGTGATAACAAAGGCTTACGATGTTTATTCAGTACTAGTTTTTTAGAATTACCGATTTTAATTTTACCTCTGACTACTTTTAATAGAATTTTGAGTAAATCATCGACAACAAAAGTTGGAAATGATTGTAAAATAGACATTCTTTTCATACTCGAAACCTTTAACAATGCATTAAAATATGGGAAACTCCTATGATTTTTTACAATTTTATCTGTTTTCTTACTCTTTTTAATAATGTTTTTCGAAATAAGATTCATTGCAGGGTAATTCTCGGTTATTAGCTTTTTAGATGGTGTATAACTGGTTTTTGGTGGAACTTTATTTATTGTCTTTTTAATACTTTGTCTAAGTTTTCGGATATTTTTAAGCCTGGATTTCATAAACATTTTTACATGTTAAAGTTTTCAACTTTGTTTATATACCATGGCACCTTCTTTATTGAAAATATCGGTTTTTACCCGTAGATCATCATTGCATTGTTGTGTGAAATCAAGAAATATATATCCATGTGGTGATTTTGTAGCATCTTGAAATGCACTGATGAGAAAATTACGATTATGAGGGTATGCTTGTCGAGCAAGAAAATCAATAACTGTTGCATCTCAAGCATTCTTTAAAATAACTAAATATTGAATACTCATGTTGTGATTCTGAATGTCAGAGTGACGATGGAGAAATTGATAATGAAATTAATAATGATACTGAAGTTGAGCCTACCGAATTTAAGAATTGTATTGATCATGTTATAGAAAATATAATGACAGAATATTGTGGTGATGAAGAATGTACATGTAATAATCCATAAATCTTTAAAAATGTAGTTTTTTATTAATAATAATAACAAAGAAATATTTATTAAAATCTATGATAAACTTTATTACATAAATATAAAACAGATACTCCAGTGAATAGTTTTAATAAAAATTTACAATTTGCAATATAAATATTTGAACGTTTGGCTTCTGCGGCAACTTGAATAATAGCTGACCATCCACCGTTTGTTTCTACCCACGGATCAATTTTTGTTTCTATCACTTAAATAATGATAAATTAATAACAATATAAAGTAATTTACGTCTATAGACCATTGGAAATAATTTTCATAGTCGGATCCAGATTTTAATATCACGTGTTTCATATACATTAATCCTACTATTATTCGCATCCATTTATTATTTTCATCAAACATGTAACTAAATATTGATTGGAATTCTCTTTCTCTCCAATGTTGGCAAATTGAGAATTTTCTCGGTACGGTTTACCATGAATTTCATGTTTTTAATGATATCATCTTCTTCTCTATTATTAGAAACCAGCTCATTCAACAAAGTTATAAAAAATTTAGTTTCTGGCATTTTATAAAAATATTTGAAAGTCTAAGCTTATTTATACTATATTCGACCAATCAGAATCATGCATTTAAGTTTCAATACTAAATAAAATCTTTCATTATACGATTGAACTGATAAGTTGTTTTATTAGAATAAAATTTTATACTATATTGAACTTGATTCATCATTTTTTCATTAAGTTTACAATTTTCATTCAATTCTAATATTGATTTTTTTAATTCATTTTTGATAATACCAATGGTCTTATTTAGATACATAATATCATCACATAATTCGTTTTTAGCTCTTTTTAAAGTCTCATATGTATGTTCAAATCGGAATTCTAAATTACTCATTCTTTCAGATATTCTTTTGACTGGAAATTTCAAATATCTAGGCCTATCTATCATATACAAATTATCCATCAATACTGCAGTATCAGGACATACACATCTTGTTGAATTTTCACCTTGAACGGTTACAACAATTGAGTTGACCATATTAAAAACTAATAATATTATTAAAATTTCTTTAATCGTTTTCAAATCTATATAAATTAATATTTATTGTTTATAGCTAAAAGTGTGTGTGTGTGTTTAACTTCTCATTGGTCTAAATTAGTATAAAAGTAATTGTTAATTCAATTTTTCTCATTATAATGGATGTACTGAGCGCAGTTCAAGCTATGAATGAAATTAAACATTATGGTAATTTATTATTACTATTATTATTATTACTTGTTTTTTAGATGATTATTTTAAAGTTATTAAAGAACGTATGGAATTCTATTATCCAGAAATACATGAAATTATGGACAAGCCAGCATCAATAATTCCAGACTTGATATTCAATCATACATCAATATGGATATTTACTGTAATTGATGAGTTCCTATGGGATATCGAACAAAACAATTTGTCAAAATATATGGAACCCGAATACCCTTGTGGTGATGGATGTCATTGCTGCGCTGCCAGATATCGGAAGTATGTGGAATGGGCTTTGAATAAAGCTCTTCGACAATACTACTATAGTAGAATTATCTCTTTATAATAAATTTGTTGTATATGTCGTGGTTTTCATTATATAGTAATAATGTTAATAATAATAATAATAATAATAATAATAATAAATAATAAAAATAATAATAAAAATAATAATAATAATAATAATAATAATATTAATAATAATAATATTAATAATATTAATAATAATAATAATAATAATAAAATAATTAACTCTTTCTTGAATGGTAAATTGATCATCATTGTCCGTAGTAATGAAGTTGCTACTTATTCCAGAGTTTTCTGTTAGACGGATACATATTCCTTCTTTATTGTTCATCATTTTCAGAATAAAAGCTCCGATTTCTCTTTTGACATTTTCTTTGATACTCCAGTCTGATTTTAAAGTAGTTTTGATTATTTTTGGTATATATTAGTAGTGGGATGTGTCACCTCCAGCACACTACCCCCCCCCCCCCCGCAGAGAGAAAATTTTTCTAAGTCCAAAAGTACAAAAAACTTTTAAGACAAAGACAATGACTCATTCAAGGTCATTTAAACAAAGACCATGACTCATTCAAGGTCATTGGATGACTCGTCATATTTTTTCAAGGTCATTTAAACAAAGAACATGACTCATTCAAAGTCACTGGACGACTCATAATATTTTTTCAAGGTCTTTCAAAATTTCTCAAGGTCATATTATTTTTAAACATTTTTAAATTTAAATTTACCACATAAAAATAAGTAGTATATATTTTGTAAATTTATTTTACTATTATTAAATTAAATTGTTTGTTTTAATCAAGTTAATTATTTTATTATTATTATTATTATTATTATTAATATTATTAATATTATTATTATTAATATTATTATTATTATTATTATTATTATTATTTTTATTATTATTTTTATTATTTATTATTATTATTATTATTATTATTATTAACATTATTACTATATAATGAAAACCACGACATATACAACAAATTTATTATAAAGAGATAATTCTACTATAGTAGTATTGTCGAAGAGCTTTATTCAAAGCCCATTCCACATACTTCCGATATCTGGCAGCGCAGCAATGACATCCATCACCACAAGGGTATTCGGGTTCCATATATTTTGACAAATTGTTTTGTTCGATATCCCATAGGAACTCATCAATTACAGTAAATATCCATATTGATGTATGATTGAATATCAAGTCTGGAATTTTTGATGCTGGCTTGTCCATGATTCCATGTATTTCTGGATAATAGAATTCCAGATGTTCTTTAATAACTTTAAAATAATCATCTAAAAAACAAGTAATAATAATAATAGTAATAATAAATTACCATAATGTTTAATTTCATTCATAGCTTGAACTGCGCTCGGTACAATCATTTTAATGATAAAAATTGAAATAACAATTACTTTTATACTAATTAACACACACACACACACACATCTTTAGCTATAAACAATAAATATTAATTTATAATGTTTTGAAAATGATTAAAGAAATTTTAATAATATTATTAGTTTTTAATATGGCCAACTCAATTGTTGTAACCGTTTAAGGTGAAAATTCAACAAGATGTGTATGTCCTGATACTGCAGTATTGATGGATAATTTGTATATGATAGATAGGCCTAGATATTTGAAAACCTCAGTCAAAAGATTATCTGAAAGAATGAGTAATTTAGAATTCCGATTTGAACATACATATGAGACTTTAAAAAGAGCTAAAAACGAATTATATGATGATATTATATATTTAAATAAGACCATTGGTACTATCAAAAATGAATTAAGAAAATCAATATTAGAATTGAAAGAAAATCATAAACTTAATGAAAATATGATGAATCAAGTTCAATATAGTTTAAAATTTTATTCTAATAAAACAACTGATTAGTTCATCGTATAATGAAATTACAACAACACCCAGTTAACAGTGGCAGCAACAGCTTGAAAGAAGCTAACAGTGCCAACAAATCATCATTGCCATTTCCATTATATATTTTTACATATTTTCTTAGTATTACATGATTCTGATTGGTCGAATATAGTATAAATAAACTTACACTTTCAAATATTTTTATAAAATGCCAGAAACTAAATTTTTTATAACTTTGTTGAATGAGCTGGTCTCTAATAATAGAGAAGAAGATGAAATCATTAAAAACATGAAATTTATGGTAAACCGTACCGAGAAAATCGTTGAAGACATCCCATTCGATTATGAAAAAATTCTCAATTTGCCACCATTGGAGAGAAAGAAGGCATTCCAATCAATATTTAGTTACATGTTTGATGAAAATAATAAATGGATGCGAATAATAGTAGGATTAATGTACATGAAACACATGATATTAAAATCTGGATCCGACTATGAAAATTATTTCCAATGGTCTATAGAGGTATATTACTTTATATTGTTAATAATTTATTATTATTTAGGTGATAGAAACAAAAATTGATCCGTGGGTAGAATCAAACGGTGGATGGACAGCTATTATTCAAGTTGCCGCAGAAGCCAAACGCTCTGATATTTATATCGAGAATTGCAAATTTTTATATTAAAACTATTCACTGGAGTATCTGTTTTATATTTATGTAACAAGGTTTATCATAGATTTTAATAAATATTTCTTTGTTATTTTTATTAATAAAAAACTATATTTTAAAGATTTATTGATTATTACATGTACATTCTTCATCACCACAAGATTCTATCATAATATTTTCTATAACATGATCAATACAATTCTTAAATTCGGTAGGCTCATCTTTAATAATTTCGGTAGCTTCTTCAACATTAATAATTTCTTCAGAATCATTAATAATTTCAGTATCTCCATCATTAACAATTTCATCACTCTGACATCCAGAATCACTCTGACATTCAGAATCGCAATCCGATTCTTTACTCAATGCTTCAATTAGAGTCAACATATCTCTAATTTTTACACCGGTTATTTCTTCAAGTTTATCAAACAAAAAGTTTATTAAATATTCTAAACGAAATTAATTAATTATTTTATATTTTTATATTTTACCTTTTTCAGACATCATTTTAACACTATTTTAAAACTACTTATAATTTTGTTTATAGAATAACAAAGAAACATTAATACATTTATTAAACACTATACATTAAAATAACTGTGAAAGTCTAGCAGTAACAATTTTCACAATGTTCCAGATTGGAGAAAGCACATCGTTTTGATCTGCTTTATATCCTTGGATTGTTATTGTTATATACCAGTTTTCCTGTTCTTTGAATCCAATTTCTGTAAATGCATCATAATATCTGGTATATTGACTCGTGAAGAAAGCATTTTAAATTGGAATTGATCTTTTTGAATGTATTATCAATATCCTTGATATCTAACATTGAGAGAGTACCAGCAAGAGATTGAAATTGCGTTTTATTGAGTTTGACTGGATTTGCCAATTGCATATTGATAGGCTCCTTTAAAAAATACATTTTATAATTGTGGAACATCTGAACTGGTTGGACACTTATTTTCTTATTCATGTTTGATTTATGATCTTTATAATGTGGTGACGCACTTTTATACCCTTGACAGATACTGATTAACCAATCAGAATCATGCATGATCACAAAGACAATGCATGATAAGTGCATGATAAGTGCAAGACAAGTGCGTGACTGGAAAACTGTATGTGAATTAACTCGTGGATTTTGTATATCATTTTACGCATTCATCTATATAAAATGTATTATTAATATCACGTGTTTTATTATTATTATTCTTATCAATATTATTATTATAATTATTATTATTATTATTAATATTATTATTAATATTATTATTAATATTATTTTTATTATTATTATTATAAATATTATTATTATGTGTTTAATTAAAGATAAGCTAATGCATCATCACAAAGACAGTGCAAGATAAGTGCGTGACTGGAAAACTGTATGTAAATTAACCCGTTGAGTTTACATATATGATTTTACACATATCATCTATATAAAATGTATTATTAATATCACGTGTTTTATTATCATTATTATTATTATTGTTATTATTTTAATTATCATGATTTTTATTATTATTATTATTATTACTATTATTACTATACTAATAAAATTACTATTTTAATTATTGTTACCAACATCAAAATAAAACTATTACTATCAAAAACATTTATTATTATTATTATTATCAAAATAAAACTAACAAAACAACAAAAATAAAATACAAAAACATTTATTACCAACACTAAAACTGTCAAAACAAACAAAAATAAAATACAATTATTTTCTTAACAGTTTCATTTTTTGAAAATTTCGTATTGAATTTGTAAGATTCCATTCCACATAGCGTTGATATCTGAAATCACAACAGCTACACCCCAGAATGCAGGGGTATTCTGTTTCCATTTCCTTGACCATTCAGTTTATTTCATTGTCCCAAAGAGCTTGCTTAATAAGATTGGAAATATCTATTCTTGTTATATTGTATATTAACTGTTGATGCATTGACGGTTCTTGATTCTTCAAAATCTCCTTTATTTGAGGATAGTAATAAATTATGTGATCTATTATCATTGGGACATATTGGTCTAAATAAAATATAAATAATGAAATAAAAAAAAAAGAAAAGATATATTTACCGTATTCAGCGATATTTTTCTTTGGCATAGCATACATAATATTTTCCATTTTAAAAATGAAATCAAATGAATAAGCAAGTTGTTTTAAACAATCATTGGCCAATCAGATATCGACCAATCCGGTGATTTCATTTTGTGTGTCACAAACAATATTTTTGTATTCTAGATTTCGCACCCCTAATATAACTATTTTGCCACTAGCAAACACGTTAACACACATTGGGTTGTATTTTAAAAGCCTCAGTGCAGGAAATAATTCTGGTTCGAACATACAAAGACATTTTGTTGACATGTTGTATAGATTGATAGATTGTCCTATATCTATGGTGACTGTAATTGACTGTATTTTAATATCCTTTATTCTATATTGTAATTTATTGACATCTAAAGGTTTCTTACATCCCATTGTTCTGCATTTGCCGGATTTGAAAAATATTATAGGATATTTTCCACTCTTATCTACAATTTGCTGTGGTTTACCATTTGGAAACGTCATTTTTGATACATCGAAAGTTCCTTTATAATTTATATTTGATAGCATAATTAAACAATAAAGAAATATTAAGCTATATATATAATTTTTAGGAAGAGTTCATTAAATCATATAATATAAACAAAAACCTGTAATTATACAAATTAATAATGGAATTAAGAAATGATGCTGTATATCAAATCGTCGGCCCAAGTGGTAGTGATAAAACTATGTTTGTGTGTAAATTACTGAAATCTAATTTATTTCAAACAAAATTCAACAAGATTTATTGGCATACGGGTGCATATGAAGAACATGGATTAACTCAAGATAATTTCTGTAAATTGAAAAACATGAAAATAGTAAAGGGTTTCGATAAAAACTGGTCAAGTCGTTTAAGGAAAGGTGATGTCATCATTATTGATAATTTGTATCAGGAAGCTAATAAAAACAAAGGATTTTAATAATTTATTCACAAAAATCAGTAGACATGTTGGTGTTACTGTGATCTTTATTACTCAAAATCTATTTCATCAGGGTGGCGCCCATCGAACAAGGAATTTAAATGTTCAATATTTAGTTATTTTCAAGAATCCTAGAGATGCAACAGTTATTGATTTTCTTGCTCGACAGGCATACCCTCATAATCGTAATTTTCTCATCAGTGCATTTCAAGATGCTACAAAATCACCACATGGATATATATTTCTTGATTTCACACAACAATGCAATGACGATTTACGGGTAAAAACCGATATTTTCAATAAAGAAGGTGCCATGGTATATAAACAAAGTTGAAAACTTTAACATGTAAAAATGTTTATGAAATCCAGGCTTAAAAATATCCGAAAACTTAGACAAAGTATTAAAAAGAAAAACAAAGTTCCACCAAAAACCAGTTATACACCATCTAAAAAACTAATAACCGAGTATTACCCTGCAATGAATCTGATTTCGAAAAACATTATTAAAAAGAGTAAGAAAAAAGTTAAAATTGTAAA
This sequence comes from Schmidtea mediterranea, assembly GCA_022537955.1. Taxonomy (NCBI): domain Eukaryota; kingdom Metazoa; phylum Platyhelminthes; order Tricladida; family Dugesiidae; genus Schmidtea; species Schmidtea mediterranea. The sequence continues at coordinate 241,793,442 of CM039679.1, forward strand.
AAATCATAGGAGTTTCCCATATTTTAATGCATTGTTAAAGGCTTCGAGTATGAAAAGAATGTCTATTTTACAATCATTTCCAACTTTTGTTGTCGATGATTTACTCAAAATTCTATTAAAAGTAGTCAGAGGTAAAATTAAAATCGGTAATTCTAAAAAACTAGTACTGAATAAACATCGTAAGCCTTTGTTATCACAAGTAAATAATAAAAATCGTAAGCAAATGAGAAAAATCATATATAAACAACAAGGTGGTTTTATTGGAGCAATGTTACCATTAGCATTATCATTTTTATCACAATAAACGATGGGGCAATCATTACCTAATGTTAAATTAAAATTTAAATCATCTTGTTGTAATGAAGAAGATTTGGACGAACCCAGAAGACGAAGCAGGTTTCGGTGGAGTGGCAAAGTTAAAGAAAAGAGTCCCAAAGTCGAAAAAAGAAACGCAAAAGTGGTTGTCAGATCAGCTTGCGTACAGTTTAAACAAACCAATGCGGAAAAGATTTCCAACAAGAGCTTATAAAACATTCGGTATTAATGATTTATGGCAAATGGATTTGATGGAGATGATACTGTATTCGAAGATTAACAAGGGTTATAAATATATTTTAACGTGTATTGATGTTTTCAGTCGTTTTGCTCGCGTTGTACCAACAAAGACAAAATCTGCAGAGGAAATATCTAAAGCAATTAACTCAATGTTTAAAAATGAGCATCCAGACAATTTGCAAACCGATTTAGGTATTATTATTATTATTATTATTATTATTTTTATTATCATTATTAATATTATTATTATTATTATTATTATTATTATTATAGGCAAAGAGTTTTACAATAGTAAAGTTAAGCAAATCCTGGATCGTCTCAAAATAAATCATTATTCTGTACATTCTCAATACAAAGCCGCACATGTTGAAAGATTTAACCGGACATTGAGGGATAGATTGAAGAAATATTTCGTGCATCAAGGTAATAAAATATGGATAAATGTATTACCGAAAATACTTGTTAGTTACAATAATTCATCACATCGAGGTCTGAATGGTTTGAGACCCGTAGATATCAGCTCGAAAACATTAGCTAAATCAGTACTATCTAAAACAGTTGCTATTACAAAACCAAAATATAAAGTTGGTGATTACGTTAGAATTAGTAAAATATCTGCTTCACCTTTCATCAAAAATTTCGATAGTAATTGGAGTGATGAGGTATTTCAAATTACTAAAATTAATACTAAACAGAGTCCTGTAATGTATGTTATTAAAGATAGTGATAACAATGTAATACAAGGGAAATTCTATGAACAGGAATTACAAGTTATTTCCAAACCTACAGTGTTCAGAATTCAGAAAATATAGAAAACTAAAATGGTGGGTAAGGATAAACAATACTATGTCAAATGGCATGGATATCAAAAACCCTCATGGATATCATCAAAAGACCTAGTAAAATGAGTTTCTATACAATTTTACCGAGTAATAGTTGCCCACTAATCCATCCGGAAAATCAAGCAAGTAAACTTATGGTTGATCTTCAAAATCCTATTTATTTACATGGAAATTGGGAAGTTGCTTTGCAAGACTTTACATTTGTGTACAATACATTTCCATTTTATAGTCATTGTAAAATCGGTTACAAGAAACGTGTACCCAAAACCTGTAGTGGTATTTTCTCAATCAATAATTTTGAACGATATTGTCATATTCCGAATCAAATTTTAGATGAAAATTGTGGCATGTTTTTCAAAGATGGATTGAATGTTAGTTGTGATTATAGTCCATTTACAATAAAGTTTGAAAGTATTGAGGATGCCAAGCGAATGGATTGTGATAAGCTTAACATTGTTGTTCCTAGTAATGAATACCTAATACGTTTCAAAACATTTGATGAAAAAAGTGTAACAATCGAAAACATCAAAATATCACTATCATATATTAATGAAGTTGAAGAGACATTTACATTTACTAATGATTTATATATTGAAACACTTGAAGAATTACATAAATATATTTCATTCAATTGTTTACATATATTTAAAACTATTGAATTTGTTAAAGATGGAATATGCAAATTCAGTCTGAATAATAACATTTGTGAAATTACATTTGATAAAAATTTGGCTAATACATTGGGATTAGATAAGCAAACATATAGGACAAGTGCTTTTGGTGTACGCAAACCGAAAATAATAAAACTTCATAGACAAATGTTCATATATACTAACATCATCGATCCTATAATTGTTGGTGATTCTTTGGTTCCTCTTTTGAAATCTGTTTGGGTTGATAAACATGACCAGGATGAAGTTGTCAATATAAATATCGATAATCCCATGTACTTACCGGTATCAACATCATGTATAAACAATATAGAAATAAATATTCGTGATGATAGCGGTAAATTTATTGAATTTAGTAAAGATACAAAAACTCATTTGACATTACATTTTCGTAAAATAGATGGCCAATAACGATATTATTAGTATGTATAGTGGTAGCCAAAGTGGTGGCAAATTACCATATTTAATTGGTAAACAGTATGGATCAGGCTGGTTGAGAACTCTTGGTAGATTTACACTTCCTATTCTTAAACGCATTTGTAGATGTGGTATGAAAAAATAGTTAAAGATGTGATAATGAATGGGCAGAAAATATTACCATCTCTGAAATCAAATGCATTATCCGATTTGGGGAAAGTTCTACCTAGTGTTGCAGGTATGTTTCAAAAACCTAAAGCACCGGCTCTAAAACGTAAAAGACATCATAAACATATAAACAAACGAATGAAAGGACATGGAACTATATTTCAAAAAGGATTTGTGGTAAATCTGAATTGTGTTTATTTGATAGACCATCTCCCCAAGCAGTAATTGAAATGGGGGCCTTTGAAGAGGTATTCTCTATGAATTCTATTATGGATAGTGGAACCGATATTGAATTTTATATTAATGGTTCCCAAACTAAATATTTAGATTTGAATGATACATTGTTAACTGTTCAGATCAAAGTTGTAGATAAAGATAGAAACCGTTGGGTGAACCTAGTGATGTAATACCAAACAATTTCTTGTTTCATACACTTTTTAAAGATGCAGTTCTCGGATTTAATAATATCAAGGATGAGGGTTGAAACAGTACATATATTCACAAAGCTCTAATAGAAACTATTATAAATTACAATAGTGATACTAAAAATACATGTTTAACTCCTATGAGTTATGGTAGTGATGATGGATTAAAGGATCGAAATTATTTACCATGTGCTCATCATTACAACTCGATTTTATGGATCAACCGAAATATTTACTCCCAGGTGTTAATGTACACATTAGATTGAAAAGATCTGATTCGGCATTATCACTAACAAGTGCCACCACCGCACCAATTCTTCAATTAGTTGATGCAAAATTATTGGTGAGAAGAGTTCGGGTTGAGCTCTCTGTATTAGCCGGTCATCAATTGGGGCCCTATTCTAAGCATGCAATATATCCTTTGAAAACAAAGGAAATTGTTCAATTTGCTATTGCTAAAGGTTCAGCTTCTTTCTATAAGGAACAAATATTTAGAGATAGAAGAATGCCCAACTTTATATTGGTAACATTTCAAAGTGAATCTCAATATAATGGATCCTACTTAACATCGAGCTCAATTTTCAAAAATGTTGGAGTAACATCGCTAACTTTATCGAAAAATAGTGATTATAGAGAAACATATACTCAAGATTTCGATAATGATAATTATTGTGCTACATATATGCAGAGTATAGTGAGAAATATGGGTTATTTGGATAAAAACCTTAATTGTGGTATAACTCTTGAAGATTTTAAAAGCAAATATCCATTCTTTACATTTGTTTTGGCACCCGATTTCGATTTAAATCAGAGTCAATTACCTCAAAATGGAAATTTACGATTAGATATATAGTTTGCTAAAGCTACATTTGAACCGGTACATGTTGTAATATATGGAGTATTTGAAAATGAGGTTCAAATAACTGCAAACAGAACAGTGTTGGTTTGAACAAAGTTCAAACGTTGTTGGTATAAATGTATAGATAATTTATGATAATTTGTCATGGAGTAAGTTTTTAAATGTATTATTAATATTATTGATGTAGTTCTGTTCAGGTCTATCGAATTGGAAAACAAATACTAGGACATGAATTTTTAGGGGTTTTTCCTCTTGATAAAATTCCATATTTACGTAATAATCAAGCCATAATCGTCAATACTCAATCATCTCATCTCGGTGGAGAACATTGGTTAGCAATATATATGAAACCTAGCAAGATATTTGTATTTGATCCAATGGGTTTCTATTATCCGGCTTTAATGGTTTCGAAACTGCAAACAATGGGTAAATCTATTGTCTATAATAAAACTATGTATCAAAAACCATGGACCTTAACATGTGGTCAACATTGTTTAGTTTGGTTATTATCCAAGAGATTTGATGATTAATAAATGTATTAATGTTTATTGTTATGTTTTAACTATTAATATTTTTTTATTTATTATTATTACTTTTTATAAATATTATTATTTTTATTTTGATTATTATTAATATTATTATTATTATTATTATTATTATTATTAATATTATTTTTATTATTATTATTATAAATATTATTATGTGTTTAATTAAAGATAAGCTAATGCATCATCACAAAGACAGTGCATGATAAGTGCGTGATCACAAAGACAGTGCAAGATAAGTGCGTGATCATCACATTATAAGTGCATGCATACACAAAATTGAATAAAGAAAACACATGCAAACAAAAGTATGTATGTGATTTACAAAGAAAACACATACAAACAAAAGTATGTATGTGATTTTACAAAGAACGCATGCAGTCACAGTGTAGACTGCATGTGTTTTACAAAGAAAACATGTCTAAATATCTCTCACCTATATGTGTGTATTGCTTAAATGTGATTGGCTAAATCCTGAAAATATTATTCTCTTTATAAACATTGACAAATGTAGAATTTGTCACAATTATTTCAAAAATTTCTGAAGCGCTATTTTCAAAAATGAACAATAATATTTTAAGAAGTATTCTCGAGAATGAAACTGGTAAGGATTTTTTATTAATTTTTAATTTTATTATTATATTTTTCTAGATTGGTATACTTTAACAGAAATACAAGATCAGTTAGATCGTGAAAAAGATGTTATAATTATCGACGATGATGGTAAATTTTAATTTTATATATGTTTTATTTATAAATTATTTTAGAAGTTATTTTAATCGAAGATACAATCGTTATCAGTGATAGCGAAGACGATATTATCGAAGATGGTAAATTTTAATTTAATTTTATTATATATTTAAAAAAAAACATTTTAGTTGATTTGGATGCAGATGATCATCATAATGCCACCGTTTTTGGAGATGCCCCCATTTCTGGGGATGACAATAATTATGCCACCGTTTTTGGAGATGCCCTCGTTACTGGGGAAGATATGGAGAACCTCTCTTCTATAGAGGATGATGATTCGTCGGAATCAGGAGATAAATGTTAGTTTTTTATCTATTTTTATTTATCGAAATTAAGTTAATGATATTTGAAGTATTATTAAAATATTACATCAAATATCAATAATTTATAATAATTTATAATAATTTATAATAAATTTATAATAAGGATCTATTTATTTCAAAAGTTTTATGATAAATATATTTTTAAATTGATGAAATTTAAAGTATTATTTTAATAATACTTCAAATATCATTAATTTATAATATATTTTAAAAAAGTATTATTACTGAAACATATATTAACATAATAAATTATAAACAAATATAGTTGAACAAATAGTTTTTGAATTATATAGGCATTTTTATTATAGATCTTACGTAATTGAATTATATATGAATTATATAGGAATTATTTTAATAGATATTTTATAGCATATTTAATAGTTTGCAGTGAGCATGCAAATATTATTGTATTTAAGGTTTTATTTATTAGAATTATTAGAATTATTTAATAGTTTGCAGTGAGCATGCAAATATTATTGTATTTAAGGTTTTATTTATTAGAATTATTAGAATTATTAAATAGTTTGCAGTGAGCATGCAAATATTATTAGTTACTTTATATAGGTTTATTTGTTAGAATTATTAGATATTTTATATCATAGTTACTTTATATAGGTTTTTAATTTAATATTTTTATTAGGCACTTTTTATCCGAGATATTGCATCTCATCATTGCAACATAATGAAAGTTGCCATGAAGAAATGAAAAATATTACCGCCATAGATTTAATGGCATCAAATTTTTTATCTGCGCCTTATGCAAAACATCCCAGAACATTAAATATAAAGAATTTTATAGGGAACATGGGGTTCATTTAAATTCTTTCAAGTCTAGTAAAATAAATATGTTTAAGAAAATTAATAAAAATAACGTCGATATTTTGAATATACTACAAAATAAAAAAACATCATAAAAAGAATAAAAGACCTGCTGCACCTATTAAAATTAATATCCCAAATAAAATAATTAAAAAAGAAGTCATCGAAATCAGTAATGATGATGACTCTAATAATGTAAATAATATAAATAATGAAAATACTATAAATAATGAAAATATTATAAATAATATACCTATTATAAATAATGAAAATACTATAAATAATGAAAATATTATAAATAATATACCTATTATAATTAATGAAAATACTATACCTACTATAAATAATGAAAATATTATACAATTCGGAGGTTCTGTATTAGAGAATGAGCCGAACATTTCAGTAAATTTAAGTGGCGCTATCAAAACTTTACGTTTTGATATATCTAACGCGCAACTAATTACAGTAACTTTAACTGAGCGAATCAGTAATAAATTAATTTTTGAGATAAATAAAATGGGGAGCGTTAAAATTCAATTCGCGATATTAATTAAATTTGAAAAAGATGGCGAGATCCGTGACAATTATTTTTCGAATAATGCGGAGACATTTTCAGATAACTTTTTAAGCGAAGGGGTTAATAAGCTTAATGAAAAAATAGAACAATTCACCCATTTAGGCAGTGGATGGCGTGTTATTAATATTATGGAAATTCACTTTATTTTAACAAAATATGCTCCTATTAATCGTTTGTCTGGACATAAATATATTAAAATCCCTTCTGCATTGAAAAATAAAGGAGCTATAGTAAATATAAAAAACAATGACGACAAGTGCTTCCTTTACTCTATTCTTTATTTATTAAAGAAAGATATAATTGGTGAAAACCCCCAAAGAGTCTCTAAATATACAGAGTTTTTAGACGAATTTGAGTACGATGAGATCACGGATTGTCCCATGAAATTAATAAACATACCAAAGTTCGAAAAGAAAAATTCGACTTTAAAATTAGCAATAAACGTGTTTTCGTACACACCAACTGTTATAATTGATGAGGTTCCAGATAATTATGTCTTTCACCATCCTCATTTAAGTTTGATCCATAGAAACAAAGTCACTGACGGAAACCCTATTTATTTATTATTACTTGAAAATAATGATAGATATCATTATACCGCTGTGACCAATATTGATAGGTTAATGAATTGCCGTCAAAACCCTGACTGTAACATTCAAATTAGATGTCGTTGGTGTCCACATTGCCTTAATGGGTTTAGATTAGATAATGCATTCAATACACATGTTGCATTATGCGCCAAAACTCAGACTGGCACAACCCTATACAAGCTCCCCGAAAATAAAAATTTAGAATTCCTAAATTATTCTAAACATATCACCCCACCTTTTGTGATTTATGCCGATTTTGAATCGGTTTTACCTCCTGATGATAGACATCATCAAATTCATATGCCTATTGCAGCAGTTCTTTTATTAATTAATAATTATACTAACACAAAACCATATTATTACTTTTACGGACTTGATTGCATTCCTGATTTTCTTAAGAAAATTGAGGAAATTGCAACTGAAATTGTTATTCCGTACTATGATTCGGAAGGTGATAAATTGATAGGGCATATGTCTTTCAGTGAGGTTCGACAGTTTAAATCTTGTCGAACCTGTTATTTATGTAAAAAACCGATTGTAAATCCGGTTAGAGATCATTGTTATTTTACTGGTAATTATCTAGGGGCAGCTTGCCGAAAATGTAATATAGCTCGTAGGATTTATCGGTTACTACCTATAGTCTTTCATAATTTAAGAGGGTATGACCTTCACCATATTTTAAAATATGGTCTCGATCGCTTTCCTTCATGGAATTTAGATATCATACCGACCTCTACAGAAAAATTTATTTCGTTAATTGTTCACATTAACAAATTGGCTGTTCGCTTTATCGACAGTATGCAATTTGTTAATTGTTCGTTAGCTAAGGCAGTGAAAACGCTAACTTCTCTTCCATTGACTTCGTCTGTCTTTCATGGTTCTATAGTCGACTGTAAAGGTATTTTTCCGTATAATTTTGCTGTCTCGGAGGAAGTTCTTGAGACTACTTATGAGTTGCCTCCAATTTGGGAGGGCGTAAGTGAAGATGAGTACGATAGGGCACAACTAATCTGGACGCAGCAAAACTGTAGGACTTTGCGTGATTATATGTTAATTTACCTTAAACTTGATGTATTCCTCCTTGCGGACTATTTTCAACAATTCCGTGACAAGGCTATTGTTTACAATGGTCTTGAACCTCTCAACTTTTATGGCATTCCGGGTATGTCATGGGCTTCAGCGCTTATGACATTAACGGAACCCATTGAACTTTTACAGGACATGGAAATGTTCAATTTTTACGAAGGTGGAATACGGGGTGGGTTAACATTTGTTAACAAACATTACATTGCTGCTTCGGAGGATACAGAATTATTGTACATAGATATAAATAATCTGTACGGTTGGGCTCTCAGCCAAAGTCTTCCTTACGCTGATTTTACTTGGGTGTATGATGGTTTGGATGAGGTTTTGAATGAATGTGCGAATGTTGTGGATATTGAAATCCTTCCATATGGATATACTATGGAAGTTGATATCGAGATTCCAGATAATTTACATGATTTTCTAAATGACTTTCCGATTAAACCGGAAAAGATGTGCCCACCAAATTCAAAAGTTGAGAAGTTAATGCTAACGCATTATCCTAAGAAGAACTATGTTCTTCATTGGAGGCTTCTCAGGCTTTATCTTTCTCTCGGGGCTAAGGTTACACATATACATAGAGCTATTAAATACAAGCAAGCTCCTATTTTTAAACATTATATCGATAAAAACACTAACTTGCGTGCAAATGCAGTTAGTGAATTATATAGAGATTTATTTAAATTGTATAACAACAGTCTGTATGGTAAATCTGTTGAGAACCTTAAAAAGAGGATGAATTTGCGATTATGTAATTCAGCTGAAAAGGTAATTACATATTCGTCAAAACCGGCATTTAAAAAAACAATAGAGATTACTGATGATCTTTTTGCCGCTCATCTTAATAAGGACTCAATATGTTTGGATAGACCTAGTTATATCGGTCAATCAGTTCTAGATTTATCCAAACTACGGATGTACCAGTTACAGTATGTTGAGTTACAAAAATATCGTGATATTTATAATTGTGATATCAATCTAGTAGCGGGTGATACAGATAGCTTCTTTTTGGAGATAAAAAATTTAAAATTAGAAATTTTATTAAAAGCTATGATTTCGGATGATCTGTTAGATACATCAAATTATGATCCTTCTCATCCTTTATATTCTAGACGACTTGACTCGGTTATTGGCAAGTTCAAGGATGAGAGTAAAGGGTTAGGATATAGCGAGTGGGTTTTCTTGCGCCCTAAATGTTATAGCTTGCTAGGAAATAAATCAACAATGCGAGCTAAGGGTGTAAAATTACCGGGTACCGACATTAAACACCAATCATATTTGAATTGTTATAATAACAATACTATTATGTCGGTACCTCAAACTAGGATAGGGACCAGAAATCATCAGCTGTTCACTTTTAAAAATTCTAAAATAGCATTTAATAATCATGACGATAAGAGAGCTTGGGTAGGGAAAAACTCGAGTTTTGCATATGGTCATTATAGAGGGGTTGATGTCCTTGATGTTGGTGGCAAAATAATCATGCCTGAAACCGATCCAGCAGTTCGCAATCAGCAATTTGGTGAGATATTTGACAATGTTATTGATATTTATTAACAAATTTGTATATAAAAATAAAAATTGTGAAAATTTCTCTTTGGTATTTTCATTTGTTATAATTATTTTATTATTATTATTATTTTTATTATCAATATTTTCATAATCAAATGCCAAGCGTGAAGAAACGTGAAATAAAACTTGATATTTGTTTAATTGTATTATTAATAATTGATTTACTTTTTATGAAGTTGTTGTTTTTTATATATAGTTGTTTTTATATAGATGTTTTTTATATAGTTGTTTTTATGTATTTGTTTTATTATATATATATATATATATATATATATATATATATATATATATATATATGTATTATTAATAAAAAGTAATAAAAATAATGATAATAATATTTATAATAATAAATAAAAATAATAATAAAAAGAATAATAAATAAAACTTGTAATAAAAATTAAAACATGTAATAATAATAATAAAAAATTATAATCTTAATAAATAAAACTTGTAATAAAAATTAAAATATGTAATAATAATAATAATAAATATAATAATATTAATAATAATAATAATAAAAAATAATAATAAAAATAATAATATTAATAATAATAATAATAATAAATATTAATAAAAATAATAATAAAAATAATAATAAAAATAAAAATAATAATATTAATAATAAATAAAGCTTGTAATAAAAAATTAAAACATGTAATAATAATAATAAAAATTATAATCTTAATAAATAAAACTTGTAATAAAAATTAAAACATGTAATAATAATAAAAATAATAATAATAATAATAATAATAAATATAATAATATTAATAATAATAATAAAAATAATAATAATAATAATAAAATAATAAATATTAATAATATTAATAATAATATTAATAATAATAATAATAATAATAATAATAATAATAATAATAAAATAATTGACTTGATTAAAACAAACAATTTAATTTAATAATAATAAAATAAATTTACAAAATATATACTACTTATTTTTATAAGTAGTAAATTTAAATTTAAAAATGTTTAAAAATAATATGGCCTTGAGAAATTTTGAATGACCTTGAAAAAATATGATGAGTCATCCAATGACCTTGAATGAGTCATGGTCTTTGTTTAAATGACCTTGGAAAATATGATGAGTCATCCAATGACCTTGAATGAGTCATTGTCTTTGTCTTAAAAGTTTTTTGTACTTTTGGACTTAGAAAAATTTTCTCTCAGCGGTGGGGGTAGTGTGCTGGAGGTGACATGTGCTGGAGGTGACACATCCCACTACTTATATTCTCTGCTCAAGGTTTTGGTTGGTTCGCATATCATACCATTCTCGTTTTCTACACAAATTAAATAATCCATATTTTCAGCTAAATCGTCCCATTGATATTGTTGATTTTTGTTTAGTCTCAATTTTCTGCATTCCTTTTCGTTATCAATACAGATTTGGTAAATTTGCTCGTTTCCTATATTCGTTATTTTTATTGAATCCACACTTGATAAAAATGCACTCAATTCCACGACCAGTAGAGGTAATGCCAGAAAACTGCATAGCTTCGTTTCAAACAAAAATTAGTCCGGAAATTAAATTGAAAGCAAAAGTAAATCACAGAATAAGTGAGACAGTTGTTGTAATGGAGTAATACTACAAGATGGAACGTGAGATGAATGCATATTTGAACCAAATGAGAAGCTATTAGAAAAATATGAAGTACCAATGTGTGAAGAAGTGGTAAAAGTCAAAGACCAAACAGTGCCAGTGAGAATAATTAATCAAAACACAAAACCCATCCAAATGAAACTAAAAACCAAACTGGGAAAACTAACGAAGTTTGAGATAGAGAAAACCCCAAAATTACCGAGAAATATTAAAATCTACAAAGAGCCACAAGTCATTAATAATGATTTAACAGAATCGCAAAAATGGGAATTCACTGAGTTATTAAAAAAATATAAAATGGTGTTTGCAAAACACGAGTACGATTTGAGACTCACCCAAGTAATTGAACATGAGATACCATTACTTGATGAAACTCCGATTAAATTGAAACCGTATAGAATTCCATATATACATCAAGAGGAAAGTGACAGGCAGATAAAAGCAATGAAAGAGTTCAAAATAATACGAGATAGTTCTTCACCATTCTCATCGTCAATAGTAGTTGTTAAAAAGAAAGACGGCCATTTGCGATTTTGTGTCGATTATCGGAAATTAAATCAAGTTACGCGAAAGGATACATATCCTATTCCAGTTCCACAAGAAATATTTTTACAGTAATTGATCTTAATAAAGGTTACAATCAATTTAAAGTGAAAGAAGAAGATCGAAGAAAAACGGCTTTTTCGGATGGTAAGGGATTGTATGAATTTAATGTGTTACCGTTTGGATTAACTGGAGCACCTGCTACGTTCCAGCGAGGTATGAATTTTGTTTTACGTGATATCCCACATGCATTAGTCTATATTGATGACATAATAATATTTTCAAATACTTTTCAAGAACATCTGAAAGATGTGGAAACTGTATTTAGAAGATTATTAAAGGCTAATCTAAAAATAAAATATTCAGTGAAATGAATGATAAAATAAAGGGTGGCCACATTTTATTTCCTTATAAATAATAATATTGGGATATTTCGTTTTCCTAATATTATAATTAATACTAAATATTACGTAACTTTGTTGGAAATTTGTTTATTTAAACTCGTAATATTTGTATCATATTAATTATTGAAACAATTATGACAAACAAAATTATTGAAACGTTTGAAGATCTGAATTTAAAAGAAGAATTATTAAGAGGAATCTTTGCATATGGTTTTGAGAAACCATCCGCTATTCAGAAACGAGCCATTCTTCCTGTGATCGAGGGTCACGATGTGATTGCTCAAGCTCAATCTGGATCAGGGAAAACGGGAACATTTGCGATATCAGTATTGCAAAATGTTGATGAAACACTAAACAAAATTCAAGCTATCATTTTGGCTCCAACTCGCGAATTAGCACAACAAACAAACAACATAATCACATCTATTGGTGACTTTATGGGATAAAGTGTTGCGCATGTATTGGAGGAAGAAATGTTAAAGATGATATTAGAAATATCAAAAGTGGAATGCAAGTTGTAGTTGGAACTCCAGGTCGAGTGAAAGACATGATTAATAAACGACATATTGAAACAGATCATATTAAAATATTTGTTCTTGATGAAGCAGATGAAATGTTGAGTCGCGGCTTTCAACAAGATGTCTGTGATTGCCTTGGTTACTTAGAACCTGCTACACAAATATTCCTTCTATCAGCTACAATGCCCGATGAAGTTTTGTCAGTTGCTAATTCATTTATGAAAGGTCCAGTAAGAATCTTAGTGAATAAAGAAGAATTGACGTTAGAAGGAATAAGACAATTCTATGTTGACTGCAGTAAAGATGAATATAAATGTGAGACTTTGGTTGATTTATATCACAATCTCACAATTAAACAAGCAGTTATCTTTTGCAACTACAAAACGACCGTCATATCTTTAACAGAAAAACTCACTCAACAAGGTTTCACTGTCTCAGCAGTCCACAGTGATATCGATCAAGCTACAAGGGATCAGATAATGATCCAATTCAGAAATGGTTCCACAAGAGTGCTCATCACTACGGACTTATTGTGCAGAGGAATTGACGTTCAGAACATTTCCATAGTTATCAACTATGATTTACCAAAGAACAGAGAAAATTATATTCATCGTATTGGCCGATGTGGAAGATATGGAAGGAAAGGAGTCGCATTAAATTTTGTTACCAACAGAGATTTTCAAGCCATGAAAGAAATTGAAATGTTTTACAGCACAGCAATCCATGAATTACCAATGGACCTTTCTGAATTTTTATAAAACTACCATTAATTGTTGCTGGAGTTTCTATGAAATAAAACCTAATTTCCCAAATAAGTTTTCATTTATTCACTTCTTAATTTCATTCTAGCTTATTATTTATATTGCAAAATCGTTTCCGGAAACTTATTCGCAAGGTGCATTTCTAACATTAAACTTTCTTGAACAATGATAATATAAAATTTATATTTTGAAAAAACAATGTTTTAGTTGGCTCATAAATAACGATTTAAAACAAAAAATATTTTATTTGGATTACATTAATTATTGAATCTATTTTTGCATCTTCTATTCTCGTCTGAATTCCGGCAGTTAAATTTGCAGGATGTTGATGTGTTATTTTATCATTGACCACCCCTCGGAGTCTGCTTAGACAGGTCAGGCCTCGTTTGCACTGATCTCGATAGTAGGACACCGTTGGAATTCACCGTGGCGTCCATGCTTCGCGTGGACGGAGCGGTAAAAGGGTAATATATGGAAATATCGCTAGAGTTAAAGGGGCAACATTTATGTAAATGTTTAAGTAGAACAATATTTTTTTTTATTAAAAATTCCTGTCGCAAATAGGGTTAGGAATAATAACAAAAGAATAAACAACAGAAATTTTTTCTACACATAGTTATTTGTATCTTATCCTGTAAAGAATAAAAATGTAATATTAAATTTGAAAAGAATTTTAATGAATTGGGAGCATCAGTTCTTTATTTTTTGAATTTTTACCATTATTAGCTAGCGACCATTATTATATTAAGCAAAATATCATATTATTTAACCATAACTTGATGATAAATAAAAATAGAGTTTAGTTTTGATTTCGGAATATTGACCGATATATACTTTTTAAAACCAATATATGACGCCAATAAGGATGGGGACCGAGAAGAGGGATGCAGGATATGAGTAACTCCCAGATTAGGAATAATTCCAAATATCCGGAATAAATTCGCAGAAATATTACCCGATAAGTTAGACCCCCCTAAAATTATTAATTAATTATTATCCTTATTATAATTATTAATATAAGTAAAAAATTTATATTAAGAAATTCTCCCTTTTTTAGTCTCTTCTCTCTTCAGACAAGCGTTGAAAAGTAATTTTTCATGTTAATTCTCAAACATTTCCTCAAAAATTATCACAAATGCAGGCCAGTTACAAAATTCCAAAAATATCGCCGCCGAAATCAGCTCAGTCTGTCCTATTCAATTCCCAAAATAACAGCATTTCCCACCTAACCTACCAACAGAAATACAACAAATTAGTCGCAGAGCAATATCGTACATTAGGTACATGGTTCGTTTCAGAAGTCGTAAAAGCCTTAAACCAACAGATCCTTCGCTTGACAAGATGTCGCGATGATCTGATTTCCGAAAACCGGGCTCAGAGGATCATCATCAACGATCAGAGCGCCGTACTAATCGCCTCATTCACGGAGTCCGAATTAACTAAACGGATAGACTGCCGCGATCTGGCCGTACAATTAAATTTGATTCCACCAACCCATATCCCAGAAAAGCACGAAGTTGGCCCAACAAAAACTCCCAAGACGTGTAAAAGACACAATCCCAGCAAAAACCGGCGACACCGTGAACGTCGTCGAGCCGAGGGAGCCACCATATTGGCGAACGCGGCCAAAGTGCTCGAAGAAGCCATCATTAGGGTTGCCGAGAAATTCCCGGAATTCGTGAAACCGGATGAGCAATTGCCCGAATTGGTGAAATCAGTGGAATCCGTACATCGAATTAATGCCAGCAAAGAGGATGAGATGAATATGTACATGGACGTGTCCTTGGTCGAAACAACCACACTGGTAGTCGAAGAAGCAAGGAATTCGTCAACTTCTGTCGGGTACTGGACCGATTATTTTGGGTACGAGCTCTGTCACTCAGTTCCTCAAGTCGGAACCACCAAATTCAATTTCTCCCGAAAGTGGAAATTCCCCGTAGATATCGATGAAGAGGGACGAGATTTCGCCGTTGATTTGTTCACCTTATTGGATTAACAACAAATTTATGCTTTATTTATATTTCTTTTCTCAATATTGTAAATTTTAGTAAAAATTAAATTTTTCGTAGTTATTCTCAATTTTCTTGTGATTTTGGCTTTTCTGTATAAATAAATAATGAATTAATGTTAACAATCATTTCCGAGCATGATATGAGGTTAGTGTCAGCCTAATTCTTACAAGTAGTATTGTTAAAAAGGTTTGTTAAGAAAGTTAAATTAGGAAGAATTATAATTCTTGTTAAATTGATTTTAAGAACTTGTGTGGTGGATTTTGGAAGTAAAAGAGTAATTATAAATGAAAAACAAAATCTAAACCTTAAGACAACTTTATTTTTCCTTAAATTAAAAAGAAAAATTTTATAAATTTAGAAACAGCTGATCTAACAGCGAATTTAATAATTTCGACAAATTTTCCAATTATCGCATGTTAATTAAGATAAAATTTTAGGTTGATATTATTATTTTGCCTTTTCGTAGTAATTCAGAGGATTTAGTCCTAAATTTTTATAATTGAAGACAGTAGAATAAAAAAACCTTATTAACTAAGATTTTCCCTTCAGGAAATTTATAAATTATAGTATTTAGAATTATTAATTAGATATTTAAATTAATGTTGTATAAAATGAATCATTAAATGATAAATGGGAAATCAAGTTTTAATAATTATGCCTCGAACTATAATTTGGAGTAGTAGTCAACGGTCAACTTGAAAATCGATGAGAAAATTTTATCACGGACGCATACATGAGATCGATAATAAAGAATGGGAAATGCGAGTATTAATGTCGAGGGAGTCAGAGGAGTTAAGTAGACGTAAGTCCTTCTAACGGCAGTCAGGAACCCGAAAGCGAGATTATCACGGGGAGTAGTCTTAGAAATGGGGCTCACCTGCTGGTGGACTCTCGGCTGCTATATACAGTACCAATGTGACATTGCTCGTGTGTATATAGTGGTAAGGTCAAAATTGTGAGGCATTTGGGTGAGACAGTATCAACTCTAGGAAAGTAAGGATTTAGTGAAGCAAGATAGATTGAAACAAATGAGCACAGATTTAAACAAAATTAATTCCACCCAGTACACCAACACCATTCATTCCCATATTATAATTTGTTGTTTTTATGTTTTCTTTGAAAAATAGTGATTTTTACCTTTGCGATTTTACTAATTTAATTTTATTATCGTAAACCTTATTATTACCATACGTTTTGCAGTATGGATTAAATTCAAGGTTTCCTTAATTCGTACTGTTGAGAATTTGGTTACTTTGTTCCCTTAGCCTCCATGTAGTTTAGTAACTTGGAGAATGGATTCAAAATTTGAGTCTTTTATCCAAGTAACAACAATAATTTTAAAAAAGAAAATGAAAAAACATTAATTTATTTTAAAAAAGACTTGAAACGGTTTTTAAGGATGTAAATATTTATAATTCAAAAAAAATTCAATTTGTTTAATACTTAATGGAAATCGTATATTTGAAATTGTCTTGTTCACTAATTTGATTTAGTCATTGTTTTGAATTTTCTTGTAAAATAAAACATATTACTTTACATTTATGTAAATAACTTATCAGAAAATATATTGCTACTCTGAATTAATTTGGAGATGATTGTTAATAAAATTGAAGATGTCCATTAATTTTCATTTGCAAATCAATTTATTAAATTTACTAATTGCTTTCTCTGTCTGACTTCAAAATTTTTGTGGATGATTTATGGATCAAAGATGGAGTTATTCTGGATTCAGAGCAATTGTTTTATATCGACAAATATGTTCCTGATATGATTATAGATGTTTTGATGCGGTAAAACAAGGAATTTTCCAGAATATTCCAAAATTATAATTTTTTAATTCCTTTCGATTAAAAATTAAATTTTTATTTACGGAAATTTTTGTTTAATTTTTATTTATTTTATTTTTCTTTAAATTCTCCTTTTTTTCTAAATTTAAGTTATCCGCTCAAAAACACACAGGCGTTACCGTGCTGGTTAAAAAAATCAGTTTTTGCCCAATATTAGATAATAATTTTTCAATATCCATCTTTGGAAGGCCCTTCATTCTTCTATTTTCCTTTGTTTGGTTTTGTATACAGGTTCTCAAGGTTCATTAAACATTTTACTTTAAATAAGTAAGGCATAGCAAGTGTAAACCTAAAATTTCTATGTGGTATCTAGGGATACCCTTCGTGGACATACTTATTAAAAATATATTATTTGTGAAATAACTGTCGTTATAGAAGTATACATATTTAATATTATTATTTTTTTACAGATTATGTTCCCTCTAACTACGGTTGCTTGCTGAGTTGACTACAACTTATTATTATTTTTACTGTATTATTTTTTACATACAGACCCATTTCGCTTCAAGCAATAAATTTAGAAAATATAATGTCGGATATTTGAATATGATTTTTTATAGTCATGCATTAGCAATGTACTTGATTTGACGGAATATTTTCTTAATGAACCCATGAAACCTTCATGATTATAAAAAAATATGACTAAAATACATCCTGATTGAAAAGATAAAAATTTATCTTATTTTCAAATACCTAAGGATCAAGATTCGAGATGTTCAGATTTAGCTGATATGGTGGGTTATGTACCTTTTACAACACTTTCTTGCTTATTGCTAAATTTGGAAAACGGCATACTATTGAAAAGAATTGATTCTGCTAGCTGTGAGGAAGGTACTGCGTACTGTACTACACAAGCCACCGCCTGACATTATAAATAAAATCTCATTAAGCAATAATACAGTAAGAGACAAATCGAAAAATTTTGGAGGATGCTGAAAATTCTTTAACTGATCTTTTGAAGAATACCGAGTTTTCTTGACATCTCGATGAATCTAATTTAACAAACAATTAATCATTACTTCTTGAGTACATTCGTTTCATAAAAGATGAAAAAATTTGTCAAAAACTATTATTCTCAAAAAAATTAAAAAGTGATACTAAAGGAAAATCTATATATGACATATTGGAATATTATTTTTAAAAATATATTCTTCCTAGTAATTTTGTGTCTATTGCTTCTGATGGTGCTCCGGTAATGGTTGGATGACAGCGCGAGCTGAGTTCATATTTGAAAAATGCGGTACCAAATTTAATCGCCGTGCATTGTGTGATTCACATAAAACATTTTGTTGCACAAACACATGGTGATCGCCTTTATTGCTCGCTCCAATATATAGTTACAGCAGTTAACAAGATCAAGGGGGCAATTCTCTTAATGATAGATTGTTTCGGAAGATTTGTGATGAAAAGACGAAGACTTCAATCAATATCAACATCAAAAGTAAATATCAATATTTTTCAGTGGGAAAAAGTGGTAACCGGTGGCAAATTTGATTGTGAAGACGAATAAAATACTATTATATTGAGATAAGGTATATTGAAGAGTCGGGAGCACAAAAACAAATTAATAATTAATTCAAGTATTTACCGACGAACCCATTAATCAATGACCGCCGAGCTGAACGTCAGCTTAATGGGTTTCCCGGCATTAGTGAAACGGGCAATAAATTGTCCGATATGGAAAATTGTTTCCCTAGCAGTAATCCAGATTAATGGGAATCAAAAAACTAAAAGGAACTGACAACAATGACCTCTCCTTACACGAATCTGCAGAGAGCATACATTCCAGGTCGAACACGACGGGAATCAATAAATCATGTTTTCTAATACGTTCTCCTGTCTGTAAAATTAGTGTGCAGAATATTTCATCTTGCTAGGGTGTAACATTCTGAGTTGAATTATTTTGGCATAATGTTAGCTTAGTAATCTCAATAAATCTATTTATTTTTATTTGTCTAATGTCTGCATGAGGTTATATTGATAAATAGTAGCTTTATTCTTTTGAGTGATGCAGCTCGTTATTTTATATGGCTAAATAAAGTTGAATATAACTTATTTTTGTTTCCACGAAGGTGATAAGATAAGAATTCTACAGCAATGACTTCCCAAGTATAGTTGACAGGTCAAATAACACCGGACAAGTTAAGTAGTAGTTTGTAAAAGCTTAAGTCCTTCTATCAGTAGCTTGTGAGAAAGAGGGTATACTTCGAGGAGTATCGCTGTGTTAAATCGCCTCCTCAGATATATCCGTCAAAGCCTTGCAGCACCTGCAACATTTACATAAGAGTGTTGGGATATAAGCCATAATTTAAACAAAAATGTGTAAATTAAAACAAAATAATTAATGAGGTTTGGAAATTATCAATATAGCTGCTGTAACATAAGCACATACCACAAGCAGAAATCAAAAATAAAATAAAACATTAAATAAAACAAAATAAAAACATAACAAAATTAAATTAAACAAATATTAATTAAAATCATTGAAAAGCCTACAGATGCAGAAAGAAACACAGAATCAAAGCAAAACCGCCAAAACCTTGCAAAAGAAGGTTTAGAAAATACATAGGCGGAAGCGGCGACCAAAAATTTAAATATCAAAGGGTAAAAAGAGAAACAATCAAAAAGAATGGTTAACAATAAAAATAAAATTTACGAAATATTGAGAAAATAATATCAAAAAATAGAGAAAAATAAGGAGAAAATAAAATATTTAAAATAAAATTAAAGCAATAACCCCCCCCCCCGAAAAATAGCTGAAAAAGGCTCAAAATACTCTGATTGGTCGCACCCAAGCATGAAAACATTATATATATACAGCAGTCATTTTCATAATTTTTAGACTTTTAGAAAATTTTGTAGACACAAAATTTTTAGACAGTTGTTGAGACAATTTGTTTTAGACAATTGTTTAGTCAATTTTTATGCCAATGTATGACAATTTTTCAAATTTGTCGATTGTAAGTATTGTTTTTTGTAGAAATATATTTTTCTAAGTTAATGTTTTGTTTAATTTAACTTATTCTGGATGGCCGCGATGTCTTTTGGCATCGCTCGGCAGGTTCCCCTTAACTTATTTATATTCATTTTATATACATTAGTTTGTGGAAAGTGGTAAGGCAGTATTCAATTTCCACAGTTAGTTTTGTGGAATGTTGATGTGCTGCCTTGTTGCTAACCACCCTTCGGTGTCTGCCTAGTCCGGTCAGGTCTCGTTACACTGATCGCGGGGTAGGACTCCGTCGTAATTCACCGTGGCGGCCATTGCGATGTTGGTCGGAGCGGTAAGAGGGTAAACTGCGGAAGATCGCCATAATTAAAGGGATAACATTTGTGTAAATGTTTAAGTAGGAAAATTGAATTTTTAATTTAACTCCTGCCGATTATTATATTTTCAAGGGTACGACTAGTGATAGAAATTTAGGTCAACGAAAGTTTAAAGTAGGGTTAAATCACGTACATTATTTGATAATCATTGTGGTGGAAAATTAAAATAAAACGATACATTTTGGCATAGATCTGTGAGAGGATAATATAGAGATTTACGAATGGTGGTAACTGTGGCGACCATAGGAAAGCAAATATGAGTTGTTTGACTAAAAAATGACATTATAATAATGTATTCATTTGAATTTACCATAGGCTAACGTTTGTATGAAACAAAGAATTTTCCATAAAATTGGGGCGGAACGCTGCCCAAATTTTTGAAAAATATTTTAATAAATAAACAGTAATGATGACAAATTGATATAGGAATTGTAGAAATAGATCAGTATGGACAAGTGTATAGATAGAAAGAGATGTAAGACCTTCCATCGGCAGTCAGGAACCCGAAAGTGAAAGCATCATGAGGAGTAGTTCTAGAAATGGAGCTCACCTGCTCATGAATTTTCAGCTGCTATATACAGTACCAACATGAGCTTGCTCATGGGTATATAGTGGTAAGATTAAAATTGTGGGGCGTCTGGGTGAGACACCATAGACCATAGGAAAAGACGGTATTTTGATAGAGGGAAATAGGTTTGAATAAGCTTTGCACAGATTTAAACAAATTAATTACACCCAGTACACCAGCAAGAGTGACATAATTGATCTATGCTGGCCTGAGAATTTTCCATCCGTTCGGAATCCCAAACACTTCTGACTTCCATGACTGCTGCTCTTGGCTACTCGTGGACCAAAGACACATCATTATAATAATAATAAATTTGCAGAAATTAAGCCAAATTTTCTGTTTTCGTGTTGTCTGTGAATATTTCGTACTAACCTTTGTGTATATTGTAATTCTTTTATTTTCTTTTGCTTTATTTTTTATTTTCTTCTTGTTTATCCCAGATTTTTAAGTGTCTATTAGTTGTGGTATATTTGAATTAAGTCGACACCATGCTGGGTTTTGCTTGTTGTATAACTTATGAGGTTAAAAAAACTTTCAAGGCCTTTTATTTTGGAAAAACACTTTTAAATTCAATTATTTTATTTTCATTTCCTTCATTTTAAATAACTCAAAAATTATTGTCATGTATGATTTGCATTTTAATAAAAATTTTAATTATGATATTCCGGAAGTGGTTTAAATAATATCTAGTATCAAATTAATGGAATTAAAAGTTTCTTAAATCTGGTGGGTTACAGGGTTTCAAATCTTGCTTATCCTTCTAGTTGCCCTCGTAACGCCATACAAAATGATTCTGATCGTCACTTGGCACCCGTTGCTAGGCAACGTTGGTAATGTGTTCAAGTGGTGGATTGCCCGCAAAAATTGAGTACCATGTGCTAGTACTGTAGTTGCTCGGACAACCCTCGGGTTCACGAGCTGTCGATAGAAGACCTGCGCTCGCTTTTGATTCTTAGGTCCCATTATTCTCCTATCTCCTTCAAATGTTAACCTATACTCTCATATCATTCATTGTTATGTCCATTCCCATAGTCCTTCTTATCGTTGTCCATGTCGAAGATTATTCTTTGGTCGGTACACCCTTGGTTGTGTTAAATACACCCACATTATATCTTTCACCCTTATCCCTATTATAACTACAATGTTTCCCATCAATATTACTAGCATTATCATTGTTGCTATTATATATATTACCCTTATTAATTGTTACTACTAATACCTTTATTAATATTTTTATAGCTATAACTACCATTATATTTATTTATTGTTATTGTTACTATGATATATTATTATTATTGTTATCATAATTATTATCATCTTACTACAATACATGATTATCCTATTATCATTATTATCAGTATTATTATCATAATTATTATTACTATTATAATTAAAATTACTCTTATCATTATCGTTATTATTATTAAGATTTTGTAGGGATCCTTCCTTATTCCTCAGCGTTAAAATTCTTTATTGATATACAACATTAGCCGTAGTCCACCTATATTTTCCGGTTTTCGATAAAGTATTTTTGTAAATTCGAAAATTTTAGCAGCGTTCCGCCCTTATTTTACGGTTCATCCCTATTCTACCGTTTTCGACAAAGTATTTTCATTGACTCGGAAAATTTGAGCAGCGTTCCGCCCTTATTTTACGCATTCCATTTTTGCGTTACTATTTTTGTTAAGTATTTGAATTAGTTCGGAAAATTTGAGCAGCGTCCCGCCCATATTTTCCGCCTCAACTCAAATTAAATTATTTAATTTTTATTTAAAAATATTATTTTTCATGATTTTGGTCGTTCGGATTAATCTTTTTCCGATGGCTATTCATTTTAACTGTTGCAACGATTTCGCAATTTTCCCCGCTACCCATTCCCTCTTTTGTCCTTAAGATCTATTTATGTTCATATTATAGTTAATGAGTGCCCACTGGACTACTCGGTGTTAGAGATTTTGAGCCGATTGTTGTTAAAAATTTATGTCAATTTTACAGGAAACGGATGGTGAAGGAGCAGCCAATAAACTACTCATTTACCCTCCAATTTCCCCTATGTACGGATAATATTGACGTTCCAACTCCTGCGTTCCGCACGCTGAGTCTTCACGGGTACATATCATTGGCGATTTTCCACGCACTTACATGCATCTGTACTATGTAGATTTTACTTTCTTGCGTTATGTGTTGGCTGTGGGCCGGAAAAGGGAATAACAAATAATATTTTACCATAGCATTTGAAATAAAAGTTTCGATGCACTAAGGCTGTAGATATAAAATATTTATTCAGCATATTACAGCGGCTACATACATTTGAAATTCATTGTATCCATTCCATAAAATTTACTTCGAAAATCCCATAAATTTAATTCGATAAATCATTCTAAAAAATCATCCATAAATTCAATTGAAAAATTACCCACAAATTTGATTCAAAAAATCATCCATAAATTCAATTGGAAAAACAAAATTATCCATAAATTCAATTTGAAAAACAAAATCATCCATCAATTCGATCTGAAAAGTCATACATAAATTCAATTGAAAAATTACCCATCAATTCTCTTCGAAAAAATCAACTAATAATGTTGCACCAGTTGAGAGTGATCGTGTTCAGGCAAAACACTTACCCGTGTTAATTGCCTGAATGCACGGCTCTCAACCAGCCATACAACCAGTTATACAATTCTATAATGAAATTTTCTCCGAAAAATAAGACTGAAAATTTGTGAAAACACATCGGTATTTATACCTATTTTTCTCGCGTGTGAAATTTGATGCAGTAAAACAAAATTCGACCTTGTTATTTTCTAGTAAATTCTATTCGTTAATTTTATTATTTTTTGATTTATTTTTATAATTTTTTATTTAAGATTTTTATTGAATTATTACTAATTCAAATTTTCGATTTAAATTTCATTTTAATGAACTTTTATTAATTTTTTCAATTTCGTCGAATTTGTTGTGTTTTCTTGTTATATTTGTGTAGGTATCGTGCGAATCTTGGTGCATTTTGTTATTATTTTAATTTTATTTTTATGTTTTTGATTTTATATTTATTTATATTCTCTCAGATTTTAAAGTGTTTAATTGGTGTTGTATATTGTATTTTAAGTTATCTTGGTGCTGGGTTTTCGTGCTGTATTACTGATGCATTTAAACAATTCTCAAGGTTATTTGTGTGCTGGCCCAACAAATCGTCCATATTTTTTAATATTGAATTGGTAAAATAATTTGAGTCCAATGTAATTTTCAACATTGGAATAATCTAAACAAAGATATCTTCTTTATTATTGTTTAATCACACTGTTAAATTTAAAGTGTTAGTTTAAATATTCTTCTCACAAGCTTATAATGTCATATATTATATTTCAAACTCTTCAATCAAGGAATATAGAATTCCAC
This sequence comes from Schmidtea mediterranea, assembly GCA_022537955.1. Lineage (NCBI taxonomy): Eukaryota > Metazoa > Platyhelminthes > Tricladida > Dugesiidae > Schmidtea > Schmidtea mediterranea. Next base: position 241,818,635 of record CM039679.1, read on the forward strand.
TTCAAACTTTATCAGATGAATCTGTGATATACGGAAATAAAATTGAGTAAATCCATATTTGATTTCAGTTAAAATTATTTCCCAATATCTCATTATTTATAAGCAAGGTGATTGGAGAATTTATTCAGAATTTCGGACTTCGATACCGCAAAATGATAAAATTAATATTTTTAAAATCTATAAATTTTAAAATTTGTTGAATGTACAATTTTTCCATTTTAAAGGAAATTAAATCAAATTATACACAATTGATTTAAATTAGATTCTTTTTAATTACATTTCAATCATTTATTTATATTACTCTTTACCACTAACCACTAAATTTGCATCTGCGTAAATATTTCCAGGTCAGAAATGTGCAAAAGTCTTATTAATATACCACAAGCTCAAAAAGATTATTTGATTCTGCTTCAACATTACTTAAGTATGATTTATTAAAGTACCAATTTCAAAATTAAACCAAAATATTTACTGTGAATCTGCGATGTGGTATAAATGGCTGCTCTTGAAAAAATAAAATGCGAACAACCTGAAATAATCAAAAGTTATGTTTTACTGACTTAAACCATTTTGTAGTTAATTGAAAATTTCATTGCTGCTACTGGATGCAGTTTAGGTGAAATTACTTCCCACTTATTTGCCGGGTCCTTTGAAGGAGGTTAAAACATAAAAACCATGTATAATTTTTGTATTTTTTTATCAATTCAAAAATAATTGAAAATAATTTTATCTAACAAATAATTTATTTTAATAAATTGATTTATTATTTATTAACATTTGCAAATAACTACTTTATAAATAAATGAATAATAATGGGCTTTCAATATGGTTTATAGGCGATTAATTCCTCATGTATGCCGATGATTTGACTTATCGATTAAATATTTTGATCGAGTTATTGACAGGATAATAGATTGTATTGATAAGGAAAATCACGCTTCGTATTTGTGACTGAAACCTTTTAATGCTTTAATCCAGTGGTCTCCAAACTACGGCCCGCAGAGAGCTAGCATACTTGAAAACTCCTTTAAGAGAACATTTTTTATAGCAAATTAAATTTAGTTTGCTGAAGTATTCTAATTTTATGTTGAATAATTATTAGTATGACATCTACATTGATATGGTCATGGCCTAACTACTCATAACATTGTTGTAGGCTTATTGTTTTTGTGATAAGTTGGATAAAGAAACACAGAATTTTAATGAGTAAAGACATGTATAATATGCAGAAAATTTAACATCAGTATATAATAACTAACAAATTATTGAAATGAATCCAACTAACATTTTATACATTTTAAATAAAAACATAACTTATAACAAGCATAATGACATGAAATACTAATGAGATTTATGTAATTGAGATTTTCCACTGACAATAGTTTGTAGTTGTGGACTAATTTTACTTGTACCAATTATTAAAAGAGATTTAAGATGCTCATCAGTTAATTTAGATCTGTAAACATTTTTTGTGTACTTCATTTTGGAGAAGGTCTTCTCACACAAATAAGTAGAGCCAAAAAAAACAGCCCACGAGCAAATTTATGCAAATTATTAAATTGTGTCAGTGGAAGACCCTTATAAAATTCCAACAAGGATGAGTTTTGATATTTGTTCTTAATTATATCATTGCACTGTAGATCAATCATTTCCATTTGAAGTTCCGGGGCTAGGGTTTCAATGTCAGTATCAAAAGGATTCTGAAAAATCTTAATTTTATTGGCAATGGCACCAAAGTCCTAGAAACGAGTATCAAAATTTATTTTCAAAGCACTCAAAGTTTCGATTGCAAAATCGGTAGGAAACTCAGTCTCAGTGGTGTGGCTGAATATTTCACATGTTTTAAAATGTGAAAAACATTTACTTCGTAGTTGTGCTTGAAACAGTATCAATTTCTTCCGGAATGATTTGATATTATTGTATAAATCAGGAAGATGCTGGTTTTCTCCTTGCAATCTCAAATCCAGTTCGTTCACATGTTTTGTCAAATCAACATACAATGCTAACTTCCACAGCCATGCGTTGTTTTGTAATTCAGTAATAGGGCGATGCTTTTCATTCAAAAAAATTTCGATCACTGCTCGAAGTTCAAAAAAGCGCTGAAGGACTTTCCCACAACTAAGCCAACGTATGACAGTTTGATAAGGTAAGTCATTTTCTCCAATCTCTTAAATAAATTGTCGGAATTGTTGGTGATTCAGCCCAAAAGATCTGATAAAATTAACAGTTGATATGACTGGTTTCAGAACTTCAGACATATCCAAACATTTTCCGCACAAAGACTGTTGATGAATGATACAATGTAAGACTAGTGGTTTTGAACCACCGTCATTTTCTACAGCCTTTGACACAAGGGCGACCGCTCCTTTATCTTTCCCACTCATTTTTTTGCCTCCATCAATTGTAATACATTTCAAGTTTTTCCATCGAAGGTTCTTTTGATTAATGGCCATTTCAACTCCTTTAAAAATATCTGTACCAGTAGTTGTGCCATGAATACTATACATATCAAGAAGTTCTTCATGCACTTCATAGCTTTTATCTACTCCTCGAATGTAAATCAACACCTGAGCAGTATCTGACTCATCCAAGGCCAAAGAAAAACACTCAACATGTCCATTTTTGTCGAACAGTTGAGAGGATATATTTTCAGCGATGTTTTTTACCCTTCAAGCCACAGTGTTTGCTGACATACTGACAGTTTTTAATAAATTTACCTTTTCAGGGCACATTTCTTCGGCTACTGCAACTATGCATTCTTTGATCATTTCTCCATCGGTGAATGGTTTTCCACGTTCTGCAATTTCAAGAGCCACACGAAAGCTGGCACGAGTTGCAGCCTGTTGTTCAGTTTTGAGTTTTGTAAATGAAGATTGCTGCGATTTCAATCCGCGCTTCATAGCTTCGAATTTTTCTGTCCGCAAACTTCCTGTATATTTTTTTTTGAGTAATTTTGAAAATGTTTTGTTTCATAATGACGTTTAATGTTATATTCCTTGAGAACGGCTGTGCTTTCATTGCAAATCAAACATAGCGCCTTGTTACTGGACTCAATTACGAAATACTGAATGTTCCACTGATCTTTGAATTTTCTGCATTCACTATCAATTTTTCGCTTCTTTTCCATACCACTAAATCACACACAAAAGCAATAATTCAAATCAAAATACTGTTACAAAGATGTCTTAACCTTAAACACGCACAAGCACGTTTAAATTATTTTTTTTCTTCTATCTGCCCTGACACCATGTTTGCTTCGATTAATTGGATTTTACTGTGCAAATAATTAATTTTAATGATAAATAACTAATTTTAATGTTAATTAATATTTACCGATTACAGATAATGACAGGAAAATTAATAATATGCAGTGTTGCCGTTTTGCGGACTTTAGTCCGATTTGCAGCCTTTTTTAAACGTTGCGTATTTTTTCAGACTTTTTTTTATATCAGTGGACTATTTCACTTTTTATCACCGGCAACAATGATAATATGGTTTTGGCCCTCGGAACAACGGCGCTTGGGACATCGCGAGGGCGGATTTAGTGCTGGTTGCCTGGTTCCTCGCTCTTGTGCAATCGTTGGCTCAACCACCGAAATAATGAGCGGTGATGATCGTCCGCTTGTTGAATAATTTTCTCCTATCATTTCATTGAAAGCGGTGGCTATATTAATATGCACGGGAGACTCGCTACCAGACGTGCTAATTGTGGTTTGTGTTGGAACGGGGGTTGAAAAAATTGGTGGAACCGGTGCGTATTATTGCCTTCATAGGATAGGCCTCAGTATTCCGTCGCCTCCGAATGTTCGTTGCTCCGTAAATTTGCTTGAATCAGGTGTTAGTGTACCGGAAAATTTTCATCGCAACTACTAGACTCTTTCTCTACTAGCCTTTCCTCTTGTCGTTCTAGGGATACTCTTTCGTGCACACCCCATGAGTTTAGTCCACCGCTACGCACCCATGGCCGAAACCATGTTGGTACTGTTCTAAACAGCCGAAAGCTATTCGAGCAGGTAAGCACCATTTCCAGTACTACTCCTCGAAGAACTTTCGTTCCCCGGTTCCCTGCTGCCGATAGAAGGTCTTACGCATGCTATTTCCATCTTCCTTTTTGTCGACTGAGTCATTTTCGCGTGGAGAAGAGAGAGTGAGAGTATTCTCAACCTATTTCGATCGTTTGTTGGTGCCGAATATTTACATTGAGAAATATGTTATAATTAAACGCATTATTAAATATTACTATCTACCGTTAAGTAACCTTGTTGAGAATTTGGTTAGTCTGTTCCCTTAGCCCCATGTTGTTTAGTAACTTGGAGAATGGATTCAAAATTTGAGTCTTTTATCCAAGTAACAACAATAATAAAAAATAATGATAGAAAAATAAAAACAGAATTTACGATAAAGTGAATTAAAAAGAATCAACATTTTTGACAACAATCTGACACTGTGAAATTGTGAATGTTGTGAAATAATAATACAGCGAAGAACAGTTGGCAGAGAGACATAATTCTTAACATTTTCAGTTGGAGCTATTTCTGAATCAGTGACATTATTGTTTATTTGTTGTACAGTAAACTAACCTGTTCAGGCCGTTGTGTGTAGAATAAATGTGATTTAAAAATGTAAGAAACCTTTAACAATTTGCAATATCGACTATCGAGCTTGAAATTGTGGTACATACAAAACTTCAATGCCTGAGGGCCACCTCTAAATATTCTTCAATTGTAATGATGTTTTACACAATTCATTATTTCAATATTTGGCACAGATTGGATGGGTGCCAGAATTCAAATTATTAATTTCATTTTTTTGCCCTATGCTAAGACCCACCCTATTGATCAGTCAGAATTTTCTTCAGTGTTCCAATTCGAAAAATAATATTTTCTACAAATACCTTTGCAACTGTTTCCGCTTTTTGATTCTGCATCGCATATGCTTCAGGCCATTTAGTTAGATAATCACAGAACACGATGATATACTTGTTGCCATTATGTGTTTCAGGTAATGGACCAACAATGTCCATTGCAGTAATTTCAATCGGCGCTACGGGCACTGGCATAGGTTTCGAAGGTACTTTTATTTTCTTTCCCGTATTTCGTCTGGTTAAGCACACTTCACAAGTATGACACCATTGTCTGACATCTGATTCAATAGTGTCCCAATAATATTTTTGTTTCAATCTTGATAACGTCTTCCGAGCGGATAACTGTCCACCTTGTGCTCTATCATGGTATATCAACATTAATGTTGTTCGATGTTTTGTTGGAACACAATTAATAAATTTTTATTTTTAACACATTTTAACAAACCATCATGAATGATATATTTATGTTTTTCGTCAACTACATGTTTCCAGTCACCCTCCTTTTTGATCGTGACTGCATGTTTCCCCAATTGATTTAATTAATCATCGTTTTCCTCATATTTTTGCAGTTCCTGCAAATTATTAGCGGTTTTGATTGCCATAAATATTGTATTTTTATAATTCGTTTCATTATTCTTACTCTCATTATTTACAGAGATTCTCGATAGCGTATCCGAATTTCCATTTGATTTGCCGTTAGATATCTAATTTCAAAATCATATTCTTGTAGGGCTATTGACCATCGGATCAGTTTGCTGGCTGAATCCCGATGTTTCATCAACCATTGTAATGGATTATGATCAGTAAACACAACAAATTTTCGGCCAACTAAATACTGTCTAAACGTTGCTATACCGTAAACCAATGCTAATGTTTCTTTCTCAATTGTAGAATAATTCTTTTCATGTGGCTTTAACGTTCTGCTGGCATATGCAATTACGTGATCTTTCTCACCTTCGACTTGTTGTCCTAATACTGCACCCAACGCAAAATTACTTGCATCTGACATTAAGATGAATGGTATTCTAAAATTTGGACATCTAAATATAGGTTTTTTAATCAAACTTTTTTTAAGCAATTCGAATGCTTCTTGTTGAGCTTTTCCCCATTTAAATTGAGTCTGCTTTTTAAATAATACATTTAAGGGCTGTGCTACATGAAAAGTTTTTAATAAATTTTCTATAATAACTAGCTTAACCTAGAAATTGTCGAACTTGATCTACATTTTCAGGGATTGGGTATTCTTTAATTTTCCTCACATTTTCTGGGTTTGGTTGCAATCCATTTGAGAAATAATATGACCTACATAAACCATATCCGATTTTCCCCATTCACATTTCGAGGGTTTTATTTTTAGATTAGCCTTTAATAATCTTCTAAATACAATTTCCACATCTTTCAGATGTTCTTGAAAAGTATTTGAAAATATTATTATGTCATCAATATACACTGATGCATGTGGGATATCACGTAAAACAAAATTCATACCTCGCTGGCACGTAGCAGGTGCTCCAGTTAATCCAAACGGTAACACATTAAATTCATACAATCCCTTACCATCCGAAAAAGCCTTTTTTTCTTCTATCTACTTCTTTCACTTTAAATTGATTGTAACCTTTATTAGGATCGATTACTGTGAAAAATTGTACTTCTCGCATTTGATCAAACATTTCTTGTGGAACTGGAATAGGATATGTATCCTTTCGCGTAACTTGATTTAATTTCCGATAATCGACACAAAATCGAAAATCTCCGTCTTTCTTTTTAAGAATTACTAATGACGATGAGAATGGTGAAGAACTATTTCGTATTATTTTCAACTCTTTCATTGCTTTTATCTGCCTGTCACTTTCCTCTTGATGTATATATGGAATTCTATACGGTTTCAATTTAATTGGAGTTTCATCAAGTAATGGTATCTCATGTTCAATTACTTGGGTGAATCCCAAATCGTACTCGTGTTTTGCAAACACCATTTTATATTTTTTTAATAACTCAGTGAATTCCCATTTTTGCGATTCTGTTAAATCATTATTAATGACTTGTGGCTCTTTGTAGATTTTAAGATTTCTCGGTCATTTTGGGGTTTTCTCTATTTAAAACTTTGTTAGTTTTCCCAGTTTGGTTTTTGGTTTCATTTGGATGGGTTTTGTGTTTTGATTAATTATTCTCACTGGCACTGTTGGGTCTTTGACTTTTACCACTTCATCACACATTGGTACTTTATATTTTTCTATTAGCTTCTCATTTGGTTCAAATATGCATTCATCTCACGTTCCATCTTGTAGTATATCTCCCTTTACAACAACTGTCTCACTTATTCTGTGATTTACTTTTGCTTTCAATTTAATTTCCAGACTAATTTTTGTTTGAAACGAAGCTATGCAGTTTTCTGGCATTACCTCTACTGGTAGTGGAATAGCGTGCATTTTTATCAGTGATGTATGGCTCCATTTACCACAGAACAATACAAAAGTAGTTCGCTTCACAATACATTCTCTAACTTTAGCTCGCCGTAGATCAGATTCCTGATACACATAATATTTTACATCATTTTCTACTTTCAATTTCTTTGGGTATGCATCCGGACATTTTCCCATTTCTGTTTGGGAACAATCGTAAGCTGTCATACCTGTAGCTTGTGTAGTTATTGTACATAAAATAAAGATCATAACTATTGCCCATGGAAATATCATCTTTTTTCTTAGCCCTGGGCTATCTTTTCCATTTAACGGTTTGTATGATAATTTTTTTTCATCACTTTCATTTACTATAAGATTATTCAACTTCTTCAAACATCCATTCTTTTTAACCCACTCTATAAAATATTCATTTGAGATTCGTGCAGCTACATCTATCAAATTTTCCAAATTATCCGTTTCTGCTATCGAATGAACTCCAATTTATAAAACCATATAAGTTAAACTGGTAAACATTACTTCTTTGTCAATTTCATTTTTAGTCAAATTTTTAATTAATTTCTTATCACAAAAGTTATCTTTTTCTCCAAATCTTTGCACAACATTTGGAAGTCTGTTTTTCATTTCAGTTACCATATTTCCTAACTCATACTCTACATCCATTTTTATTTCAAACATCGGATATACTGCTTTCATCAAGCCCATTAATATTATTTTTGTTTCATCAACATCCTGTTCAATTCTCACTAAACTCTGCTTTATCTTGTATAAAGTTCTAGGTTTCCTAACAATTATTTCACTATTTATTTCACCTCTTGGTGCCTCAGATATTTCTTGTTTTTCCAAATGTTCTACCTGAATTTTATTATTCGATTCATTTTCTTCCAAATCACTGAAAATTTCATCTACTTTTTCTCGTTCGATTCCGTTTACGTTATCTTCCTCTATATCTGTACTTGAATTCTCCGAATTATTCACTGAACCTACTTTCTGTTCCTTTATTGCTACTACACAATTTACTAAATACCCTGCCCTTCCATCGGCATCTAGGTATCCGTTTTCATCTAATTCCTGTGGCTTAAATCCACAATCATATAAATATTCATCATCATCTAACTCTTCATCTTTGAACATCAATACAATAATTCCATCTTTTCCTATTTGGTTTGCAGCTGTTTTTCTTAACTTCTGAACCTTTGTACACCAATGTTCCTCTATATACTCTGTTTTTCCGCAATCTTCATAATCTATTGCTATTCATAATCTTCCTAATCTCTTAATTCTCTACCAAATCTTCGCATCAAACATTTCAATATTTCTCCATACCTCGATTTGTCATATAAATATGGTCGTATTATGTTTACTATTTCTAGTTTAGCCTTTTCTTCTAGTTCTATTTTATTAATTAATTTTAATTTCTCCGTAATTTTAACTCCATCCCAATCACTTAAAGCATCTCTTAAGTCTCTTGTTATTTCTTGTGAATCACTCTTTTCCGCTACTTCTTCCCTAATCATACACGCAACCTGCAATTTATTTTTATTTCCAGGTATAAAACCACAATCTATTAAAAATTCATCGTCTTCTAAATACCTATTCTTAAATTTCACCTTTATTATCTGTCTTCCATTATTCTCTTTTAATCTATCTTTTAAATCTTTAACATAATCTCCAATTTCACAACGAATACAGATCACACTATTTCTACTTTCATCTACAACATCAATAAAAAAAATCTAACCATTTATTTTCTCTGAACGCTTTCCCAAATATATTCATCACATTTGTTATTTTATCTCTATCTTTTAAATTCACCTCATAATAATCAGCACATAGTTCAATTACACTTTTCAATCTTTGTACACTCAGTGACATATGACTCAATTCCAGTAATGATCTCATTATTTTAGACGTTTCCGCTGCTCTCGATTCTATTAATTTATTAATCCTCGACATAATCATTATTGTCTTTTCGCTTTGCAGATCATCTTTAATCATCATTATTTTCAACTCTGTGTCTGATGCTTCTGATTGCGACTCATACATCATGTGGTTATCCGTCTCTTCATCAAATTCAAACTTGCATATTAAACGATCCAAACGTCGACTCATTTGTTTCACTTCATCTTCAATTCTATTATTAGAATTATCTGGCTGCACAAAAGCAACGTTGTCTGCTTTTGATTTGTCACTTCGGAATCTCATTTTCTTTAAGATTGGCTTTTGTAATTTATCATTATTCCTGGGACATGACCTCGCCATATGACCATAACCTCTACATGAATGACATTGAATTCAGCCTTGTAAATTAACTCTATCTCTTTGAAGGAACGGTGACGTTGATGGAGATCTTGATCTTGCGAAACAGTTTCGTGATACATGCCCTCTCTTTCCACAATTATAGCACTGTATATTGTCATTAATACGCTGACTATTCGTGCTCATTTTATAAAACCTTTTCCCACCATTGCTTTTCAACCAATCTGGCCACATCCTCTTTGAACTTCATTGCTCTTCATCTTTAAACCAACATTGACTATTACTATGTCCTTTTCTCTGGAAATAATCACACTGGACAGGACTTGGACTTCTTCTGGTATTGTTTTTAAACCAGCATTGATTTATGTTATGTCCCAATTTCTGACAATGACTACACTGAACTGATCTTTCTCTCTCCTCGTTTGGACTATGTGTAGATTTCCTTGGCTCAAATTTTACTCTAAATTTTGGTGATGGACTGGTGGATTTCTGGAATAAATTATTTTTGATTGGCGATATTGATCTGTCTCTAGATTCATCAATAGTTGTAAAAGATTCTGCTTTTGGTTGAGTAGTTTTCAAATTCAATTCAATCTTCATAGCCTTTTTAATTAACTCGTCAAAATTGTTGAAATTCACATAACAAAGGGCCTTTTTAATTTCTTTTCTAACTCTTGTAAAAATTTGGTCTTGCAACGATTCTTTCACTTGTTTTGCCACATCAACTTGTTCGGGTTTAATCTCAAAAGCTTTCTCTGCAAGGGTTGTCAAATGATAAGCAAATTCACTTACCGACTCGTCTGGTCTCTGCACTCGATTGTAAAACATTTTTGGCGCATTATTCGTTTGATGTCACCACCAATTAATTTCGCTGCTAAGGCATCTTTCAACTTGGTCCAATCATTGGCAATGAGTCTTTTATCGATTTGTTGCCAAGCTTCTCTCGCTGCTCCTTTTAAATATAATGGTAACCGTTGCACCATAATCGATTGGCTCCATCCGTAAGCAGTGGCATACATGTAGTAATCAGCCATAAAATCAACAAATTCGACAGGATCTCCTCCATATTGTTGAACTGGTAGTTTCTGACAACTTGCATAATCATTACTAAGAGTAGTAGACATATTAGTTTGGACATTGGATACAGGGGTTGTCACAGTAGACACCGGGGTTTGATCATTATTTTTGGAATTTTCGCCATTATTTCTGATTGCTTTGTGTTTCTCAAATTATAAAATCTTTTTTGTACAACTTTTTCTCTTCTGAATTTTAAAATGTTACAATTAATAATGTTACCTTTTGTTTTAATTTTGGAATTTATTCTATATTAATTTTCTTTATAAATTCTGTCATAACGAATCACGAAGTTTTTCAATAATTTCAAAGATTTCTTTTAATTTAATAATTTATTCTCTTTTCAGCTTATAATTACTCTGACGCTCTTCTCTTTTTTTCCCCTCAGTTTTTCTCTTCAAATATTTTCACCACTATTCTCAGCTGACTTTAGATCACGTCGGGCTCTCCCAAATGTTGGGTTATTATTATTGAAACTCAGTTACCTTTCCGTAGCTCATTAGCGCCCATTTAATATTGTTTAGGCTAATTTACCCTGTTATATTATTCCGGGTTTCCCATTGCCTCGGGCTTCCCATTAGTAATTAATTTTTTTAATTAATTTCCTTTTTTATCTTATATTATTTTCTAGGGACCCCTCACTAAATTTTTACTATTATTTCTGGACTCGTCTCTCAATTTGGCGTTCAACCATACCAATTTCCCCCGATCAATATTACTTTCGAATTTTTATAAGTTTTTAATTAATATTGCACTTTTATCATTTTGGTGTTTTATCGATTTTACTGTGCTTTTTCGTAATACCCAACAATATCTTCAACACCTGAACAATTATTATGTTTATTAGACAAATTTTTAATATTGGCTTTATATTCTTCACACTTTAATAATAGTTGTACAGTTTCTTGGTTTCTAAAATTGGAATACTGGCTTAAGTTTATTTTTGCTGAACAAGAAATAATTGTTTCAAGGCATTCTTATAATCTAATGCGATTTTTAGATCATCTATTCCTATATGAACTCTCAATCATTAGATCCTATAGTGCAGGAATAAGTAATGAAACTTTGAATGTTTCATCGATGAACGATAAACAGTAATGTTAAATTTAACAAAAATCTGTTAAATATCAAGAATATATTTACCTGTTACCCGCGAAAATTTACAAATATTTAAGATGAAGCTTTAGAGAAAATTTAAAATACAATAATTAGATAAACAGAATTTTAAACAAAAATTTGTTTGTAAAGAAAGTTTTAAAAATCACATTTTTCAAATTATGTCAACTAAACATGAATTACTTTGATGTATATAATTAGTAAGAATTACACTAAATAATATGCCAAAAATATTGATGTTTTCAGGTGTGCCAAGAAAATTATAAGATTCGTAGTGTGCTACAAACCAAAACAGATTGAGAATCACCTTTCTACATGTTCAAAATGTATTCAAATGAAAGCCATAGCAATGAATTAGTTTATTATCAATACAATTTTGCAAGATCTGGTTAGATTGAATTACGATCACACAATAAGTAATATAAACGGGTATTACAACTAAAGAGTAAATCACTAACAAGGTTCTTTACAATAGAATACGACCTCATTTCGCTTCAACTACCTCTATTCAAAATTTTCAGTTTTTTTACCCATGTAATTTATCGTTTTCGTTGTCTGATATTTATACGACTTGTCTTTTCACTTTTTTGAAAAGAATTTCCTACAGAAAATGAACCAATTAAAAACTAGTAATTTCAATGCCAAAGCCAGTTGATTTTTGCTGTTTTGATTATTCTATCCTTTTTAGGAGATTTCAGATTTTAATCTTCAGTGGCAATCAAAAGTATTATTACTATTGGAAATCAATAATGGTAACATAATAAATAACAATTTTTCTCAATCGTCCTCGAATCTTTTCTATTTTCAAATAACTTATCATTGGTCAATAATAATTCCATATTAATAACCAAATTTTAATAAAATTTGTTTTAATCAAAAAACATGATCAATATTATTTGATCGATTTACCAAAACAAAAAAATGCAAAGAAAATCTGAATTGTGAAGAAATCATCATATATTGATTCAAATCCAATCTCAATATTCACATAATTTATTACAAACTCATATTCATGCTCAAATAATATTATTACAGATCCACTTTATTGATCTCACTTGAGTCGATTATTAATAGACAAAACTGATCAAAAACAATTAATCATTAAAATCAATCAATAAAAGCGTATCAACAAATATTTCTAATAATTTGAAATCTATAAATTCAATAAAAAATCATTAACAATTTCAAAATACATTCAATTCAAAATTTGAAATTAATCGATAACTGTGAGACTACATGTAAAAACAGTTAAATTAAATAAAAAATCCGTAATCAAAAACATACAGAGATAGAGAGTGAGAGAGAGAAATAGATCGATAAAGAAACAACGATGAAAGATTAATCTCGCATTTCAACATTTGACAGCTAGAATGCAGTATAAAAATAAGATCGTAATTTCTCCAAATAGCAATTAAATAATTTAAATAATGGTCACTTAAAATAATGAAAGTTTTCTGCACAAAATATAAATCAAAATGGAAACAATAATCAATCAGAGAAATAATATTTTTATATCGATTCAAAACACAATATCATTAATGAAGTTCGATTAATACTATTATTATTATTATTATTATTATTATCAATATATATATATATATATATATATATATATATATATATATCAGCATCATAAACAACACATCAACAGCATCATCATAATCATAATCATTATTGGCTTTACACCTGCAATGATCATCGCTCAATTTCATAGAATTTCATTAATTACAAGGAAAGAAATGGGCATGGTCATGAGTACTATCAGTCATTGTTTTGAGAAGTTGAAGGGGTTTTGTTTTTATTGCGGTTAGAGGTAAAAATGTGCAAAATATTTGAACTTTTCTTCTTGTGAGACGTTACACCACTGACGGGGGCAGTACTAGCACCGGGACTCAATGGCTGACTGTTGGCAACACCAAGCTCATCTGATTTAGAATGACAATGGGTATTGATTTTATTATCCTGAATAAGGAATTCATATATATGACATTGCACAAAACCACATCAAAATTAATGGTTAATAATATATAAATATATATATATATATATATATATATATATATATCGACAAAATTGGCAAGCAAAGCAATTTTTTATAATAATACAAGAGAAATCTTCCATATTTTTTTCTTCATCTTTATTTCATTCCACGATATAAATCAGAAAAATATATGTGAGTACTAGAAGTTGATTCGAGGTCGGTGAGAGATCATCTTTAATTAAAATAACGACTTAGGCTATTTAAAATAACTGAAAAGAGTCATGTGCCAAAATAAGCACCAAAGAATTCGTACAATATAATACCCGAAATTATAGAAACTATAATGCTTATTGTAATGATATAGCCTAATAGCAAATAACACGAAACTCTAAATTAATTAATCAAATCAAAACTTATTTTCTTAATTAAAAAAAATCAATTATTTTTACAAAGTGAAGATAGATGTTTAAAGATGAAAGTTTATGAAGATTGAGTTATTTGACTAAACTGTAGAGTTACTTTGTTCCTTTCGAATATTATCCTAAAGAAGTTAGACTTAGACATGCTTATTCTATTTAAAAAAACTAAAAAACAAGTTATATCAGAAAATTCTTTGAAAAGATTAACGCGTTTAAAAGTGTTTGGCAATTCCTGATATAGATCATTATTTTGTTTTATAGTCGGTAAGAGAAATGAAAATAAAGGAAATTGCTAAATAAATACATGTGATATATAAATGTGAAAATAATTCGATAATTAATATAATGAATTCATAAAAACATAAATGATTAATGCAATTATAGATATATGCAGCAAGTGAACTAACGACTAACATCCAACAACAATTCAAAAAGCGATATATTTATAGGGGCAGGGCCACAAGGCAATGGCTGCGAAAATATATAAATTACTTTTAACTCCCTCGCAACAATTGGCTTGTCACGTAGCCAAGATTATTTAAATTTGTTTTCTCAACAAATACGTAAAAACGGAATTTATTTTTACTTTATATTACTTTATAAATCCTTCGCGTCCTGAAAGAGTTAACATCATAAGAAAAGAATAATTTAGAAACGGGCTTAAAAAGTTAATTAAAGTTCAAAATTTAATGTATTTAAAAATATTAACACCATAAATAATAAGAAAACTATCAAAATTACTTTTTTTGAAATGATTGTCAAAAACAAATTTATTTAACTTTTCGATTTTTCGAATGAAGAAGTCTTAAAATTATTTCAATTTGAAGATGAAAATCATTTTAAAATTAAAAAGTAATTTTGATAGTTTTGCTTATTATTTATGGTGTTATTATTTTTCAATGTTGAATATTAATAGTGTTTACAACATTCACATTTGCAATAGAAACAGAATTTCTGCACTGAGGTTGCACCATTACCATGACTTGATCATTATCACCCCAAAATTTTCAATTTTACCATCGAGTCCACTTTAAACATATTAAAAAATTAGACAAAGGAATTTTAGAATGCAAATTTTAAAAATCTCAAATTAATATTAAAAATTTTAACCACAAAACATTGTTTCATTTTTGGACATGTTATAAAATTTTGAAATTAACAAATAAATTTGAAGTGAAACTAAATACAAGTTAATAAAAAACCGGTATAAGTGTAGTGTATGGGACTTTTGGAAATCAAATACATTTTGACTATTTACATAATTTTTTAGCGTCATATTTAAATTACAAACACAGCACTTGGCACAAGGAGGAATGATTAATAAATCTTGGAAAAATTCAAAGATTTCTTGATAACTTATCTTTTTTTCTTTTAAAACGTTTTCTACGCAACTTTTATTAATTTCTTATTAATAATGATTTTGAAAAATCCTTTATTCTACATTTCATCCAAAAAACTGTATTAAAAATCACTTACCAATATTCTGACGAATCAATCAAAAAGTATTTTCAATACTTTAGGGAAAAATACTGTTACCTTGTTCTGTAAACAATACCAATAACTATCTCGTTTGTTATACATTTTCAAATGGGACAAATCAAGTTACAAAAGCGGGTGGTTAACAATTAAAAGAGGATTTCAATTTATTTTCCCATAGCATTACCAGGTTTATGCAAAAAACTTTCCTCTTTCACAATTTTGTCCTGAAAATTGGTTCATGAAATTTTTTTATTATTACCTTCTGATTGACCTTATGTCCCAATAATACGCAAAAAAATCATTTCTACCAAACTTCAGCAAATGAAACCAATTTTTTTTAAAAAAATGGATCTCATTTGTGAATAAATTAATTGAATAGATTTTTCAAATAATTTCGTCAAAGCAATTCATTGTCATATTCAGACTATATAGTCTATATATTCAGTCTATAATTTGTAAGTTTATAACTGGAATTAGAAATGTCCAAAGTAGCTGATATTAGGAGTATAGAGATTGCAAAATATGTAAATACTGATAATAGAATTTTGTAAGCTGTTAATAATTTTTATCAAAGAACTTCAGAAGAATATTTAAAAGGCATAGTTCATATCACAAAGTTCATAATTTTTAATGACTTACACTTCAATTTTGATGTTATTAAGTTTTGTTTTATCTATTAAACAGTACATTATTTTTTATTTGAATAAAATTTCTAATAAAATATTACTAATCTATTCTTTTTAATTAAAAAAATAAGGACAAGTTGTATTAAGAAATTCAATTCAGCTATTTATATTCGAGATTTTAAACAGACATGTAATGAAAATTTTTGAAAAATAATTGTTTCTATTATAAGTTAATTCTAATGTAAAAATAAAGTGTTCACGTATACTTAAAGATAAGGAACTTCCTATAAAAAAATTAAATTTCTTATGATTGGTTTGAGATCAAATTGTCTCACTTCACAATATTTTCATTTTATCTATACTTTATTACACTACAAACTCAATAAAATAATTTTTGGTTTGTGAAAAATGGATTTTTGTGATATAGCATGTACAACAAACATAGTGGAAGGCTGGCATCATGACATCCAATCACTCTTCATTCAATATGGTTGATGTTTGAATGGCTGGAGAAAGATAGTCAGAAACAGAAGGTAGCATTCATGCAAGCAACTACTGGTATCCAGGAAATATCGCGACTTGGTCGAAAGAGTAAGACGTGCTGTTGGTGCATACGGAAAAAAACGTGTTATAGTATCTCCATGCAATTGAAACTTGATTACTTTACTTTATATCGTAATTTTTATTAATTTTTGTACGTATTATTTTTTTAATTTGGATGAATCTCGTCTGCATACCGAAAAATGCAAATTTTACAAGAAAACATGTGTAGAACACTACGCAATATTTTAAGTTTCTAATCAAGTAATATTAAGACAATTAAATTCTACATAAATATGGCGAAAAACATTAAATATATTGAGTAAACTGCAATGTAACATAACTTGTCAACTATCACAAAAAGTTATGTAATCTCGATCGAATCAAGGTAAATGATTTTCATTCATTTAAACAAAATGTGACAAAATAGTGAAAACACTTATCGGGTGTTGCAAAAAAGAAGGGTATTCGACTTTTAATGTTTCTGGACTGTTACAAAAATTGCGTCATCGAGGTTTATTAAAAGTAGAATACCATTCTTTTTTGCAATACCCCATAAGTTTGTCTAAATCATATTTTAAAAAAATATTGAAAAACCATTCAAATAAGAATCATCAACGAACCCTTTGAATAAAAAAATATTCTCAAGCTATGCTCAACAAAAAATTTAATTTTGAAATATTGATTGCTTGCACATTAATCAATAGGATTATATATTTTAATTTTCATAGCCTCAACAATCTCATAAATCAAATGCGTTTTAATTATGTGCTGTATTAATAAGATATTCATGCAAAACTCATTAAAACAACACCGATAAATTTATAAGTATCATAATTTCAATAAAATAAACAACACCAACGTCGAAAAATAAACTAAAACCTACACATTTGGAGCGTTTCAATCGAAATGAAAATGCCGACCTGTAAGCACGCTGCAAGAAAAATAATTACTAATTAAGATATTTATATTTATAAAAAATAGAGAAAGTGATAATGCTAAAAAAATATTTTCAAAATTTTCAACATTTTCAAAATAAAATTACTGAAATTTTATCTATCAATAATGCACTGCGGAATTCGAAATGGGAAAATATGTACACCAAATGATTGCAATTATTCGAGCAGCACAACAGAATAAATGTTACATGCACACAACAAATGGGGAGAAAATACAAGATTTTAAAAAATTCGCGACTTTTTAAGCTATAAAAATAATCGAAAAACTCAGTGATTTTTAATTTCTTTAACAGAATTTGGTCCGACTGGTGTTGATCTCTAATGCAGATTTCATTATAAACAATCACGGAAATTTTCCTTTATTTAGGCGTTGCGAATTCCTAACAAAAAATATTTATTCATAACGCTGGGATAATTAACAAGATAGCAGCAAAAGGAATGCAATGGTTCTCGAATGAAAAATATGCTTGTCTAAAGCTTTTGGAATAAGTCTTGAAACGTGTAAACAGATGCATCCAAATCCTCATAAATTTTTTCGTTTAGAACTTAGAAATTAAAAACTCCTGTATTAGACGTATACTCATATTATCGCGAGGATCCAATTCAAAACATTAACAATTTGATAGGAGCAATCACGAAATTCATGAAATGTTTGACATATCCGATTATCTATATGTAACTACTTCGCATTCACCGTGTTGTCGGTATTTTTGTTGGATGTTGATTAAAAACAAGCTATTGATGTTTGGATAGAGATAACAATGAAATCCGTTATATTTACATGTATATTTACTGCTGAAAAATTGGTAATTATCTACAAAATGTATAAATTTCTGTATATGGACTTTAGTGAATTGTAAAAGCATCCAGAAACCCATTGACTATATACATGGCACATCCGCTGCAAAAAACGGATGATATGACCTAACAAAACTACGGAGTTTAAGTTGTATTTAATCTATTGAATACAGGTTAAAAAAAGAATTTTTAAAAAATGCGGTTAAAAAATTAGATTTAGGAAAACACATGCTTGATTTGCCTTTCAATATGACGAAGAAAAAATAAAATGTAAATTCAAAATGGATTCCTTCTGTTTCTATTATCATACAATATTTATATAATTAAAATAAAACTTTGTTTTAGAGAAATGTAATTCCAAAATCGTAATAAAGAGCGTATTAAATTAAAAATGCTTTGCATAATTTATTTTTAATTGAAATCATTTCACATTGAAAAGAATTATAGAAAATATAAATGAAGAAAACGAGTTTTTTAAATAAATCATATTCTACAGCTGTCTAAACCTTTAGGATAAAACACACAGCAGTGATTGTGGATTAGAAACCTTATGAACTTGGAAACGTTTATAATGTCAGCTATGACACAAAGATGAAAGTTTTTTTTGAATGAGGGACAAATTTAACTTGCACATATAAGTTTAAACATCTTTAATAAGCATTATTGAATAATAAATTTAAATCTTCTATATCAACAAAACACACAAAAATTGATGCAAAAGCGTTCTTATACATGGTCATATAAAAACCAACAATGATTCTAGATATAGATTGGTTTATTGCAATGCCAAAAATATTTAATGTTGACGAAATGTAGAAGAATCCTTAGAGAATAATAAATTAAAATATTCAAGCATAACACGTACAAAAATAACTGATACAATTAGACAATGAAAACCGAATTATAAAGACAATACGAGACCGTTAAAAAACTAACTAAAGAAATACTGGTCTTGCTACTGTCAAGGACACTTAAGCCATTTTCCACAGTCAGGTTTAGGTTTAAATGTTAAGTAAGGCGTGAAATTTTTAAATGAGAAATTCTCGAAAAGATATAAATTGGATAGATTCAAGCACAATAAAATGACTTAGTCAATGCAATTAATTATTGCTGAAAAATGGAAAAGATTTATTGGAAGCATTTTGTAGAAATATCCTAAATCATTTTTAATAATATTCAATTCTACCTTTCTACAGGATAAAATTTGTTATCTTTTTTTCTTTTTTATGTCATATAATTCTTACAAAAAGTATTTGATTTAATGATTTTTTTTAAAAAAATTTTAATTTTTAATTTTCTTAAAACCCAACACAGCGATGTGAAAATGATACACATGAGCATAAATTTATTTTTTCCAAATTTGTATGAATACAAAATAATAATAATATAATAATAATAATAATAATAATAATAATAATAATAATAATAATAATAATAATAATAATAATAATAATTGAAAAAACAATGGATGCAATATATATTAAATATATATATATATATAATATATATATATAAGCGACAATTAAAATCTTACTTAATTTAAGTAATTTTTAAAAGTATAAAACTAACTGGTTTAATTGTCGCCGAGTCGTCGTCATTTAATAGATCACATGTAGTTTTCTTCATATCTTTCGCATTAACACTCATAGAATCTGGAGATTTATTTAATTCACTGTCACTAGTATTGAGGCAATTAATTCTGGATAATTTATCATCAAAATGTAGTCCTTTTCGATCGGCACTACTTCCTCTAGATGAAGACAATGTCGAATTATCAGCTAGTTTTTCACTGTGCGGACGCAAATGCTTTATCAGCATACTACCACTTTTACCAGCATTAAATGTCGGCCATTTTTGCTTCTTTTTAGAACCGGAATTTCCGTCCTTGGACGGATCTTAAAAATATCTTTTTATAAATATCACCTCATTCCAAATATTATTATATTATCCATTTATTAGTTGATTCAATTATCATTTCACTAATATAGAAAATATACTAAAAAGAAATATTAAAAGTGCATTAATGATAAAAAAGAATGTGGATATTTAAAAATAACTAGACTTTTAAAATGTTTATAGTGCTATTTGGATTAGTTGAAACGCCTCATTTGAAGAAACTCGAATTAAAGATATTTAAAAATTTTTGAAATAGTATTTTTTGAACATTCTTTAATGTTGTGCCATAAATTCTAGTCGGGAGAGATTAAAATTAATTTTAAAATACAATAGATTTCACAGATGACCACACACAATACTTTTTATATTCAGAAAGAATTGGTCAATCGAAGACTTTTATAAGTGTTTTGTAAATCTCTTAGGTGAAATAAAGCAATGATAATTTAAAATTTATTTCTTTAAATAACAAAAAAAAATTGCGACTTTCTCCAGCAATTTTTAAACTGACTCATTTAGAAACCACTAAATAAACCACTAATAGTAAGAAAAACTAAAATAAAGGTTCATCCAGCAACAAAAACTGTTCTATATTAAAAGTTTTATTTATATTATGTTTTATTTTTACTATATTTATCCCTAATTAGCTTTAATATTGTAAAGTTAAATTTGTAAAAACTGTTGAAAATCTATATGCACACATTTATAGCCCATTCGTCAAACGAGATAATGTCTATAAATATTCATAAAATAATTATATTCCCGTTCGTTTCAACTGATATATCCACCCCACTACCCTAGATCAATCAATATTTGATATGTAGTGATAAGCACCACACCCAATATATATTTTCTTGGTTACATATAGCAATCAAAAAATAAATAGAATTAATTCATTAAAATTTTATAATTAACACTTCATACTTTTTATAGGTGTTTAAAAAGTTTACCTTAATAATTTGTATTAAAAGAAAACGCTAATCAAACCCTCATCGTACGATATATTTAGACAGTTTAACTGTCATCTCCAGGCACGAAAAACCAACTCAAATAGTATGGATTAATACATAATATATATAAACATTTTTAAAATATTAATAAAAGACTATAAATTTAAATTATTTTATAATAGTAATATTAAAAGTTAATATTTTTTTAAAAAACAAAACAATATCAATTTAAATCAATTTTACAAAATCAAACTATTTAAAAACATTCGTAGTCATAATACTTTGCATATTAATTTTTAGATCCAATGACATTATTAGAAATGCTTTACATATCACGCGTTCCCAATAATTATTAAAACTTAATCATTTTTGCTCTTTTTTATTTCATATACATTTTAACATATAACCTTAACAATTACCTAAACAAACCATCAAAAATATTTTTTAAAAAAATTGAGCCAGAAACCACTAAATTGAGTTCATTAAATTGAGATGCAGATCGACGTTCACTAGTGTCGCTTTTCAGAAAAGATTTCATCTCTGTATCAATAATGTCACATTGACTGAAATTCATTTTGGTACAAATAAAACAGCTGTTACAAGAAAATAAACAAAAACAATTGATTCTAAGTAAAGTATCCTAAACTCATAAGAATTTCAATGGTGCATATCAGTGCAGATATATATATATAATCAGAATAATTGAAGGAAACTTATTAACACAAAACTCTTGAACAATATGTTTTATAAAAAACCTTGTATATCAAGTTTAAAATTTTAATTTATTACTATAATTGGATTTTTAGTTATATTCACCTTTCATAATTATACTTTATAATATTATTTTAAAAACATTTCCCAAAGTGTTGTTTTCTATATAAAAACAAGATCATTTACCAACTAGCGAAAATGCCAATTAAGAAATCATTAGAAAACCTAATTGGCAATAAAATGAGATCATTCTATATTTATAACCAATGCCTCCATTTTTTGGTAACACTGGTAAAAGTAAAATCACAATATATCACGAGATGTGTCAGATATTTATTACCTTAAACCTATCTGCTTAAGTGCGATTTTTAAATAAATCACCCATATTGTAAAGGTTTTAAATTCCAAAAACAATTGAAAATTTTAAAAAATAATTTTTGCTGTAATTACAATGTACTTTTGTGCTTAGTATCAAATAATAATAATACCAATAATAATAATAATACTACTAATAATAATAATAATCGAACCTTAATTATGCCTCACTATACAGAACAAATAAATTATTAATATAGAATTCAGCACTGTAAATAACTTTCATTTCAGTCAATTTTAAGTATGACTAGATTTTCTCATTATAAATTAAACTTTGATCCCTAATATAAATGTGAAATAGCAACATAAATGGATTTTCACAGAGAACAAACACTACGTTTACCGAAAACCGATAAAACCCAATTTTGCTAAATATGACAAGTTGTTCGTTGTATTGCATTACTTGAATTGATCTCATTATGAACTACGAAAAATACTACTTTGAACTGTGAAACTGACATTACCAGCATCATTCCACAAACATTAGAGAATGTAATATTGGTAACAAAGTTAATAATTTTTTATTTTTAAAATAAAAGAGCATATTTTAAAATAAATTTTTATATAACATTTTGACAGCTCAGATGTCATCATCAAGTAATAAAAGACTTCAAAAAAAATTATACTTAAATTTTCAATAGTAATTACATATTTAAATTTGCTTAATCTCATAAAATTTACTAATTCATAATGTGCTTTGTCTAGGGATTTCAGAAATTATATAAAACATTTACTTGTAATTAATTTTACTAGGATTCCTTGCACAAAAAAGTATGAAATTACTAATGAATTTAGAAATAATATCATTATTATTGAATGTGTAGTGTAAGGTTTGATAATGATAAATAAGTTCTCAAAATTTATTTTTTAAAATGTTCGTTTGTTTATATAGAAAAATTACCGTTCTCAATTAATAGTTAGTGTTAGAATAACTAATTATTATTATTATTATTACTAAAATAACGTTTTTTTGGTGGCAGCATAAATTAAATGTCAAATAAATAAATGATAGGATAAGGTTTGGCTGCAAATTTTGTACAATGTTTCACAATTCTGAATATTGAATTAGTGTAGTGTATTTATTGGAAAGACATTTTTGAAAAATAAAAATAAATAAATAAAAGTAAAAGAACGTACATGAATAAGAATAAAAAATATTGAATTCTGGAGTTTAAAATTATTTTATAAAAGATTTTTGAAAATTTTTAAAGAATTTTGATTTTTATTTAATCAGATTTACCTCCAATGAAATGCAGAAAAATAAATTTTAAAAGAAAACAGAATAAAATATTGAACATTCCAGCTAAGTTCAGAAAATTTGTTGAAATGTTTATCAATTTGAATCATATGACATACACGTGATTCAAATAACTCAGATAATTAACTCAAATTTTGGGATTTATGGATGACAACAAAAATTAACGTAAACTTAGAAAATAACATTTAAAATGTTTATTCTCATTTTTAAAAAAAATATTATATGGGAAAATAATTTTTAATGTAGAAAAGTTTTTTTAATTTTTCGAATTCACGAAAATAGTTTCTTTTTTCATTTAAATTATCATTCAATAATCTTTCAATTGTCAATCATATTTAAAAATTCGTTTCTTAAAATTTTATTTTAAATCCCAAAACTTTTGAAAATTTTCAATTAATTCAAATGTTAATTTTGAAAAGTTGTCAAATATTTTTTAAACAGTTCGCACTGAGAAAACTATTTAAGTTAAGGCCATCTTAATTTTATGCTTTTAATTTTCTGTGAATTACCATTTCCATTAATCTAAAACAAGAAGAAATGAGCTGCAGCAAGAACAATTTTGATAGAAATAATATATTTAGCATACAAATTTGAGATTATTAGTTTCTTTATAATTGATTTTTAACAAATTTAATAAAATAATAGAAAAGTGCTTAAATAAAATTCTAATAAAAGGTCAACAAACTTCTTTAAGTTGCAAAAGTGAAGAAATATTGACTTGTGACAACTAATTTAAGTGTCAATTTTATCGTATCAACAAAATAACAGGGAATATAAATCTTAATAATCACAATTCATATTCCTCAAGCACGATATATAATAAATATAGAGTATCTACAAAAGTATTTTGAATTATATTTAAAATATGGAAAAATAAATCAAACCATTACAAACGATAGCACTCAATTGAGTACGCATAATAAAATGAAATAAGTTTGTCGTTTCCTATAGATTATGAATTCTTTCTTAGCTATCAAACAATAAAAATATCAAATTATATTTGTTAACTCATATATTTGGGACAATGTAAAAATCTAAAGCAGAGAAAATAATTCGTTATTAAGTAATTTTCTCAATGTATCATCGAGATACTTTATATAGAAGATAGCAGAATTAAAGACTTCCTATTAGAATAAATACCAATTCTTCTCTGGAAATCAAATCCAAATCATTTACTATACATTTAATCGAAATATACATGTCAGCTATGTGAAAAGTTATACATGACAATCAACATCTCAAATTATATTCCTTAATAGTTACATAATGATAGACCATCATTATTGAACTGATTGATTGCTGGATATGGAGAGAGGTTACTATACAATAATCGTGAAAAATATAAACATTGCAAATCAAGAGAACCAATATTACCATATTATTATACTATGTTGCAACTGAATAAATTCATAATATAATCTTTAAATATCTTCAAAACTAAGAAGATATGATAAAACCTCCTTGGATCATTATTTTTAGGTATACAAAATAATAAATATGAGGGAAACATTTCAAATGGATTTGAAAATTTAGTACACTGATGAAAATGACCTAATTAAAAAACAATTGCTAAATATTCCTTTTTCGTTTTGGCCTACATTTGTTTTTGTAAAAAATTTATAATTAAAATAAATTATAATCTAGAAGAATTAAGTTAAAATAAAAATAAAGCAAACGATAGGTTAATAAATTAATAGCACTTGATAAAGTGCAAAATCGACAATTTGTGTTACATAAACAAATAACTTTGATCATGATGAAAATAGAAAAAGACGACCCAAAAAGTAACAGATTCTACAAGTATGAGTAAGTTATTACCAGAATAACTTGGCCATATTTGTAAATCACTTTGGTAAGCTTCGAACTGTTTTCTTTTTTTGATATTTCATCTGTTTTCATTGTGACAAAAGATATAATTATCTTTGCGAAAATTTCAATCA
This sequence comes from Schmidtea mediterranea, assembly GCA_022537955.1. Classification (NCBI taxonomy): domain Eukaryota; kingdom Metazoa; phylum Platyhelminthes; order Tricladida; family Dugesiidae; genus Schmidtea; species Schmidtea mediterranea. The sequence continues at coordinate 241,844,297 of CM039679.1, forward strand.
CACAAATAACAATGAGCTATTCAAGAAATATTAAACCTTACTTAATCTCCCTCGTGCCCAAATTATTTATCTTGGGATTTTTAACATGATTATTTTAAATTCTTATATGTATTAATTATATACGCAAAATTCCAGTTTTATCGATTAGCCCATGATCGTTACTAGATGACAATGGTAGTAAATACCGAGAAAAGGCTTCCCCATCGGTCTTATTAGCATGAAACACAAGTGGGAATATGTATTTCCGATGGGCACCAAAGGGTTAAGAATATGAGAGACAAATAATAGACGCCTCAATATAATAAAATTTTAGGGTGCAATATTCCTCAATCATTATTATTCTATTTGAAACGAAAATAAATAAATATTGCATTGGAAAAATTTGTAACAAAACTATGCGACTTCAAATATCAATAAAACCCTAAAGTAAATTTTGGAATTTAATAACAAAATTTTAATTTATCTACTTACTCTAAACTAAAAATAACAAATAATAACTACATCAAATGGTCATAAATTAATTAAGCCACTATATAAAAGTCAACTCAATTCACAGACGCCTGTCACAAAGTCTAAAAATATTTTACATAGTTTTTAATCTATACACATTATTAAAATCGCCGACTTTATTTATGATTTAATTAATGTAGAATAGTAACAAGATGAGAAATGTTAGATTGTTCTCGGGAATTAATTTATGGCAATGCATTTTTATCATTCAATTTTTAAGCTTTGGGTTTTTACTTTAGGCCTACCGGTGATTGCAATTAAGATAGAATACCATTCAAGTTTCCTTGTTCTTTATTATTCTTTTACTAATTATTTACATTGTAAAGAACAAGTTGTTGAAACAACGTTAACACTAGACAATTTAATTTCGCTAAATCCCCTTAACAATGGTCAATACTTGATTTGAGTATAGAAATTTCGGGAAATCCAGTGTAGCCATGAATATCTAATATACCTTTTGGTGATTTTTTTTTCATTAATAAAAACGAGAAATGAAATTAATATCGCTCTTAATAAATTGCATATTCTGTCAAAATTTAGTACTTTCATGGCAAATTGTCATTGACAGTGGTTTAGAGCCATACTTTGATCAATTGAATGTTTATGATTTAATTATTCATTTACTAAATCAAAATCTAGTTCCCTTTTGAGTCATTTTTACTTAAAAAAAAGAAAAATATTGCAACTTTTGAAACAATAAATACTAAAATTTTTGAAGTTCTAAAAAGACATAATAGAATTTATTGTTACATTTAAGGTATTTTCGGGATTAAGCTATAATTCAAAATTTAATTAACCAATTTTTTTTGATTCAACTTAAAGATTTATAAGAATCCTAAATTAAATAATGTTTCATTATAGTTATGCCAAAGCCATTAAAAAGAAAATCAAATGAAATAAAGAGTAAGTACAGGAATAAAATGCTCTGCTTCTTTTGTGATCAATGTAAACGCCTCGATAAAATCTGTATATTGCTCATAAGTATTGCTGTGGACCCTTTGTAGCCTATAAATTTTAATTGGATGAAAGACTAAACGTAACAATATAATGCCTGTAAATGAGTGCATTGTTAAAGTTGTGAGGGGTTTAAAAACTCATTTGCTCTCGTTAATGAGCCTGGGTTACCCTGAGATAACATAATTAAATTTCAATTTGACAGCAAGATTTTTGGTATATTTGGAAGAACGAAGAAAAAATCCTTGCCTATTTACTTCAAATTTACTAAGATATTTTGTTATATTTGCGTTTACCATTCAAAAACATTAGGAACACAGGCAAAAAATTAACTATTAGAATAATATTTCGTTTAAAGTACGAATTCTAAAAAAATGAATTGGTTATGAGAAATTTTGTGATCATAATTGAAAGGATTATGTATAATATAAAGGGGAATTTTCGTTCAGAATTGTAGGGATCAACTACTGATAACAAAATGTGTTAGATCTTTTACATTATTTTTACTGTTATTACCAGAATTTGGTTTTGTTATACCGAAACTTTGCTATCAGAAGATTCGTTAAACGGAATTTATGATCTACAAAAAGATAAAAATAGGAAAACCAAAAGATAATTTTCAAAGAAAACATCAGAAACACTTACTAGAAAAACCAATTATGTATATGAAGGTTTATGGTATCTAACGTTGAGTTACAATCAGAGTTAACCTTTAATTTTTATGGTTTCTCAGTTGCTAAGTGTTACGCTATGAACCCACCACTAGATACGAGTCATATTTACCATTCATAAGCATACATGCTGGTTTCTTTAGAGCAGCAATGCATAAAGGTTTTAGGTAAATGGTCAGATATGAAATTTATAAAACGATGTAATTAACACTATTTTGTTTTCTAATATATATTTTACACTTTAACTCAAGTAAAAGCTGAAATAAAAAATTAGATTTCAAAAATACTTAATTTTAATATTATAGATGAATTTGATTTTCAACGGCTGGGTTTGCCTGGTGTTAATATGCAAATCTATTTCAGGTACACCATGTTCAAGTCTGTTAAACGTTTTTGTTTTCGTGTCCAAAAATGAAGGTGAGATTTTTTGTTAGTGGTGAAAAAAATGAAAGTTATCTCAGATTTGGAAAAGTAATGTTTGAATAGCATTTGTAAATCCAATGGTTACGCTATGTTATACGGTATTTAAATTTTTAAAAAACTGACAAAATCATAATTAATTATAATTCAAACTAAATTTAGATGATTAATTGGACTTTATTTTAATAAATAACTCGCAAGAATTACAATGAGTTTATTTATTATTAATGAACTAATATTAGAACGAATTCAATTTATATTTATGTTAAAATCAATTTCGTGTAATTACAGCCAATAGTAGTATGCACAATTTTATATATTTTTTTAAAATTACTATCTTGGATATAGGAAAAATTCATTTTCATACGTGCTGAAATTCCATTAGAATGTTTAATATAAAGCAAATAGTGATAAGCGGTATTTGGTAGAATTTGACGCTTCACTAGAATTTGGCAATAGGACAAATGTAGAATATGTGGAGAAGGGAATAATGTAGCATTGATGTATTACCCGCTGACGTCGTTCAGATTTTATTAGTTGTACTTGATAGAAAGAAAACCGACAAGAATAGTGCATTAAAAAGTCAGTTACTAGCAGTGACACAGACGACCGAATATACATGCTGATTTGGGATTATTTATTAATGCAGTGCATCATCATTTCCAGAAGTGAATATAAACATCGCTTTATGTGGCAAGACCATAAACATATGCTGTGATATTAACACCTTATACATCTAATATACTTTCCGTCTATATGAATTTATTAGCATCTGCTAGACAGTTATAAGTTTAGATTAGAGAAATATTGTTAAGTATAAGGAAATATTTATCATGAAATATAACTCGCTTTATAATCAGCAGTAAAACATTAAATTTGAAAATTTTAATATTTAAAAGTACAAAACAGAAATTTAAAAAAAAAATTAATTAACTTTAATTTTCTATTTTTCATTTTTTTATCAAGAAAATAAATTAATTATAAGTAAAATATTTAACAAAATACAAAGATTATTATTATTTTAATCATTTAATAAGTAGTTGTGCAAAGTAAAATATTTTTTGTTTATTAATATTATTCAATAATCTCAATTGCAAATATAGCTCTATAAAAATTATATTTTTTCAGAGTATGAGTCCGATAACTTAAAATTTCAAAACAATGAACTCATTGAAAATGGTCAATGAAATTTTAACCCTTTAACCTCTAAATTCAATTTATTTCATTATTTGTAGTCGACGCAAATCATCGCCCCTTAACACCAAAAGAATGCCAGATTTGTTCTTATTTTAAAGTTATATAACAATCTGAAAATTGCGTATTTCGACTAAAACATGCACGGAATACTACACATGGATACACCGTGATTTCTCGTTAACTGGAAGATGATTGCTAATACATTATAACATTGAAATTCATCATCTGACTCTTCGAAAGAAATAATTTTCTTGCTTATTCTAAGTTGGCTGATATATTATTCAAATTATAATCACAAATTAGAATATTTTCATTTTGTGACAATTCATTACCAATTTTGCAAATCTTATTTTTCGACATTGCCAAATCATTAGTGCTTTATTTAGAAACTTGATTCTATGTAATAATATATAATTTTCGGTGGCAACAGATTTTTTGACACAAAAATCATATACCAAAATGTATTTTTATTGTTTTTTATTACCAATAAACTGAATTTGTTTTAATTATGGTGACTAAAATTTGTGATTTATTCACAATTGTTTCTGATAGAATTGAATTTCAGAGATTTAATAAGCATTTAAAAAATAGGAGACAGAAGGTCTAGTAATTAGGCTTTCGCATGTATCATCGATATTTAAAAGAGATCTGACAAGAATAGTGTGGAACTTTATATCAATAAGTTAAATTTTTGTTTAGGTTAAATTTAATTTATTGTTGGCCAAAGTTGTAAAAAGAAATTTAACAGATTCGTTCAATGGTCAGCAAAATAGGCTAGCATAAAGATATTTCTGATAAAACGGCTGAAATTAGATTAATGGTGATTGTTTACCGTATATTTCGGCGTATAAGACGACCCTTAAAGTCAAAAAATCACCCTTGAAAATTGTGGGTCGTCTTATACAACCGATATAAAAGAAAGTATTACAGTACAGGTAGTTGTATTTATACTACTTTTATGCATATCTAAAACCCGATATATGATAAATCATAAAAATTTGCTCTAATTTTGTACCTCGTCTTATCTGACGGTCGCCTTATACGCCGAAATATACGGTAATTAAAATGGAAAATTTGAAGTTATAATCTTTTTTAAGAATTATTCGGAAACTGATAAGTTTTATCTTTTTTAAATAATAATACAACAAATATTTAGCATGGTAGGAGATAACTAAGGAAAGTTATATCAACATTTTGGAAAATAGAATATTGAAATCAAAAAAAATAAATTTTCGAGTAAGGTGCAAAATAACAATAGTAGAATGTTACGGTGCGTTGTGCAAATGTACATGAAATATTTATATGTATTCCAGCACATATTCCTAAACCGATTTCACAGCTACAGATGGACATATTAATAAAATGTAATAACAAGATAAGAGGTTCCTAATCGGGGCTCCGTCAAATATGAACAATTGACCGAATTATCACATAATTCGTAAAGATTTTTTTTTATTTTATGGTTTTTTAGATTGAAATTTGAAAAATCTAACATTGTAAACTACATTAAAATGATACATTATAATTCATACAACTAGCTGATGGCTATATTGAACTCAAATGGTTCATCAATACATTCATCGGTTTGTCTTATTCTAATTAAAGAGCCGATTTTGAGCAATCGTAGCTCAACAAAAGTTGGGAATCAATTGTAGAGTTTTGTAATAATACTCGATATAAAATACGCACTATTCCAGTGATAAATTGACAAATTTTCAAAATTGCATTTTATCAATATGCATATGTTTATTATAATAAAATCACATTTTCACATTCATGTCTAAATAAAGGAACGTCCAATTAGATCAACTAAAATAAACATAAATACAAGTAAATAATTGTCAGAAAAGATATAATTATGGTTCTCAATGCTAAAAACAATGTAAATCAAATTATATCACTTTAGATTATATAAACTTTTTGACAGTTAGCTAAAATCAACTTCAAACCGCATGGAATGACACAAATTTATTTTAAAATTAAAATTTTTAATTTAAGGGAGAGTTCGAAAAAATTCGAAATTCCAAAAAAATATTCATTGATAATTTTATGAGAAAACTATATAATTCACGGATCTATTTTTTTAGAGTATCGATCGACATCTTGTTTTACATATAACATGAATTTTCAGCGCTCTTTTTGGATTTTTCCGGTAAATATAAAACAAAATATTGATCGATAGTCAGAAAAGAAATGATAAATAATTGAAATAGAAAACAAATCAATAGTTATTTACAGAACATAATAATATTCTGAATAATCAATGAAAATAACGAAACTGAATTTAATATATACTTGACTTTGTAGAAACATGGAAGATTTTATTAATGACAGTAAAAGGGGCTGTAATATCGAATGAATTTATTTGTTAAATATTAATAAATTGAAAATTAATCGCTAAAAATTGATTTGGTTTAGCTAGATATGATTTTATTGGTTTATATTCAACAACAAATTTATTTTTACCTGATACGGGTTTGAGAAAATTTGAATCTTTACCACCCGAATCAACCTTACTGGCAAATCGTTTAGGATCTTGTAAAGCTAATAAAAAGTCTTGCTGCATTCTCTGAATATCTCGAAGTTGAATGACCCATTGCTCACGATTTTCAGCAGTAGTAGGATTGATAACATACATTTTCTCCCGACCTGGAGATTCATCGCTGATCATAAATATGATATCGTGCTCTAACTGATCACCATCATTACCAAATGAACACTGTGGCTGAAATTCAATATTGAGTTTAATATAAATTTTTTATTTCTCTTTTGAATTACTACTGTTAAATCCGACAGAAATTTATCAGTAAATATTACTGTATTTATTAATCCAGCACAGAAACTTATAGAAAACCAGCTGATACTACTCTTACATTTCTCCTGAAGGTTTTGCAAATTTAGGTATAAAATAAATATGGTGAAAGGATTGATTTGTTGTTCATGGTCTTTATCTTTATCTTTTGAAAATTCAGTAAAAAGTGTTGATAAACTGTTGAAATTTTAGCAAAAAAGGGTATTCAAAAATATTTTTATTAATGGTGATAAAAGAGAATGTTGATAAATTTATTAGGCATCCATTTTTGAGAATACCCGAGTGTAATTTGCGTAAATTGGATATTGATTTAAATAGTATCAATAGTGCATTTAGGAATGATGTGTTAAAATCTGTGCTGGTATTGCCGTACTCGGTTCTCATAAAAGTCTCAGGTAATACGAGAGACTTCAAACCCAAAGAAGAAACAGCCAAAATTCAACGTTTAATTACCATTTGTCCATTTATTTTGTAATATATTAAAAATCGAGTTTCTTATCAAATGGGGGTATGTATCTATTAGTTTTGTTTAACTTCGAAAAAGAAGTTTATTGATCGAGGAGAAATGTATAAATTAAATGAAAACAAATTTATATAAAAAAATTAAATAAATTTTATTTAAACTTTGAACATTTGTATTTAACATTATTTCTAATTTGACAGTTTCCAAATATTGTTAAGTACTCTAGCAGAACCGGATATAGACGGCTCCTTTTCATAGGCCTTTACTTGTAATCTCTGATTCACATTATTATTGACAAATTAAAATTCATTTGTTTAGATACAAAATTTATTATTCAGTATAAATATGTTATTAAAATTTCATAAAACAAATTATAAACTATAATTGATAATGAAAATAAGTTTTAATATTGGTTTTAATCCATCTAAACTGACCTAAAAAGTTCTCAAAATAAACACTGCTATTACCATGTTTCACCTATTGAAATGGTTCAGACACAATAGATTTCTAATACGGGATTCTGCAAGCAAGTACAGGGCCAAATCTACGAATGAATTGCTTTTTATGTTCCAAAGTTTGGACATCGTTATAAATAAGCCATATAAAAATTATGATCTTTTTATTGTACAAAAATATGAGCGAAATTTAAGAAACTTTATCAAACCCAAAACGTTTTGCAATGAGTCCGAAATTCTTGGGTTCAGATTAAAACAACTGTATATTTTTTGACTGATCAATCTTTAGAATACATTTATATTTACAACAATCATCTCGGGCCTGTACTAAAGCAAGAATTATTCAAGAATACTGATTATACTGTCAGCAGGGAAATTGTGGTTGAGAACGACGATGTTGGCTTATATTGATGAATAAAAAACCAAAGTATTGTTGGAGTTAATTTTCTTTGTATATAAATAGTATTTTATTAGAAGCCCCTTTTATTATTTTTCATTTTCTTTTTAAAGAAACACGAATACTACCCGGAAGAAACAGCGACACTTAATTCGTCTCTCATCCTAAATTGTTTCGATGTCCGCTTCCCACGGAATTCATTTAAGACCTAAAAAATACATATAGCTGAAAACAAGACATGCAATTAGACATGAGTATGTTTGAGGTAGTTTTTTCTAGCCTACTTGATGATGACATGACATATATCGTAATACGTATGTTTTATTGACAATTTCTTACAATTAAATATGATTGTTTGTAAATATAAAAAATGTATTTTTTAAAATATAAATATCAGTTTAAAAAGTATTTGTTCCAATTAGATAAAATATGCATCATTCGATAGAGAAATATCGATTTTCAGACGATGAAATAAAAATACAGGTAACCCTCGATTAACACGGTACTTGAATAACACGATTTCGCTTTAACACGGTTAAAATATCGCGGCACACCCTTGTCTAGTACGATATTTTTTAGCACGGTTTTGATTTTACACGGCTTCAAAATTGATGAAAACCCTTAATTAACACGGTTTCAAAATTGTTATTGGATAATGCTACTGGACATCCTTAAGAGCTAAGTCATCCTAATGTCAAGGTCGTTTTCTTGCCATCTAACACAACGTCTTTAATCCAACCCTTAGATCAGGGTGTTATATCAACATTTAAGGCATACGACATCAGGCGAACGTTTAAAAAAATTTTAGATGAAATGGACTCAGATTCTAGCTTAACCGTCAGTCAAGTATGGAAGAACTTTACAATTTTGTACTGTGTAAAAATAGTTGCTTTGGCTGTAGAGGAATTACGACCTTCCACATTAAACGGTAGCTGGAAACCTATATGGCCTGAAGTGGTTCTACTTAATAATAGAATTCAACCAGTGGTGGATGAATATCGTGCTATTGTCGATTTAGCTCATTCCTTAGGCGGAGAAGGATTTGAAGATTTGGCCATTCAGGATGTGGAAGAATTGCTAGCCGAACCAAATTTGGGAGAAGAGGAGTTAGTGGCGATGGTCAACGAAACTTATACGGATTTACCAATCACAGACACTGAGAGTGATGCCGCAGAGCAAAACTTCACACTCAAATCATTAAGAGAAGGATTTGAGATGGCTAAAAAATTAGAAAACCATTTCCTTGACAATGATCCGTCAATGGACCGTAGCCTGAAAATTCAACGCGAGATAGAAAAATGCTTAGCTCCTTACCGAGAAGTCGAGAAAGAACTTTAAAAAAATCAAAAACAGGCTCTTCTCACTGATTTTATAACCATAATCCAGAAACCACAAGCGACTAATGAAGTGTCAGAAAATTATTCAAGTGATGAAGAAGCACCAGTAAAAATGAATCAGCCACACATTACACATTTTTTAAGAGATTTTGAGAATGATGATGAAGTTGAAAGTGATTATGATGGAATTTGTTAACCTTATCTATGGTCAATTTAAATTATACCATATTTTTTTTTGATATTTATGCAAAATGAATTAATTTATTTTACTATTCTTTGTTAAATTTTGATTTCAAGTCTATTTGTATTTCAATCTTCTTTTTTTGTACTGGATGCATGAAAATAATAAAAACTAAAAACATAAATCATTTTTTAATTTTTTGGAACCAAACCCCATGAATTGTATTAATTGTTAGTCTCGATTAACACGATTTTAATTAGCACGGAGTATTCTTGGAACCAAACTATCGTGTTAATCGAAGGTTACCTGTAGTATGTTGTGGATTAAAAATCAAAATAATGAAAAATTTATGATTATATTTATATATTATAATCATTATACACTGAAGGGGGAAATAGATTAAAAATTATTAATTAATAGTTGCAAACATTAAATTATGGCAATTCTTTTTCAATAAATCTTATGAATGAACTATTTAATAACTTATAGCAATTAAAATATCGAAATAAAAGAAACTTACATGAAATTTCATTTTATTGACATTTATAGCATTTTTAAATAAATAGGTTGATTGAGTAAATGGATCTTTACGTTTCACTTTTACTTCCTCGGTCATCAAAAGCATCTGGTCAAAAAGAAATACTTTTCGATCAAGAAACTTTAAATCTGAAACTGAGAAACCTTCTCGTTCTAGTTCAGCTTTAGAAGAAACAGCGACACTTAATTCGCCTCTCATCCTAATGTAACCGAGAGCGGTAATTGACTGTGGAAATCCATCAATTCTAGCTGCCTGTTGTACAATGAAGATAATGGATGGGTGGAATAAAAAATAATTTATATAGAATAAAACATGTAAGACACACATACATATATATATATATATAATACATAATATATATATACAAAAAACACATATTTATTGTCGAGAAGAAAAATCTTCTTTTCCGACAAAAATGTTTTGAATTTCATAAGTTATGAAAATTTATAATATCGTCAAAGTCAGAAATCGAATTATGCTCCATTGCATAATTATACAAAATATTCATCATATAATTATACCAAATATCTATTAATGTAACACTGAATTAAATGAGGCATTTATTTTGAAAGTAATGTAAGTCACTTTTTGAGAAGAATGAGTTAAATAATATATAAATATAATAATATAATACATTTTTGCAATCGTAAATAGCGTTTAACTCATTTGTCACAAAAATAGAAACTATTAATGAATTTGTAAAAAATAATTTTTCAATATAATATTATTTAAATTTAAATGTTATCAGAGGCATTTTAAATATTTTATCGACATTCAAAATTAAATCGAAATCAAAAAAAATTAAAAAAATTAAGTTTTATAGAAATTACATCACCGCTATCTGTTGATAATAAATCAATAGTATAAAGAGCAGTGATTCACAGAAAACCAAACAAATTCCTAGCAGCACACTGCACATTTCTAGGAACAACTTGTTATCTTCACACACCACCTAGATAAATTAGTAATTTATTTGCAAATATATCCCATATTCGCTTGTTTTATTTTAATCAATATTCAAATTTAAGATTTTTGTTAATGACAATAAAGTATAAAACACTAATATATTTTCATTACATAATATTGGATAACGAATTTAATCGAAATTATTTATTGAAAATCAGTATAATTACATAATCGTAAAATTATCTTAAAGTGAACAATATGTATTCAGTGTGAAAAAAAGCTTTTCAAAGTATTGATTTAGGATAATGAATGTTTTGTTCTCTTTCAATATAAATAATAACACTAAATAATAATAATAATAAAGTAGTATTAATAATACTAAAAAATAGTCAAAATGTTCAACGAATGTTTTGTTCCCTTTTATTATATTATCTGGCTTTTCACTGTAGATACATCTGACATAAATAAGTTTTTCGTTATTTTTAATTTTAAAATTTATTTCATCAGTGATAAAAAAACTTTCAAGAGCCTCGAAGACATTGAACTCACTGATTTTCAATTCATATGAGCAATTTCTAACTATCGACACGAAAAAAGAAAATTATATGACGATTGAACTGTCAGAAACTCAAAATAAATATGGTTCTACAAAAACTTTTTATCATGTGCAATGCATGAAAAGAAAGACGCATTGGTCGCAATCTCTAGATCAGAGCTTCCCAACCAGTGTGCCGTGAAACATTTAGGATAATTGTGGATTTTTTAAAATTTTCTTACAAATTATCTATGAAGTGATAAATATTGTTCGACTAATATTATTACTAATATTAAATAATTAACATATTATTATTTTTTTCAATTAAGTATAATAAGCTGAAAATTCAGTAAAGTAAAAAGAAAGTAGGCTCTGCAAGAAATATAACGAGTCACATGTCGATATACATAATGTATGTCCAAAAAAATTATTAAAAATATTTTTGTTTTCAAAACTTAAGAGTTTTTTTTCTATAAATTTGTAGTATATTTTTTTATTATGCCGCTATATTTTTACAAAATAGTTACCGTGCCGTAGACTGAAAAACGTTGGGAAGCACTGATCTAGGATATCTATCATTAACAACGAAAAAAAATTTCTTGTATTTGTTCCTCTTTGGACAATTCAAAGATTTGGATAAAAACAAATAATACTTTATAAATATCTACCACAAATGCAATAAATACTGAATGAATATGCTAAAAGCAAAAATTATACAAAAGTCTATTTGTGAAGAAAATTTAGCTTATAATGAAAAATCACATTTATCAAAATTTTATGAAAGCATTCAAGTATTAACAGAGAATATATTTAATCTTTGGTTTTATTTTATATTAAAAGTAATAATATAATTTCAAATAATTTATATACCGAAAAATTTCTCATGTCAAAATTCGCAATGATACCACATTACCATAAATAATTGATGCGAGTCGTATAGATAAATATGATCCATCAATAAATATGTGCATTCATATCAAAAAGTTATCATTAAATGACTGATATTCTAAATTCATAGACAAGTACACAAAACCAAATTATTTACAAAACAATGATGACAAATCAAATAATTTCGCACAATCATTCATCAAATTGATATCGCGGAGGATTGGGAATTATAAATTGTCTATAAAATTATATGACCGATAAATTATAATTTTTATTCAAGCCTTTTATATTATTCAATATCAGTGTCAGAAATAACGATTACTGAGAATGTAATCGGAATTAGTTGTAATAATTCTTTTAAAAAAATACAATAGTCAAATATTTTTAGAGAAATTTATTTCAACATTTTGAAAAATTAAAATTAATAATGAATGGTGCAAAATTACTTTTTTGTGTAAATTACTTATATATATATATATATATTTTTTTTATTTTATTATTTTTTAATATTAGCGCAATTTTAAATACTGAACTTACACATTATTATAAGGAAATTCCTTTATTATTATTATAAAGCAATGTTTGCGCAACATAAACTATATAAACTTTTTTTAACAAAACTTTAAAATTCGGATGGATTTACTTTTGAGCAATACATTATAAACCTCACATTATAAACCCCCCCACACACACACACATTGGATTTAATTGGCGCTAGTGTGACATTTTAATTTTTGAAACCTAAAACCCCATTTGACGTTATCAAACGTCAATACCTTATTTACAAATCATTCAGATTACGAATGTGCATTTAAAATTTTAATAAATGTCAATAAAATCCAATAATATTTTCCCTTGGATGGGGGAGGTGATTACCAATCAATTTATGTTTCTGCAATTTTTTCAATGAAATACAACTATATATACCAATTAGCCCGATTTATCCCATTGTAACCAATCGGTCACTCAAAAAACCGTAAAAATACGTCCATAAAAAATGTCGAATGTAATCAAACGGTACCACCTCCTAAAGTTATCTTTTAAAAATTTAGCAACTATTTTTTCTAGAAACTCCTTAAGCAAAAAATTATAAAAATTGATGCATTTTACTCAATGAATACTCATAAATTTGAATTGTGTCAATAAAAGCATGTTACATACAGCAGCAATGTGAAATTTGGTTTACTTTGATGTTCTAGGGCAGAGGTGGAGAATAATACAAACTTCATTATACAATTTAGCTCTTCTATTAATTAATATATAATTATATATGTTACTGCAATTTGGAAATTACTAGAATTAAATAAAGAATGGTATGAATGTATGAATGACTACTTTTGGTAATATTTTAAATGTTAGGAAGACATTTAGTGCAAACGGTGAAATGGGCCAAGAATGAACATGTTGCCATCTATTGAACATAGCATATATTAGAATGCTGCATCGCTGCAGCTCTAGAAGTCTATCATAACCTGAATTTTATGTTATAATGTCATAACAAGTAGTTATTGCCCTTAAGCGAATACAAAAATATTTTGTATTGTAACTTTTTATGTTAAATAAATTACTTAATATTATTTATAAATAATAAATGGAAAAAACCACTAATTTCACAAGTCACATTTATAGATATATCAACTTATGTGGCCTCATATATTGTTGCCTAACTTAAATGTTGCTTGTAATGGTTAATAGGTTCCCCAACACTACTCGGGGGTTAAAGTTTTGTCTCATTGTCATAATCTCTGAGAAATGAATTTTAGAAGCAATTATTATTTTTGTTTTTTTAAAAATAAATACAGTAAAATCTTTTATTTTCTTTTACTTTCATTTCCTTTTAAGACTAGCGATAAATATGTTATATTAAACACGAACTTTTTGGCACTGCCTTAATTTATTAAATAAAGAATTTTGGTAAAGTCTTTTGAATATAAAGATAAGCAAGTAAACTCGTGCTAGATCTAATCTGTATTACTTCATGTTCCTAAGCTTCTGTGATTCCAATATATGTGTAATTTCAATAACATTGAAGAATTTCACACATTGTTAATACAGTGTTCACCCAAAGCCCGCCCGGCTGATTTTATGAACCAACCGTTTATATTATGATCCGTCCATATTAAAAACAAAATTGTTGGTTAATTATCAAATCATTTATCTAGTTTCTTTTATAGCGTTGAGTATTTTGTTAGTAATATTGCATATTCTTTTTCATCCACCGGCTAACTATTTCACTAGACCCGGCTTGTAAAATTCTCTGGGGAGAACACTGGTAATACCTAGAGGAGTATTTCGAGGGGTTTTGATTTGTATGCTTTACAGTAATTTTCAATGTAAAATTTCCAATTTGAATATCAGATAAACCGACCTTCATTTACATACTGATTTTATTTTTCATTTGTAACCTTCATTTAACATATTTTTAATTTGTTCTATTTCATTTTTACCCTTGTTTGTGTGTTTTACATACTATTGATTTCAATGTGGTTATTCTCCTTTTCGTTCATGAGTATAAAAATTTTATTATAAAATTAATTATACTATTACTTAAACAATTTAAATTTTTTAGCAATTGTGCAATCATTATAAAAATAAAAAATTTATTAAAAAAACTATTTTGTTTGAAATAAAATCTGAACATGAAAAATTTGAGCACGTGGGAAAATTGATAATTTTATAAATGTATGTAAAATAATAAAATTTTGTGCTTAGTAAAGTTCACTATAATGAAAATTTAAAAAGTAATACAGTTTTTTATAATTTTGGGGAAAATCAATTTAATTAAATTTCTACGATTATGTGATAAAATTATCGTGTCAAAAAAACTAATTTCAAGTACGCTTTTTCATGCAAACTTTATATAATTAACTGCAAATCTCTTGATCTTTCACCTTAAAATGTTACTAAACTTTATTTAAATCAAAATAAATAAGTTATAAATAATAGTTAATGATAGCTAGACCGTCTTTTTTAAAAATTTCATATATATATATATATATATATATATATATATATATATATATAAACAAATATAATAAAATTACTAGTATTTCTAAAAATCTTACATTAAAAGAGAGCTTCGGAAAACAGTTTCACATATTGATATTTACCCCAAAATGCTGCTTTATTTTAATAAAATTACTAAATAAATTTTTAATAAATATTTTCTCACAAAAATGTATGATTATATATTCACAACAAAAAGCAATTAATTTTAACGATCAGAAAATTAAAAATTATTAATATTAAAATTATAAATTCTACCAAATATTTCTCGGATCAAAAGATATCAAAACTTTTGGAACATGTGTTCGACAGTTACTAGAGATCAACCGCACTGAGTAATCAATGATAACTAGCGCACCTCTTTAAAACATATGACTAAAAGCTGATTTTCGAATTTAACAAAATAATTAAAAAAAATTGGCTTTTACATATATATATATATACTTATTTGTTAAATTTATGATAACTTTTAAGATATTTATTTCTTAACATAGCAATCATTAATGTCAGTTATTTTCTTGAAACGTTTTATCAGCTCATTGATTTCATTTGAATAGAAATTATGATAAATAGACTTCATGAAGCCGAGGAAGGTTTATCCGAACTCTTCATTACGATCGGATTTCTAATTGGTTAAGAAATTAAATGAGTCGACTGGATAAGCTAATTTCTATAGGCAAGAGGTACGAGCTTTGTTGTGCAGTGAGAATGTGATATTTGGACTAAGGACAGTTTTTTGCCTTAAATTTTCAGTGAACTTGTAAAGAGGAAATCCTCTCTCATAAATCACTTAACACTTATTAACATTACTGAATTTTGTAGAGTAACTATTATCTTGAGCACACATTCCATCATTAATATGCTTTAATAATGGTGCAGAGCGCGTCGCATAAATGGGCTAAAAATTGAATTCCGTAACATTTCGTCATTTTAGATCAGGGGTGCACAACCCAAATCGGTTGGTGGGCAAAAAAAAATTTACTGAACTGAAGTGGGCCGTACATATAAAAATAAAACAACAAATTATTCAAAATATTTTGTTATCGTACAACATTCAAAATATTTTATTATTTTACAATAAATGTGACACTTGTTTTTGTATTTTTTTTTGAGATTTTTTTTAATATCAACGGATAATTTAGTCGACGCGGATCGTAGTTGATTGGTCATGATCGAGCAACCTGCTGCGGAACTTTGTTTTAACCAAGTTTAATTTTGAGAAAAATGATTCGCGACGATAAGTAATTCCAAATGCTGATATAATGCCAATTGTTTTAAATTTGTAAATTTCTTTTCGAGGATATATTTTTGATAATACTCAATCTTATTCCCTTCGTACAGGCATTTTAATTCGTTGCTTCATTGCAATTCTATTAGCTATATTTTTAAATTTGGAGGCGCTTATTCCTCCTTACATTAAATGGATCTAAGAATCTTTTGAACATTTTCTCAAACTATCGGATGTATGAGAATGTGGTAATTTTGCGATTTCAGTAGAAAATTTGAAGGAGTTTTTATGGTCACTTTTATACTCATTTAATAATGGGAAATAAATCAAATTGTTAGATCGTAATTGATTTTTATAAAGCTGAAGCTTTGTAACAAAGTATTTTATATCTTGATAACAATTGGTAATCAACTTATTTTCACCTTGTAACTTCTGATTTAGTTCATTCAGTTTCATTGTTATGTTACGAAATATATTGTAGTTACTACTTTTATTTTTTTGTTATGTTTTGGGCCGCGGTTTTGGCATCCCTGTTTTAGATAGATATATTTACCCATTTTGCACAAATATCGAATCTCACCAAAGACATGTTTTATCAATGAATTCATCAATCAAGTTATTGCTTTACCACTTATTAACACTTATGAAATTTGTGTAACTATATTTTGTTTAAGAAACTGAAATTTAAAAAATCTTAAAAATTCTTTTGCAACGGACTCAAAAGATTTCCTAAATAAATAAACCACAATTTCAGTATTTTGAATGACAGGTGGAAACAAATCTTTTCATATATTTGGAGGCTGTCTGTGGGGAAACGAATAAAAAATAGTAATTTATATAATTTCATGCATAACTTTAAGACCTGGACACTAATTGTAAAATTGAAATTATCGTCTGCTATATAACCTCGTGCATTTAAACAAATCAAAATTAAGTATTACTATCAATTCTTTTGAATACCAATCTAAATTTTTACGAAAACTTCCTTAGTCGGTTAAATGTTTGGTGCAATCATCGACGTTATACTTTATTCATTTAATATTTTTATGTACAATCCCTATAACCAAAGTGATTTTATTTCATTTCTCGGTAAAAAAATATTCTTATTCTTTTAACTAACCGAGATTATACAAGAGTTTAAATTTCAAAAAGTAAACCGACTACTGACAAAACATAAGATTTACTAAAATATGTTTCATATTTAAAATACATTCTTTCCATTATTCAGACGTAACATTAAGTGGATTAATTGTGATAGATAAAATGTTAATAAATTTTCTTATTTGCAAAAGAATAATATTTTTAACCAATTGACCAGTTTTGTATTCAAACTTTTTATATCAAATCCATTTTAATAAACCAAATATTTATTAAAATTAGTTATTTACACATTTCGTGAAAATTTTAAAAGTTATTGGAATACATATGTTCTTTGTTGGAACAAAAATCAGAAATTTCGAGAGAATTTTATAAGGTATAATAATAATAATAATAATAGGGGTTGTAAAAAAACTATGTGAAGCATAAATCAGTAGTTTTATTGCTCTTTTTTGAATATCGAAGTTAAATTGTGTAATCTTCAATTTTAGCAAATTTGTAATTAATATAATACTTATAAATAGATAAGTAGGGAAGACTAAAATAAGGATTAATATACCGACACCACAGGCTGGATTATAAGTTAAATCTTATATTTAATATTGATATAACAATTACTATTGTAATTTTATAGTGAATTGGGAAAACTTATTAATTGCAATGAGTTTGTTTACAATGTCTGTTAATATGGCCCACATTCTTATCTGCAAATCAATTTTTTTCTTATTTACATCGCTAAAATAAATTGAACTTCCCATTTTTCATTTAATTTTCTACATAACTTCTTCCAGCTCATTTTTTTGCAATGATGCATTTTTTTTCTCAATCAGTTTCTGCCTTTTTGCTAGTTATAGATTTAGTTTCTTTCAATTTTTATTTGATAAAATTACCTCTATTCTTGAATAAAAAAATAATGTAATTTAGATATAATTAATCGTTAAAGCACGTTGAATATTGATGCAAAATGGCTTGTTTTCTTTTGTTTTACTGGTGATACTTAGAATTATTGGTCATCCTATTTCCAATTTCACCCATTAACACTGCATTATATTAAACAAACATTTTATGTAACAATTTCAAGGAAATGTGTAGAATAAATCAAATTGAATTAGATGATCATTATTGGCGAAAGTACAATATGAAAAATTCAGATGTGATGCATGCGGATTTTTAATAGAAGATATCACAAAATTTGGCTATTAATCGGTTGTGATGAATATTTGGAATTAGAGTTCTATAAAATATCCGTTATATGGAATGGAATAACCGTTTATGAGCAATTATTTTTTCTCAAATGATAAATAACCACGAACCACATTTAATTTTTAAATATTCGGCTACTAAAAACTTATTTCCTTGTCCCATATTTTTCAAATAATCATATACAAAGGTAAAAGGTTATGAGATTTAATTCTCTTCAATAAAAATTGAGCCCAAACACAACTTGGCGATGGAAATGTGTATAAACTGACAATAAAACTTTAGAACCCTTGCAAAGGTGTCCTTCCCTCTAGTCAAATTAGAGAATGAAACTCTAGAATTCCGTTACTAATTCAAAAAATTCCAGGCCCAAAATTTGTGATAAGAAATTTTGAGGACGAAAACAGAAAATCTTATCAAAAACCTACGTGACAAAAAGGTTTGTGAACCTCTGATTTAGTATACATAAAAAAGTATATAATAATATGCTTTTTCTACTTGAATTCTTTTTCGTGGACATCAATCGAAAAATGTAAGTCATTTGACTAATACGTGGTGCGTTCAATAAGTACCTGTTCTGCCCCATAAAAAATAATAATACCTTACAATATTTTAGTAAAATCATAATATATTATCTGTTGTTACCTGCACAGTAGGACGGGAGGGCGCATTCTCAATTTATTTGTCAAATCATGATCCTATATCGTGTCGAGTATCGAATAGTGATTAAATTCTTTGTTTTGCGAGGTGATTACAGTTACCAAATATTGAATCTGTTGCAAACACCTTACAGCGAAATTTACCCCTATCGCCAGTCAGTGTTCAATGATGAGAAAATTGCGCGTCTTTGTGCAATTTTTGGTGAAAAAAGATGAATATTAGCAAATTGTGAAGAAGAACGCCGAATCAGTATCAAAGATATATCGCAGTGGTTAAATATGAGCACCGGAGATGTGGATGCCATCTTGAATGAATATAGCGTAAGAACATTGGAATCCAGATTCGTTACACGTATTATTTCCTCTGAGATGTGTGAAAACCGGAGGAATGCTGCAAATTTGCAATAGGATATGAAACTTTTCTTGAAAAACCAAAGACCGATAACTTTTGGCTGTCATCGTTGCCATGTAAATAACTTGACATCAGCCAAATAACGATTTTTGTATTTAACGCACTTACCAAATGTATAAATGGATTTAATATCTAACAAACAAGAAACTCACATCCTCAAATATGTATAAGCATAATTAAAGTCTGTAATGGTACCCGGTGGTGGTAAGCGATTAAATACAATCAAATGATGCGACAATGTGGCGGAATGGTCAGATTCTGGGTTTGGTCACAACACTGCTTAGTCAGTTCCAGAGCGATATCGATTTTCTTGCACGAGAGTGGAATAAGCTCCAAACAAGTCTGCTATCAGGAATCACGTTGAATATGATTTTTGAAAAGCTATTTTATCCAGTTAGTTATCGGGAAATCAAAAACCATTTAATAGCAATATTGTAAGAGAAATTTCTATTTATTAGAATCATTTAGTAAGCTCCCTTTGCTAATTCATCTGTTTAAGTCATCCGTGTATGATAGCGAGGTATTTCACCAATTAATTAATTACATAACAGCATTTTCTTCTTAATATCGATTGTATAATTTTGATTTACTGTGAGTTCCCGTTGGGTTTTTCTGGATAATGTAATACACAAGTGATATTTTACAGTATTAAATATGTATTCCATTAGGATTTGGTTGGTTTTGTCCTTTAAGGAGGGAAAGGGAATTTGCAAATCGAAACGAGTAAATTTTGGATTAACTAGCTACTAGTGTAACGTGAATAGGACTGAAAACATCTCATATTTACACCTAAGCCTGTTTTTCAGTGGTTTTCTATTTTCTAGAGTTTCTATCCCTTTTTGGTGGTTTCCTCCATCATGTGGAGCTTGCACACAAAGATCGCTCATTTCCTGGGATATTAACAACAATAACGACGGTGAATAGCGAGGTTATAAAGCGCGACATTTAATTTTTGGGATTCTCCTTGTTTGCGAATTCCAATCGGCCCGTTCTTGGAGATTTGTTTTTTATTTTGCAACTTTCTGTGGATACCTTTACAATTTCTATTGACCGTTTTCCAATTTTTACCAATAACTCCATATATCATCTGTTGCCCTCTTTTAGAAAAACTACAGAGTTAAATATAACTAATAATCAATATTTCCCAATGGGAAATCCGTTGAACATTAAAGAAAAGCTTAAAACAATAAAGGTAAGCCAGTAATAGTGGCAATTAGCCAAATATAAACTATATCGGCACATGGGAACCTCTATTCGGAACCGATAAACTTGAAGCAAAACAAGATGTTCTGTAATAATTTATTGGTACAATTAAAAACGTAAAATATCAACAGAGGGGGCCATATTTTATAAATTCAATTTACTTTAGGAAAATCGATAATGTCTGCTAAATTTCGAAATATAATCTAAATGTCATCATAGACGCCTAAATTTTGTTCAATCAGTTAATAAAGATATTTTTTAATAATTAAACTTTATTATATCATTCAAAATTGGAATTTGAAGTTTTTAGTTTATTAAAATGAAAGTGAAAAGTTACCAATTATAAATTTGTGTATAAATAAAAATGTTAATAGTGCAGTAATTACCTCTAATATTAATTGAGTATCCTTTGGGATCTCTTTCATGATATCTAAAGCTTTTTCCCACATATGCAAAGATGGCAAACTAGCTCGTTTAGTCAATTTGACTATGAGACTCATTGGTAACTGATATCGCATAATGCGTTGCACAGGCTGCATTAAATGAGAAACAACATCCTGTTTATCACCGATAACTATTCGTCTTTCATCAAAGTAATCTCGATATTGCTCGGCAATTACAGACGCTTTTCGATGATTTTCACAGTATTTTGAATAAATAGTTCTTAAACGAGAACGTGAATCAAGAAAAAGTTTAGGTATTAAGTCAGGATCGTCTAGTACAATTTTTTCGATTCTCTCTAAAAAACTGGTGTGCCATTCATCCAATTGCACCCAATTGCCCCATAATATTCGCCATTTGTTAGAAAGATCTTCTGGTACAAAAACATTAGGATCATCAATCAATGGCATGTATTTTTCAGACACAATTTTTAGACGAGATACATAATTCCTTTCACTGACAACAAGCTCATTAATAGGCTCCATTCTTCGTAATTTATATGCCTCGATTTTATCTGCTTCATTATCTGAACAAGTAATATCTACTAATTGAGGCTCGTTGATAAGGCTATCAACAACTTGATATTGCGAATCTTCTGATTCGTCCAAAAACTTCTAAAATTTCGGAAAAATTGATATTTACAGATTAATTAACAAATTTTTATCATTTACCTCATTTATAGTATTAGATTCTACGTATTCTACCATCAGAAATAAAGAAATTATGATTTTTTATTCTATAAATTTTGTGGAATTTATTAGAAAGTAAAAGAATGATTATTATAAATACCTTATTTATTTCAGCCATTAAATCCAAAGATATTATATTTTAAAGAGTAATTAATTAGTATAAATAAACAATTTGAAAAATTAAAAGAATGATGTACAAATTTAAAATTATTCGAGTAAAGTCATATAATTGCTTTTCAAATGTACATTTATATTTATCTATTTTAAAATTGTCTATTCTAGGATTGATATAAAAGTATTTCAATTAATAGTAATAAACCATATTCAAAAATAAGTTTTTATCAAAAACTTGGTAAAGGCCTTTAAAAGAGTATTGAAAGCTAAAATGTCACAAATAGGCTAAAATGATTGAAATAACTTTATAACCACGTAAAAAAATCCGAAAGATTGAAAGCAAGTAAAAATGGTAATACTAAACAAATTGAAAATTTTAAAAATAAATTTTGGAAAAATATATTAAAAATTGTAGATTTTGGTGAAATTTTAAGTGTGAAAAATTTAGTAATTAATTCTAATATAATATTTAAGTAAAGAATCGGTTGTTATGGGTTTCTAGGTTTCAAATAAAATATTTATATAAAAGCTTTCCTGATTCTGGGTACTTGATGGTTTCGTTTTTGTTTTCTGTAAGTATTTTAATCAGATTTTGCCAACCTCTTTTCTTTTAAATCCAATTCATTAAATATTCATTCAAAACTCAAGTAACTGTATCAATCAAATTTTCAAATACACCCGAACTCACAATTGCATGAGCCTCAATCACTAAAATTGTATAAGTTAAATTCGTTATTATTACTTTATTATTAATTCATTTTTTGCTAAAATTTTCAACTACCTTTATATCACAAAATTTATCATTTTCACCAAATCTCTGCAAAACTCCACGAAGTCTGTCTTTCATTTCACTCACCATGTCTCCCAATTCATTATTTATATCACTTGATATTTTAAACATTGGATATACAGTCTTAATGAGACCATTACTAGATCTTTTATTATCTCATATAAAATTCTAGGTTTCATAACACTAAATTCATCATTCCTTTTATTTTTTGATATTTGTAATTTTCTTTGTACTTCTTTTACCCTTAAACTCATCTTGTTTATTCAACTTCTTTTCACTCTTATCACTTGAAGTATCATGTAACTCTTTTATTTCGGTTTCACTGACTACTTTCATATTTGTTCTGAACAATTTAATTTGTCTATCGTACCTCATCTTTGCCCTTTACAGCTACCATGTCCTTGCATCGTAACGTAAATATCAGTCTTAATCTATTTCTGGTGATACAGATCAACAATAATATTGTTGGGTTTAGGTGATTTTCAAAAAAGTATATAATAAATAAAAATTTGGAAAAATAAAATAATTAATTAAAAATAATCAAAAAATTAAAATCAATATTTTCCGGTGGAAATTGGTATGTGCCGATGCCAATCGACGAAACGAGTACGTAAATAATAATATATAATAATTTTTTACCAATAGAAAAAGTTATTAAGAAAATACAAATTAATTATTTAATTAAAATGATGAAAACAAATAAATCAAAGGAGGGAAAAATTCTCCGATTTGGCTAAATTACGAAGGGAACTAATTGTTCCCTAATGTGATTTATTTCGCAGCATTCTCACTTGGAACGGCCGAAGAGTAGGTAGTTATGAGGTTTATGCAATATAACACAATAGTACCCATACCCCCCCGCCGGCGATGGATTAAATTACGTATTGACGTAATGAAAAAGTTTAATAGTTATATTTTTTGAAACTAAATTTTAAATAATAATAATAATAATAATAATAATAATAATAATAATAATAATAATAATAATAATAATAATAATAACAATAATAATAATAATAATAATAATAATAATAATAATAATAATAATAATAATAATAATAATAATAATAATAATAAAATTATTTCCACAACATTAATACAACCTAGTAAATATTTCATAAAAATTGATACATATAAAATAACTAGTAAAAAGATTAAAAATTTATTTAATTAAAATCTTCACAAATCAGCTTATAATAAGCTCTTATTAGTTCTGCCAACAAAATATGGACAACTTCCTTCTTCTTGTAGTCCCTGCAGCACCTGCATCAAAATGGTCATGTCAACATTGAGGGATCAGCACAAATAATGCAGTCATCTAGACATTTCAAAACAGATCTTTGAACCGATTCGAAATGCATCCGTACAATTTCTTCGATGTTGATTCCAGTCATTTGATAAATCCGTGTTGCTAAAAATTCAGGAGCACAATACGAAAGCTTGTTCTTCATATTCGGAAAGAGCTCTTCCATCTTCATCAGAATTGTTTCGAATACGTATGGTTCTTACTCGTCGATCATTCTGAATTTTTACAATTGTCAGAAAACTATCTATTTAAACACAATCGGTGCTTAATAAATAATCTAGCATTTCTTCGTCGGTATTAGAATTATTAATTTTTGATTTTATAAAACTAAATATCTCTTGTATTGGAGTGTTGTATTCCAATGTTTTTATCCCATGACAACAACTTTTCGGCTCCCAAATACATTCACACATAACGGATTATACTTGACAAGTCTTTATGCCTGAAACAGTTCCGGTTCGTAAATTTTTTCTGTTTTAGTAAACAAATCATACAAATTGATTCGACAACCCATGTCAATGTTCAAATATAATGATTGAATTTGTAAATCTTGAATCAGATACTTGAGATCCTCTTCCTGTAATGGTATCTTGCAACCCATTATCCTGCATTTTCCACTCTTGAAGAATAAGATTGGATATTTTCCGCTTCTATTTACTAAGTGTTGAGGTTTTCGGTTGGGAACTTCATTCTGTCTACTTGTATACATATTAGGCAACCAATACCAAGTTACTGAACAAATAAAGTTTTGGTTACTTACCAACAAAACTTTAAATAAAAGTAAATAAAAGTTAAAAACTAATAATAAATACAAGTAAAAATACAAATTTATTAATAAAATCTTCTTCACTCTCTTTCACATCATTAACGCCTCTATATCAGTAAATCACTTGGTTGTTTAGTAACTGAGTAGTTAGCAAGAAAAATTATCTTTTTTGAATAAATTTTTGTATGCGATTATTGTATTTTATTGAAATCATTGAAATTATTTTGTTAAAGTCAATACGTTTTATCAAACACTTTTCAACTAATTTTTGAAATTTATCCAATGTTGAACAATTATTCTTCTATTAAACGTTATTTTTCACAAAATACCTATTTAGAAAACAATTACTCTTTGAACACTGATATTCAACCAACTCAACCCCTTAAAAATATCAATAAACTTGCTCCTTGTCGATAATTTCACCTTAAAATACTTGGTTATTGACTATAAACCCAATATGTTATCTTTTAATTAAATCGTTGCCAAATTTATTTAATTATTTAGTAATAAATATATAATCGTGTTTTGTGACTATTTGACAAAATGGTCAGAAGCTTATGCAATGTCAAATCAAAAAGCAAAGATATTTGTTGAAAATATTGTTTTCAGATATATAGCACCTAAAAAGTTACTAACGGACCAAGAAAAAATTTCCAAAGTGATCTATTTGAATCAATTACTGAATTGTTTGGAATAATGAAATTATGTACATCTCCATATCATCCACAAACAGATGGACTAGTGGAAAGATTCAATGGAACCTTAATTAACATGATATCGTCATACGTGAATAGAAAACAAATAAATTGGGACGTATTCATTAAACCGTGCTTGTTTGCTTATTGGAATGCAGTAAATGAAAGTACTGGAGAAAAACCTTTGTACCTGATGTACTTAAGGCACAATAATATGCCAATTGATTTGAAATTTCAAGCAACGCTATCACAATAAATGGATGTAACAGACTATAAAGTAATTATGCAAGAGAGATTGCAGTCTGCATGGATGAAAGCAGGACTTAAAATACGACATGGCCAAGAAATGTATAAAGAGTTGTATGATAAACGTGCACAGGCACATGATTTTAAAATTGTAGATTTAGTGAATATCAACAAACCAGAACCAGAAAAAGGACTGTCACCAAAATTTCAAAGACCGTTTAAAGGACCTTTTTCATGTGTACAGAAACGAATCTAAAATTACGTCTTTTAATTAATAAGAAAGCGGGAACAATAATAGTTCATGCAAATCGATGTAAAAAAGTACCTGCTGCAGAGGGAAAACAGTATTCATTGAAGTAAAAAGAAAATAAAATAAACGAAGAAGCTGTAACCAAACAAAAGTTTTTAAAGAATCCTTTCCAATTAAATTATACCAAAAAAATTTTATTGATAACGATAGTAATACTCTTAAATGTCTTGTGTATAAATGCAACATGAATTGGTCCATCGCTTGCAATTAAAATGATCCCGTCGATGGAAAAAATCAGTATTTATTTAACGTATACTCAAATTGTGTGGATATATCATTGTGAGAAAAATGAGGAAATAGAAATTAATAATCTACTAAATTATTTTGACTCGCCAATAAAGTTACATTATGGTAATAATATGTATGTTGTTCGACAATTGGCAATGAACTACGAACACTCTTGGACGGTAAAACAATGGGAATCCCAAACAATGATACAAAGATCTATAATCTAATATGATTGAATATTTAGACATGGAAAATAAATAACCTAATAACAATTGAACCGATAATAAATGGAATGAATGTCTTTTGGAGATCCCTGGAATCTCAAAAAGTCAAGGTGGTTTTCCAAAAATTTGCAATTGGCAATCTAAATGTCAAGAATTCATTTATAAATTATATTAATTTAAAATTAAACCACATTTATAATATTGTAGTTCATTATTATGAAAAAGCCCTTCGAAAAAATGGAACCTACATTGATGATCAATGGATTGAAATTCATTTTCATAAACATTCTGTGTATTCAATCAATGAAACTAATCGTGTTATTTTCCACTACGACAACCAAACAATTACAGTTGTTCGAAAAACAGATTCAAACCAAAAAGCAGTTATCTACTATTGTGGAAAAACCCAGGCTATAATCAGTGATAAAAATGATAACCAAATTTTAAAATTATACCAGCTACGTTCAAAGTAAATATCAAAAATGATATTAATTAAAATTCAGTTTTATCGTCGTAAAACCATTTCGGACCCATGACGTCTTACCCTGGTAGATCGCAATTTCGTTCATGTGTATTATGAGAACATTTATGATATGCACCCAAATAAAGTTGAACTAGCCATCCAAAACCAATCATATCTAAAATTCCAAAACAGTACAATGGGAACTTATTCAGATTACAATACCTATGACATTATATCTTCTCAAAATCGTAACTAATCATTAATGATAAACGGAACTCTATATGTATTGGAAAACAATGACATCTGATGTATATTTGTGATAAACAGACTCATCATCATAATAATCATTCTCATTTTTCTCATTACCTCGTCAGAAATTCGGAAAACAAGCAATTCTTCGGTAATTCGATCCAAGCAATCTAGACCCTGGATAACTTACGAAGAAACATTTGTATAGTGAGATACATTTATTTACTTTGCATGAAAATTCTAGTGTATAGTATTCATCCATTTTTATGCTTTATTTGTAAAACATTTTCTTGACCGAGTCTGATTGGTTACTAAAAACAAGGGGTGCAAAAACGGAAGAGAAAATTTTATTTGAAAAAGAAACTAAATTTTTTAAAGGTGTAAAAGCAAATTTTAAATAAAATAACTTCATAATATTTAAAAAAAATTTGTACCGACTATTCAAAATTTTTCAAAATTTTTAAACTGGTAATTTTTTTAATATTATTATTATTATTATTATTATTATTATTATTATTATTATTATTATTATTATTATTATTATTATTATTATTATTATTATTATTATTATTATTATTATTATTATTATTATTATTGTGGGGTTAAGGGTTTTGACTACCTCGACCCCAGATGTAAAATGTTTTTCGTGCTCGATGGTTACCCGTTGCTGCGCAACGTTGGTAATGTAACCATGGGTTTTGAAGTCGCCAAAGGTGAACGCCACGAAGGAACTACTCTGGCCCGACCTCAAGCTGGGTTCAACACACCACCGTTAGAAGGCCTGTGTGTGCTTTATTTGCTCTGGTCCCATCTTTATCAGTGTGGTCTTATTCAACTCATTATAAATTAACTATTGAACTTTCGTTATTTATTGCAAAGGTACTATTTTGAGCGACTATCAGAATAACAGAGAAATAATCAAACGAACGACAGAACTATGTATTAACGGGCGACAATTACATACTGGTCTATGCTCGAGCAGCTCGACGCTTGGCTCGTTCCTTTCTTCCTGGTCGATGGATGTTGGGCTTTGGAGTAGTCTTCGGGACCGTTGTTGTATCCCTATACGCCAGCTGAGCAGGGGCGAAAACGAGGGGGTACGTCACCGCTGCTCCTTCTTTACAAGCTGACACGGCCACCTCCAGACCTCTTATTTGAGTTTTCAGGCTCTGGTTGATCTGTTTCTCCTCCGACCAGCCCTTTTGTGCCGCTGTTATCTTCTGGTAGAGCGTTTTAACCTTCTTCGGCTCTACTCAAGTGGCTTTAATTTGCTGTATCTCCTTTGTCAGCTGTAAGATTTGTTCGTAAAAATTTTTGTTGATTATGCGCGCGTGATCTAACTCTTGTTATAGGACTCTCAGTGGCTCCATATCTATAAAAGGGTGTGATTAAATCGGATTAATTCGTTTCAATTTACCTAAGTACTATAATAATAAATTATGGGGTCCTACAGGCGTTATTGTTAATAATTTAAAACAAACAAGTACTCGAATCCAACTAAGACATTTTATTTCAAACTCGCCTAACTAAGGCATTCGTAATCAGTTAGTATGTTCCATTGTCAGCAATTAGTCAAAATGATGATTCCGGCGATGCTTATAGACATCCCTTTCCAGGGCCGGCCGAGCGTAAGGATGCTCGCAATGTTCTTCGGCTGGCTTCTCAGTCCTTCTCATATGTCGGGGAAGGATCTTCTGTGGAACCACCACGTTGATGGCCGTAGATCGGGTGTTTAATCTCTCGTCGTCGAGATTGAACGACGTGTTGTACGGCGAAGCGTACCCGTCCGTACTGGTGATCCTACCCGCTGCAATGTCATCGTTCACGTTGGCGAGATAGCGCCTGGCACGGTCCACTTGCAAATTGGTCTGTCGCTGATGTTTCTCAAGACGAGTGAGGAGGAACAGAGCTTGGCCGCGGATCTCTCTGGCCGGATTGCGACCCGGCTCCCGCTTTATGGCAACAAACGGGAGCTCGACTTCTTCCGTTTGTCGTAGGCTGCCGGCTTTAGACTCTCTGACTTGGGATACGGTGAATCCCGCATCCCACATTGCCTGACGGCAACGGTTTGCCGCAGGCGCGGGGAAACGCACGGTGATCCGGGATTCATCAATCCACGAATCGTCTAAACGAAAATAATTTCAATAGGTTCATTCGATACACTTAGTCATCTATTCTCTGGATATCTACTCGGATGTGTGTCGGTAATTGATGTATTGCACTACATTGGTCATAATCCTGGGTTATCTATTCGACCTTCTTCAAAAGCTCAGTACTCAGTTGGACTTATATGGCATGATGTCGTCTTTTAATTGTACTTTTGGGTGTTTTGTCTCTATTATCATTCTATAAGCATTGTTTGATAGGAGGTCGTGTTCGGCTAGGAGTGTCAACGTAAGCGTTTCATAAAGGGAGATGACGGCCTACCCAACCCAACCGCAATAAAGAAGAGATCCGAGATCCATTCCTTGATGGGAATACATCAAAGGCAAAGGGATATTTCATCATTTTGAAATTGTTTGGGTTTCAGCATTCCAACTAATTATCTCCATTGGAAAAATTTTAAATCATTCCAACACTCGGATCATCCTTCCATTGCAAACGGGTCACGTAAGGTCGAAAATCCCTGAGTAAATTTAGGATTGTAGCCTATGGTAGTTGAAAGCGTATTCAATATCGTTTATTCTCTCGAACTGGTTCAGATTCAAATGTACATGATTTCTACTTTTTGAGGTTTAGTACGTCCTCACGCAAGAAAGAAATTAAGAGAAAACACATGTCTTTTCCAGTATCAGGTTTTATTTTTAAATCATTGTTATTATTGACATTCTTAGCTCGGAAGTTGGCGTTGAGATCGGGGTTGCGGTATTTCCATCTAAGGCTCGTGCAAGTTACTAAAGAGTGAGATCTTGATTTTAAGATTATATCTTCTTCCGGGATCCTGGCAGACGTATCCTCATTCACTTGGTTAGATTGGCGATGCATTTCAACTTTCAAAATTAACTGTCAATCTCGATCTATCGATAGCCTTTATATGAATCGGCGTGTCAGTCGGGAAAGAGAGAATGTGTGGGTGGCTACACGCGGAGTGAATTGAATGAAATCGGCTTACACAGTGAGTGTGCGATATTAGATCGATTAATTTGGAGTGTTACAGAAACGTCACGCCAAATATCTGGTTGACATTTTCGCCCCGCTACATAGTGCCGATTCCTGATATTTAATTATCGCGCGTCAACTTTCGTTTATAAAAATTTTCGTTTTAATTGATCGTCGTCGAACTGGTAAAAGATGTATGCTGTGTCTTTACAATTCATCGCTTTGGATTAAAAATCAAATGAATATTTCAATAGTGAGTTTTGCTTCCTTTAATCCTCTATTATTAATGAATCATTACATTCAGGTGGGGGCCTTTGGGATTGGGAATCGTAAACTGGACTATATGAACAGAAATGTCGTGGAACTATTCAGGGACAAGGATTTCTGGAAGAATTCATCTGGGTATGCGTGGTGGAAAAATTCGGTCTTTTATTGGAGCACATCGATCAATCCTTTTAGTGTCATTGTTAATTTTGTAATACATTTATTTTGTTTGGTAGTAGTTTTATTCTATGGTTAAGATTACATGCAAATGCTTTCATCGATTATTTATCTTTATGACATAGTCTGATCGGGGTCATGATTTTTCGAGTTTCTTTTTAAATCTTCGACGTAATTTCTACTTATGTGGGTATTTCAAATGAAGCTCCGTGACTAATTCGATTGATGCATGGGTGGGAGTTGATGAAGATATTGGTTAAAATTTCTCATGTGGGTTTGACGGTGGTTAAGATCAATAGGTTGGGGAGAAGCGACTCACATATTTTAAACAGATCTGGGGGGTATTTGGGTCATAATTTGGGTTTTAGGCCATTCTAGTTTCGGTGTGATGTTTATACTTAAAACTTTTAACCTTTTGTCGGCGCTTGGTAATCCGGATAATTAAAAGATATTTTACAAATAAAATAATTTTTCTATCGGGTAAACTCTTGTCTTTAGCTCGCCAAACTATTATCGGAATCCATACTCATGTTAAGTTAAATGATACCTGATCCTTGTGAATTCAACGAATTTAAATCAGTAAATTAGAAGTCATAAAAACGAATTTATTTCTCCAATAACTAGTATCGAAATTTATACTCATGTTAAGTTAGAAGACATTTGATCCTTATGAATTTAATTAATTTTTAATCAAAAAGTTAGAAGTCATAGAAACGAATTTATTTCGCCAATAACTAGTATCGAAATTTATACTCATGTTAAGTTAGGTGAATTTTAATCAACAAGTTAGAAGTCATAGCAACGAATTTATTTCGCCATTGAATTCCCAGTCACCATCCCATTTAATTGATCTTAGCCGTATATATGTTTATGTTATAAATTAATAAGTGCCCACTAGACTACTCTGTGTAGTAATTTTGAGCCGTTTGTCTTAAGCAAGTTTAGGTCGAGTTTATGGGAGTTGAGTGTCGGGAAAATAGCCAAAAGACTATTTCCCTTTCACCCTTTTCCCTTATACGGATTGATATTGACGTTCCAGCTCCTGCGTTCTTACACCGGAGCCTTCACGGGTACGAATCATTGGCGATAATACACGCACTTACACGATTCGATTGTATGTTTGATTTTAATGACTTGTGAGATGTTTCGGCTGTGGGCCGGAAATATTTTGACAAAACAAAAAGGGTTTAGATTCTGATTAAATATTTTTATTGAAATATAGTTTACCACAATAACTTCGTTCATCATAATAACAACACAACTCTCTCCCCACGCCGATGCCCAAGCAGAGCTCATACGAGGTAGCGAGGACACGACGTGGAGAGAGTTTCGAGCATTCCTCTACTCACCTTTAAAAATTCTGGTGATCTTCTAGTAAAGTTGATTCTAGGTTAAAAACCGAGTTTTACGATTAAAATTATGTGAAAATGAATCGGTATATATACCTACTGTAAGACTCTAACCTTGCGTGTTAATTTTGATTTAGTAAAACAAAATTTGACCTTGTGATTTTCTAGTATATTCTATTCTTAATTTTATTATTTTGTAATTTTATTTGACAATTTTTCTTTTGAATTTTTAATTGAATTATTTCTAATTCAAATTCTTTGATTTTTATTCCATTTTTATGAGATTTCACATTTTTTGATAAATTGTCAAATTTCGGTCAAATTGTTAGGTTTTCATGTTAAGTTTATGTTTATTTCGCGCGGGTCTTGTTGCACTTTGTTATTATTTTAATTTAATTTTGTGTTTTATAATTTTATATTTAATTGTTCTCTTTCTCGCATTTTAGTAGGGTTAGTTGATGTTTAAATGGGTTCGATTTTAAATCTGCATGTTGTATTTGCGTGTGTATTACCGATTCATTTAAACATTTTACAAGGCCGTTTGTGTTCTGGCCCAACATTATTATTATTATTTATAGTTGCTGATTCAGGCGGTGCCCTTCAGTTGCTTTATCTCAAGCAGTAGCATTTTCAAAATAATTTAAATAAATTTTAACTATGAATACTTTTAGAAGAATGAATAAAATATCAGCATCCAGATCAATATATGATGGGTACCTCAAGATTCAAAAGAATCAAATAAGTCAATCCAAAATAATAATAAACAACAACCAAAAAATACCAAATTACTTCAGGATTGATGAAAGAAAAATGAAGATATACATTTTCAAATTAACCAGAAGATCTAGAATTAGTTTGGAAGAGGAAATTACCATGAGAAACGATGAAGAATATCACCTACAATTGAAACAATTTAAATGACAGAGGAAGGGTTTGGTGAAATTGAAGATGCTAAAATTATTAAACTACAAATAACGTTAGATTATGGGAGGGAAAAACCTATTAGAAAAAGGAAAATTATATCAGAGATTGGAAAAGACACCATGGTCATCAATGTAAAAATATTCGAAAAAGAAGAAACCGTGAATCGTTACAAATGTGGAAATAAACAGTTCGAGATAAAGCAAATCAATTAAAAAAAATATATGATTATTTATAAATAAATTAATTAAAATTAAAAAATGACTTTTGAATAATAATAAAATATGCAGTGATGTCTCATCTTTTGATGTAGTGCCTTTAAGTACCCCGAATGAAATATTTTATATTATTATTATTATTATTATTATTATTATTATTATTATTATTATTATTATTATTATTATTATTATTATTATTATTATTATTATTATTATTATTATTATTATTATTATTATTATTATTATTATTATTATTATTATTATTATTATTATTATTATTATTATTATTATTATTATTATTATTATTATTATTATTATTATTATTATTATTATTATTATTATTATTATTATTATTATTCAAATAAGCAAAACAAATATATGCAAGAATGAACTTCATAGATATACATCTTTTCTGTAACACTCTTTTAAGTGTAAAATAGAATTTATATCATTTATGTGATATATTATTATATATATTTCGATTTAAATTTAAAATTTCGAAGTAATTTAATTATTGAATAATGAGCAATGTTAATTGTACAAAGATGCTATTGGCAGTTTTTGTGGTATTAATATTGTTAAAAAAAATAGAAAAACTTGCAGTATGATCATCTTTCATTTCCAGAACTATTGCTAAAAAATAGAAAAATTCCGGCGACCTTTCATTTGCTTAGAAGATTTGTGCATAGAGAAGTTTTTAACCTGTCATTTTAATTACTAGAAAATGATTTAGAACTATATTATGCATACATTAAAAAAAAACTCTACCTGATCGTGCTTCACAGAAGTTTTTGAAAAGAATATTATTAACAAAAACTATCGCCATTTATTAGGATATTTTGCCCCAATTTTATCCAGTATATTGAATTTTACTTTAGATTCCGCAGTAATATGAGATTATGTATTTTTTAAACAATTAAACTTATAGTCTTTTTCATCTCGATCTACTTATGAAATGGAAATTTTCTAGAAAATTTCAATGACTTCATAATAAATAAAGTTAAATATTTGACAAATTAAATTTGATCAATTAATTGAACAAACCAAAAAAATATTTTAAAAATAAAAAATATGACACAGTTGTCTCATTTTAAAGGGGAAGGAAACAATAAAAAGAAACAACTAATGAAATAAATTCATCTCATTGGCTAGTCGGCGAAAACTTTGTGAAATCATGCAGAGTAATTGTGTAGAGTATTGTGAATTGAATCGATTTTTGAGAGTTGTGAATAAAGTTGTGATATATAAATTAGAAATAAATCTTATTGTGTTGGGTTAATTGAATCGAATAAAGAAGGACACCAAGGAGTCAGACCTAGGGACCGACTTTCTATATAAAAACCCAACAAAGAGTTATTATTATTATAATTATCATTATTATAACTATTATTATAGTTGTTGGATACGATCTTTAAAATTTTTTTTTTGCTTGAAATTTCCTATCAAAAATTTTTACATTTTTCATTCAACAAAAATTTTGTTTTCAAACAAACTTCATTGAAAAGCTAGTTTTAGATGTAATATGAAATTCGACATAGCTCATATTAGTAGGTTTATATGTGTATATGTGATTATATATTTCATATATTATAATTATTATTAAACAAGATATTATAATTATTGATAATAATTATTATATTAATAGATCAACCAGCAAATATACAGATTTAAGGGCGAATATCAATTAAAGGGGTAGATATGTTGGGGTTAGGTGATTTTCAAAAGAAATTATAATAAATAAAAATTTTGAAAAATAAAATAATTAATTAAAATAATCAAAAAATTAAAATCAATATTTTCCGGGGGAAATGGGTATGTGCCGATGCCAATTGACGAGACGAGTACGAAAATAATAATATAAAATTAATTTGAAACCACTAGAAAAAGTTATTAAGAAAAAACAGATTAATTAATTAATTAAAATGAGGAAAACAAATAAATTAAATTAGGGAGAAATTATCCGATTTGGATAAATTTAATTAGGAAGGGAACTAATTATTCCTTAATGTGATTTATTTCGCAGTCTTCTCCCGGAGAACGGCCGAAGCGGCCAAAAGATGAAAGTAAATTGTTTAACTAGTTCCCCGGGAGTCCAATGTAAATTGCCGTCAATAATGTTAGATGTTTGATGAGAGATTCCCTATATAAGGGAGTCTCAAATCAACAGCAGGGACACAAATAGTTTCGAAAAATTGCGAGTAACTGAAAAGTTAAAAAGATTCGTGAGATTGGAAAAGAACTAGTCAAACTTGTCAAGGATATTTTAGTAGTTAATTGATAAGGCGGCTTCCCACGGGGATTCCTGCCAATATTGTAAAAATAACCTATGAATCGTTGTGAAGTTGTTGGTATCGAATAAAATTTTTCCTGTGTTTAGTTATTCCAGTATCATTTAAAGAGCACATGGAGTCAAAGCAAACAGTTCCTACCGAACTAAATAAAATTATAACTCAACAATATAAATATTCGTTATCATCGAACTCTTTACATTTAAACATCAATATGATAATTTCAGAACATTTATAAACCAATGCTCATCTACATATTCTGTTCTTCCATATACTTCGTAATCTAACGCTGCCGCAAATGACTTTAGTTCAACTCTAGTCTCTCTAAGCTCTTTACATAATCGTGTAATAAACATTTTAACCTTTCTCCATATTTCGATCTATGATATATAAATGGCCGTATTATATTTAAAATTTCTTATTTACTATATTCATCTAATTCCTTTTTTTCAATTCTTTTACATTTAAAAATCTTTAATTGCATTATACTTACATAGAGCATCTCTCAAACCATTTATTATTTATTGTGAATAATTATTTTCTGCTTCATTTTTACTAATCATACATGCTACCTGTAATTTATTTTTATTTCCCAGTATAAAACCACAATATATTAGAAATTCATCATTATTTAAACATCTATTTTTAGATTTTATTTTTGTTATTTGTTTTTCATAATAACAAATTTTTGTAGGACAAAGACAATGACTCATCAAAATGTTCTCAAGATAATTTAAACAAAGACCATGACTCATTTAAGGTCATTAGATGAGTCATAATAATTTCTCAAGGTCATTCAAATTTTTGTAGGACAAAGACGATGGCTCATTCAAGGCCACTGGATGACTCATCATATTTCTCAAGGTCATTCAAACAAAGACCACGACTCATAAAAATTTCTCAAGGTCATTCAAAAGTAGGTCAAGGTCATTGGATGACTCATAAAAATTTTCTCAAGGTCACTCAAAAGTAGGTCATGGTCATTCAAAATTTCTCAAGGTCATATTATTTTTAAAAATTCTTAAATTTAAAATTACTACTTATAAAAATATGTAGTGTTTTAATTATTAATATTTTTTAATTTTAATTCTATTAATTATTTTTATAAATAATTTTTTAACTATTAATATTGTTTAATTATTATTATTATTATTATTATTATTAAACGATAACGCCAATAAAAAACCTTTCGTACGATATATTTCGATAGCACAGCTATCATCTTCAGGTACTCAAAACCAACTAAAAATATTATGAATTAACATTTAATTTAAACAAATTATTTTTTATTAATTTAATTTTTTAATAAATAAATATTTTTAAAAATATATTTTAAATTAATTTTAAATTTTAAATTTTTTACTTATATTCTAATTTTTAAAAATTAATGTAATTTAAAATTTTCAATTATTTTAATAATATTAAAAAAAACAAACATGATTTAACATACGTAAACTATTTAAAAACATTCAAAACATTCGTAGTCACAGCACTCTGCACATTAATCTTTGGATCCAATGACCTTATCAACAATGCTTCACATATCACTCGTTCCCAATAACTATTAAAACTTCTCAACAAAATTCTAAAATCAGACATTCCTATATCACTTTTACAGCCTCTATTGTGTTCACTAATATTGGTCAAACCCTTCAATCGACAATGCTTTAGAACTCGAGTACAGAGATGACGGGAAGTCTCTCCAATGTATGTGGCATTACACCCATTACATGTAAATTGATAAACGAGATCAGAACACAATCCAACCGGAGTTTTTGATTTATTAATAAACATATTGCGTACCTTACACGAATTAGAGACGATGTTATACTCTAAATTTCCCATCTGTTTACTTAACTTCCTCTTATAATTTGTAAAGCCTTCAGAGTACGGCAATACTAACACATATTTAGGCTCAATTTTTTTATATCCATTTTTACCATCACCCAGACCAACACTCAATTCACACCCATCCGACAAATTACATTCAGACTTTCCAAAACATGGATCCTTAGGATTTTTAATCAATTTATCAACAGTCTCTTTTATCATCAACAATAAAAATGATTAAGAATATCCATTCTTTATCAACAACTCAACCAATTTATCAACACTTTTTACCGAATTAGCAAAAGTAGAAGATAAAGCCCATGAACGATAAATCAATCCTTTCACCATATTTCTCTTATACTTAAATTCACGAAAACTTTCTGGAGAAGTATAAAGACCAGTATCAGTTGGTTTTCTATAAATTTCTGTCTCATACTGTTTATCTTTGCGTTGAATTAACAAATCCAAAAACGCAATTGATGACTTTCTCTCCGTTTCACATGTGAATACAATGTTTTTATGTAAACTGTTCATAAAATGCAAAAACGGTTCTACATGTTTCTGGTTTTCAAATATAAGAAAAATATCATCCACATACCTTTTATAAACAAAAGGTTTTTCAAATTTGAAAGAAGCAATTTTCTTTTCCAAACTAGCCAAAATGAGCAGCAATCAAATCATCCACTATTTTAATGAACTTTTTGATAGCCTCAAATTCATCCGTTTTTTCAAAATTTTCAACGGATTTCCCATATAGACTATTATTAAATAATTTATATAAATTTCTATGAAGCTCGCACTTTGAGTTTGAGCGTAAATCTGTATTTCTCTGAATATAATTTTTAAAAATAGGTTATTGCTTAAATTTAATTGCTCTATGAATACATTCAACTTCCGCACCCAATTCTATATACAGCTTGAGAAGTCTCCAGTGAAGAACATGGTTCTTCTTACTGTAATGCGTGAGCATTAACTTCTCAACTTTTGAATTGGGCGGACACATTTTTTCCGGAGCAAGCGGAAAGTCATTCAAATACTGATGCACACGCTCAGGGATATTGATGTCATCTTCCATTGTATAGCCATACGGAAGGAATTCAATATTCGCATTCACACATTCACTCTGCACATCATTCAGATTATCATGCACCCAAACAAAATCACCATACGGAAGGCTTTGGCTAAGTGCCCAACCATATAAATTATTAATGTCACTATACAATAGTTCTGTATCTTCAGAATTTGCAACATAATGTTTGTTAACAAATGTTAACCCACCCCGTATTCCACCCTCATAGAAATTAAACATTTCCATGTCCTGCAGAAGTTCTATGGGTTCTTTTAATGTCATGAGAGCAGAAGCCCATGAAATACCAGGAATTCCATAAAACATCAGAGGTTTTAAATCATTGTAAGCAATAGCCTTTTCGCGAAATTGCTGAAAATAGTCTGCAAGGAGGAATACGTCTAATTTTAGGTAAGTTAACATATAGTCTAACATTGTAGTGCAATTTTGCTGTGTCCAAATTAGTTGGGCGTTAGCGTATTCATCGTCAGATACAGAATCCGATTTTGGAGGTAGTTCATAAATTGATTCAAGGACATCTAGTGATATTGCAAAATCATAAGGAAAAATACCCTTTGCCTTAACAATAAGACCATCAAAAGCAGAACAAGTTAGAGGTAAATCAGTTAGAGTTTTCACAGCCTTAGCTAAAGATCAATTTACAAATTGCATACTATCTATAAATCTAGCAGCCAATTTCTTTATATTTACAATTAACGAGATGAATTTCTCATTGGTGGTAGGAATGATATTTAATTTGAAAGATGGGAATTTATTCAAACCATACTTTAAAATGTGATGAAGGTCATACCCTCTCAAATTATGAAAGACAATAGGTAACTGTTTACTTATTTTCCTATTAATATTACAGGAACGACAGCAGCACTAAGATACTGACCTGTAAAATGATCATGGTTCTTAACCTTCTAATAAAATATTTACAAAGATAGCAAGTTCTACATGCAATGAACTGCTGAATTGTGAATTTTGTTATAATTTTATGAATTTTAGTAATGATTATTTTATAACTTATGTAAATTTTTCGATGTTCGCAATAATTAAAATGTTTCATGAATTTCTATCTTTATCATGCATATATATATTTATATATCGAGGCCCAAATTAAGATATTATTTATAATAAGTATCGTAATAGCTCTCAGATGGGCAGATCGGCGATCCGTCTGGTGGATTGAGTTCCCTAGTTGTGATCGCGGGTCTAGCCTATCTGAAATCTCGTTCTGTCCGCGACGGGGCCTGGCAAAATGGCACAGGACCCTCCCCGCAGGGCATCGTTAAACGACTCACAACGACTGATGGAAACGTCGGTCGAGGTGAGCAGTGAAAAATCTAAAATTCGGGAAGAGCGAAAATAGATAGGGGTTTTAAGAACGATCTTTATATGATCACTAAGAAAACTTTTCAAGTAATCCTCGAAATTATATCACTACGGGTAGCAGGGATAAGCCAATAAAACGAATAAAATCTTTTTATTAATTAATCAAGTGTCATTACTTGCATGGCAGAAGTAGGATAACAAGTAGCATATAGATTATTCCAATAAAATGACCTGAAGAATCACATCTTGACGTTGATACACAATATAAGGAATGTAGTGGTCACACCATGTCCAACTGAGAGACCAACGACGCAGAAAACTCTAAATAAACTTCTCCGAAACTCTCATCTACATGCGGAGTAGAATATGGCAGACCATCATATCAGGTTCAGTCCTGAAACCCCAATTAATCAGAGATCGACGCAAATATTCCTCGAGTTGTACGAATAAAAATCACTTGAAGTTATATCTGCATACATTAGCCGATACGATTAGATAAACTGCAACTGATTCGGCAAAGTTAGCATTTTCTTGTCACCCATTGCCCATGACATATACGAGTGAATTAGACAGTTTGATCCAAAGTACTAAAAGGAATTCCTCGGAGTAGGCCATCACACTTCAAATCCTAAACTATACGTAAGAGTTTTTCACTAAATAAATTATTAACCAATTCCAATAAATCCAAAACAAATTGGACATTGAATTATTCCCTGGTTAAATCTTCAATGACTAAAATCTCTAATGTATACAACGAAACGGATGTCGCCCGTCAGTATATCGAGGAATCTAACTGTTGTATCCGATTGAAAATAAACGACCAATTAATTCACCATATCCCTGAACATGATATTAACAGTAATGCAAATATATAAAGATTAAAGGGTAAAACGACAGTTGATTAACTAAGTAGAGATAAACAAATAATTGCGTATGAATTAAATAGACGAATTTTTCATTGTACAGAAAATAGATTTCGATTTAGGAAACGCATCTGAAATATTCCAATTTCATGACTTAAAATACTTGTACTACAAAACTAGGAATGAATTTAATAACGACACTTATCCAGCCCCATGATGATCATCCTGCACTAGAAAGAGACCTACATTTAACTACTCCGATAGGCTTACTCATATAAAACAAAAAACCCCATAGGACAATCTTCGCCAAACCACGCATTGCGAAAACCCCGACAAGCATCTGCTCAGTTCAAGTCATCCTATCTATTGTCGACAACAAGTTTTATCAATCGAAATCGTAAATTGCTTACTTACCTAGATGTCCAGCCTAACAAATTTGCCTCGCATTCCGCGACTGTCCCCGTCTATCACAGCTATGTCCCAACGGTTGGAAATCCTAGAGAAAGACTTCGCCGCTCTGAAAGTTAAATACTAGAAGATCAAAGGCACTTGGAATCCGCCTGAAGCGACTCGAAACCTTTATCAAAAAATATCTCGTCTTTCCAGAGCCAGAGATGACCTAGTCATCGAAAATCGGAGTCAGCGCATTACTATAACTGAGCAGAGCGCTGCACTACGCCAGATTTTTACAGAAAATGAGCTCCGAGCTCGTCTGTCAAGCCGCAACTGGGCTCAGGAGATAAATATTATCCCCGCCCAATACCTTCCAGTCAACCCAGGGATCATACAGTCCACCGGCCCTTCCGTGTGTGGACCATCGGACAACAAATCAGAGGGGCAAAGGCGGCGACCGAACCGAAATCGGCGACGTCAGGCACGGCGTCGAGCAAAGGCGAGTCAGTTGCGAATCCACGAAAGATCGGAAGCGCCGGCTGAAGTAAATGACCCGCCCCAGGTTTACACCGAATTTGAATTTCCGGAGAGGTACACGAACATAGTGTATGCCCCGTCCCCGACAGTTTACCTGCCACCTCCCTCCGTCTACATCGATTTGATAGCAGATGAATTAGAAACTCCCAGCCTAAATCTTATATTGGGAGATCTTAGACTCACTCCCGACGAGATTGCCGTCCTGACTGGACAGGTCCCCTCTAATACTCGTTTGGGAGAAGAGCCGTCAACCTCAACTCAAGAGCCGACCAGCCCAACTACAGCAAGTTCAAGTCGCAGACCACCGAAACGACGCTGTCTGTCAGTCGATATCGACCTGGAAGATTGAATGCCAGCTCGATCGAATCGTTCAAGTTGATGCAAATCTGAACTCTTCTAAATCAACAATCTGATTTACAATATTTTTGACTATTCTCCTGTATCGTATTATAGTCCTAATTTACAAATGAATAATACATTTTTAGTAGTAGTGTTCACGATTTTGTTTTGTTTTGTTTGTAATGACTTAAATTAGATAGTGGATCAAAATGTTTCTGAAGTAGATATAGGAATAAATCTAAAGTCAAAATCATGAGTAACGAAAATGATCCAACCACATAGAACGAAAGTTCTCACAATTTTCACTCCTAAAATCTCGTAATTTCTGTTATTTTCGAACGTGTAAAATCAGTTTAGGAAGCGTAAGACCTTCTATCGGCCGCTCGGAACTGGGAAACGAGGGTTATTTGAGGAGTAGTATTGGAAACAATGCTCACCTGCTCAAATAGCTTTCGACTGGCACGCACAGTACCAACATGGTCTCGGCCATGGGTGCGTATCAGTGAACTAATGTCATGAGGCGTACGCGGTAAAGGAACCCTAGAATGGAAAGAACAATGCAATTATCGATAGAGTGCGAATTTTGTTGTTGCAGGAAACTTCCCGTACGAACAACATTAATGATACTGAAATTATTAATGATACTGAAATTATTAATGATGAAGAAACTCCAATTTTAGTTGAGCCTAACGAATTTAGAACTTGTGTTGACCATGTTATAGAAAATATTATGATAGAATATTGTGGTGATGAAGAATGTACATGTAATAATCAATAAATCTTTAAAAATGTAGTTTTTATTAATAATAATAAAATAACAAAGAAATATTTATTAAAATTTATGATAAACTTTATTACATATATATAACACCGATGCTCCAGTTAATAGTTTTAATAAAAATTTGCAATGTGCGATATAAATATCTGAACGTTTGGCTTCTGCGGCAACTTGAATAATCGCTATCGATCCACCGTTTGTTTCTACCCATAGATCAATTTTTGTTTCTATTACCTAAATAATGATAAATTAATAACAATATAAAGTAATTTACGTCTATAAACCATTGGAAATAATTTTCATAGTCGGATCCAGATTTTAATATCATATGTTTCATATACATTAATCCTACTATTATTCGCATCCATTTATTATTTTCATCGAGCATGTAACTAAATATTGATTGGAATGCCTTCTTTCTCTCCAATGTTGGCAAATTGAGAATTTTTTCATAATCAAATGGGATGTCTTCTACGATCTATTCGGTACGGTTTACCATGAATTTTATGTTTTTAATGATATCATCTTCTTCTCTATTATTATAAGCCAGCTCATTCAACAAAGTTATAAAAAATTTAGTTTCTGACATTTGATAAAAATATTTGAAAGTGTAAGCTTATTTATACATAAACATTGCATTTAAGTTGCAATATTAAGAAAATATGTAAAAATATATAATGGGAATGGCAATGATGATTTGTTGGCACTGTTAACATTAACTTCTATGGTAACTGGTTGTTGAACTTCTTTCATTATACGATTGAACTGATCAGATGTTTTATTAGAATAAAACCTTATACTATATTGAACTTGATTCATCATTTTTTCATTAAGTTTACGATTTTCATTCAATTCTAATATTGATTTTCTTAATTCATTTTTGATAATACAAATGGTCTGATTTAGATATAGAATATCATCAAAATTCGTTTTTAGCTCTTTTTAAAGTCTCATATGTGTGTTCAAATCGGAATTCTAAATTACTCATTCTTTCTGATAATCTTTTGACTAGAGTTTTCAAATATCTAGGCCTATCTATCATATACAAATTATCCATCAATACTGCAGTATCAGGACATACACATCTTGTTGAATTTTTACCTTGAACAGTTACAACAATTGAGTTGACCATATTAAAAACTAATAATATTATTAAACTTTCTTTAATAATTTTCAAATCTATATAAATTAATATTTATTGTTTATAGCTAAAAGTGTGTGTGTGTTTAACTTCTCATTGGTCTAAATTAGTATAAAAGTAATTGTTAATTCAATTTTTCTCATTATAATGGATGTACCGAGCGCAGTTCAAGCTATGAATGAAATTAAACATTATGGTAATTTATTATTATTACTATTATTATTATTAACTATTTTAAGATGAGTATTTTAAAGTTATCAAAGAACGTCTGGACTTCTATTATCCAGATATACATGAAATATTGAAGGATAAGCCAACATCAATAATTGCAGACTTGGTATTCAATCATACATCTATATGGATATTTTCTGTAATTGACGAGTTCCTATGGGATATCAAACAAAATAAAATGTCAAAAGATATGGAGCCTGAATATCCATGTGGTGATGGATGTCATTGCTGCACTGCCCAATATCGGAAGTATGTGGAATGGGCTTTGAATAAGGCTCT
The DNA here is from genome assembly GCA_022537955.1 of Schmidtea mediterranea. Classification (NCBI taxonomy): domain Eukaryota; kingdom Metazoa; phylum Platyhelminthes; order Tricladida; family Dugesiidae; genus Schmidtea; species Schmidtea mediterranea. The sequence goes on from CM039679.1 coordinate 241,888,999, forward strand.
TCGACAATATTACTATAGTCAAATTATTTCTTTATAATAAAAGTTTTATGTAGTTATTTTTATTATAAGTAGTGATATTATTAATAATAATAAGTAATAATAATAATATTAATAATAATAATAATAATAATAATAATAATAATAATAATAATAATAAGTAATAATAATAAGTAATAATATTAGTAATAATAATAATAATAATAATTAAACAATATTAATAGTTAAAACATTACTTATAAAAATAAGTAATAGAATTAAAATTAAAAAATATTAATAAATAAAACACTAATTATTTTTATAAATAGTAATTTTAAATTTAAAAATTTTTAAAAATAAAATGACCTTGACCTACTTTTGAATGACCTTGAGAAAATTTTAATGATTCAAAAAATGAACTTGAATGAGTCACTGTCTTTGTCCTACAAAAATTCGAATGACATCGAGAAATTATTATGACTCAACCAATGACCTTGAACGAGTCATGGTCTTTGTTTAAATGACCTTGAATTTTTTTGATGAGTCATTGTCTTTGTCCTATAGAAACTTTTACTTTTAAACTTAGAAAAAATTTGCCGGGGGGTATATGTCTTTGTCCCAGCGGACCACTGGTTTAGCGGGCCACAATCCCACTACTAATTTTTATCTTTTATATTTTTGCCTTGAGTATCAGCTCATAAATCAATCGCACTTTTCAATTTCAGTATACTTAGTGACATTAGACTCAATTCTTTTAATGATGTCATTATTTTTGAAGTTGCTAATGCTCTCGATTCCATGAAGCTTTTAATTCTTAACATAATCATAGTTACTTTTCGACTTTTTTAATCATCTTCAGTTGTCTTTTCTTTTGACTCTGTCTCTGACCCTTCTGACTGCGAATCATACACGATACGGTTATCAAATTCTTCATTTGACTCAAATTTGCACATTAATCGATCTTATCGTCGACTCATCTGTTTCATCTCATTTTCGATTCTTTTATTAAAATCATCCGACTGCACAAAAGCTACATAGCCCATACAAGAGTGGTACTAAATCTGACCATGGATGTTTATTCTATCTCTTTGTGTTGATGGTGACGTAAAAACATGCCATTTTCTCCCACAATTATAACACTGTACATTTTCATTATTTCCTAACTATTGGTGTTCATTTTGTTGAAACTGTTTTCATCTTTCAGCCAATCTGGCTATGTTCTCCATGGGTACTGTTATACACAATAAAATTTAAATCTTCAACATTTATTTATCACAAAAACATATATTCAAAGGTTTTCCCAAACTCTGAAAATTTAAACAACTAAGAAATGATAATTATTAATATTGATATAGCTATCGGTCACAAATGTTATTTATTTAATTTAAGATACTTCCATATAATTTAATATACAACAAACCCTCCAACTGCGTGGTTTTTCATTGTACAGTTTCGCAATTGTGCGGCCAAGTTATAAATACGAAAATTTCTATCTGTGTGGTAAACATTTTGTAGGTGCTCGGCTTTCCCCACATTTTTTTGACAAAAAATTATGTTAATTCATATTGGTGAATCATAAATATGTTTGAAACGGAAAAAAAGCGATTCCCGTATTTGATGCATATATACTTTTTATTTCAAAAAAATATTGACTGTTTTATTTTTTCTTGGGTCGTTAGGATGATGATGTAAAATTACATAATTTTAATTAATAGATATTTATACAAGTTAATCAATTTTTTAATATGAGCATCCTCTTTAGATTTTATTTGCACAATCAAATTTTTGATACACCATTCTACGCATACTTGTAAACAAAACTCATTCGTAGTATTATTTAACATTAATCCAATATTTGTTAGTTTTTTATCAATGAAAGTTCTCCTTATTTTTTCTCTGATTCCAACATTCTTCTTAACATTCTTCTATGTATTAATTGGACATCTTTACTGGAAAGACAATCACTTAGTTTCATTTTAAAAATGAAAGAAGGAATCATCTTTTCTTCTAAACAAGTCTCAAGAAAACTAATGTCTAGTTCCTTTCTTTTGAGGGAGTTATAAACCTTCATAAACCTTTTGAATATTGGAACAGCTGCAGCATGATTTATAAATAAATGATTAAATAAATTTGGCAACGATTTAATTAAAAGATAACGCCAATAAAAAACTTTTCGTACGATATATTTCGATAGCATAGCTATCATCTTCAGGTACTCAAAACCAACTAAAAATATTATGAATTAACATTTAATTTAAACAAATTATTTTTTATTAATTTAATTTTGTAATAAATAAATATTTATAAAATATATTCAATTCTCTTTTAATTAATTTAAAATTTTAAAATTTTCACTTATATTATAATTTTTAAAAAATTAATGTAATTTAAAATTTTTCAATTATTTTAATAATATTAAAAAAACAAACATGATTTAACATACGTAAACTATTTAAAAACATTCAAAACATTCGTAGTCACAGCACTTTGCACAATAATCTTTGGATCCAATGACCTTATCAGCAATGCTTCACATATCACGCGTTCCCAATAATTATTAAAACTTCTCAACAAAATTCTAAAATCAGACATTCCTATTTCACTTTTACAGCCTCTATTGTGCTCACTAATATTGGTCAAACCCTTCAATCGACAATGCTCTAGAACTCGAGTACAGAGATGACGGGAAGTCTCTCCAATGTATGTGGCATTACACCTATTACATGTAAATTGATAAACGAGATCAGAACACAATCCAACCGGAGTTCTTGATTTATTAATAAACATATTGCATACCTTATACGAATTAGAGACGATGTTATACTCTAAATTTCCCATCTGTTTACTTAACTTCCTTTTATAATTTGTAAAGCCTTCAGAGTACGGCAATACTAACACATATTTAGGCTCGATTTTTTTATATCCATTTTTACCATGATTTAGATCAACACATTTGACAAATTACACTCAGACTTTCCAAAACATGGATCATTAGGATTTTTAATCAATTTATCAACAGTCTCTTTTATCATCAACAATAAAAATGATTCGGTAAAAAGTGTTGATAAATTGGTTGAGTTGTTGATAAAAGTAGTAGGATGTGAGCCCGTCAAATACAACCCCCCACTTGGCTTATGTAATTAGACTTAGCAAAATCACTCATATAAAAATTTATTAATATAACAATTTTGAATTTTTCATATCGGACACAGCTCTACATGGAGCTTGCCGTTTTGAGACTCTCCAAAAGCAAAAGATCCAATTGAGTTTCGATATTTCATCTTATTGTTGAGGAACTCTTGACGCAGTTGCAATTGAATTTTCTCTAAATTGTCCTCGGCTCTGATTCTCTTTCATCGGTATTTTCATCCGGCATTGAATCTCCATTGGCTTTTGATGCAGCACCTTTGTAGTGGAAGCTGATCACAAATCTAAGACATCAAAGTAGATTCGGTCATTGGAATTCAGCATTTGATTATCGCCTTCTGACATCTGCCCAGATTCATTATTGATAATTGACATTGATTGTTGAGGTCCATTTCTTTATCAAATATTGAATCTTTATCTGCTTTTATTTCCATCCTTCAGAATTAGGTTTTCAGCAGATTTGGGAAAAATACCATCAGGCTTCTTCATTCTAGATTAATTTGCTACCAAGTGTAGACAGAGAGTTTAATTTTATGCAAAGTTAAACCTTTCCCTGGAAGAGGGTGGAATTCATTAATTAACACAATAAATCACATACACAAGTCAAATGGCAATTTTAACTCAAACGTTAATTAAATCGAAATTTTTCAAGATTTACAAAAATACCTGTCTTGTGGTAGTACCACCGTCTAGCAGAATGTAAAGTATTGCTTAGCGCACAATCTTTTAATAAACCTTTCAGGTGAGTTCGATCAACTCCAATCTTTAAAAGTAATTCAGGAGTCTTTGGAGGAAAGGAACCTAAAGAGCCGATGATACAAGTATCAAGCTCCACTTTGAATTCATGTTTGGCATCTTGTATTTGCATTTTCAACGAATCGTATTTTTGTAAATTAAGAAGATCTACTAGTGAAAAATTATTAATTGTATCACATGGACAAATTCATGTCAACTAAAAATATTTTTTCCCGCACCATGTCAGTGATCATTAAATCTACTCGCTCTTTCGATTCCGGAACAAGTGAACATACATGGTCAACAACAACAATCAAATTTGAATTTTTCGACAAGTGAGACGAAATCAGATCAAGACAATCATTGTGCTTCTCAGAACCAAGAGTCAAATGGATTTTACAAGATTGAATAATATGCGACATTGTTTCGTCTTCAGTGTGACATAATCGACACAGTCTTTTATTACCTTTATTATGTGGTTTTGCATTGATGGACAAAGTATTTGTACGAGCAAGATGGATAAAGTGCCAAGCAAACTCAGAAATGTCACCTCGATAAATAGCTTTATTAATTTTTGGTGAAATTTTAATGGCTGAGGCAATGAAATTTGAAGTGCAGCCTTTTTCCCATTTCGAGAGATACGAGTCACAGAGAGCCACGTGCAAGACTTTTGAAGTAGTTTTACGCAAATCAGGAGTAAGAATAAATGTCACACGTTTTTCTGATGTAATAAAGAGTGAAGGTTGACCTTTGGTGACAATAAACATAATATTAATATCATGTTCTTTCTTAAAAAAGCAATCGCAATTTTAGCTCGCTGAAAACGAGTTTTCTTACCAGAATGCTGAGGTTTTGGCTCTTTCCCATTGATCCAATCAAACGTTTCTTGCAAAGTCGGATTGATAATACCAAGTCGCGGACCAGCTACAAAGTTCAAAGAATCAAGGTTAACTTTTCTCGCAAATTCACAACTAGAAGTAAAAAGTCGGAAAAAGTGTGTTATTGTCTGTGTGTGGTATTCGTCAAGTAGGTCAACACAGTTTTCCCCTCCGTTTTCAGTTGAATTATAAAAATAACATACTTCAGAGTGGTTAGGCAAAGACATCATTTTCCTAAAACAATTTCTTAATTGGCTAGTGATGTTTACAGTCAGATTATTGTTGGCATTGGATTTTGCTAGTGCACTTGTTTTAATCTCTCGTGTTCTAAAAGGAAATACTAGACGAGAATGTAAAAAGATTTTGTACGCTTTCAGTTTTCGCCATCCAAGTAAGTCAGAGTCAGCAATTTTCCTAGTATCAGAAACAACTTTCTTAAGAATTTTATATGGACTCTGATCGGTTTCTTCACCCACAGGCACTCTAAGATATTGGTAGAATTCACTTGAAGCTAATCTTTTAATTTTAATGTCATTTATAAGAATTTGACTTTCTGTTTCGATAAGAGGAATTTCGATATAACCGCATTTTTTAGGACGGTATTCAAATCCAATTTCAGATGCAATTGCAACAGCAATGTTTGTTACTCTCTGTAAGTCGTATACAGACTTTGATACAAGAGCAATGTCATCAGCGTACGCAAGGATTTTAACTGCAGATTCACCAATCATAAAGGGTTCACATTTAGATCGGGATACCGCTTCAAGAACTGGATTAATTGCTAAAGCAAACAATATCATAGAGATAAGACATCCTTGCTTAACACCTTGTCTGATTGCAATATTTGGAGTCAAGATAGGACCACAACTATAGAAAGTACTTGTATCGGAGTACATCCTCTCAAGAATGGTCACAAATTCCTCATCAACCCCAACAAATCGAAGTAAAGATCACATGTAGGCATGAGGAACACTCCAAAAAGCATCCTTAATGTCAAGCCAAGCAATAGCAAGTTGAAAGTTCTTGCTATATCTAGAGTGCTCCAAAGCTGATGAAAGAATTGAATTGTGTTCCACACATCCATCGTGTCTAGAGCCACCTTTCTGACCGATATGCAACAGATTGTTCTTATTTATCCAAAATGTTAAACGATTAGCTAAACAAGAGGCAAACAGTTTGTAGATAACTGAAAGTAGTGCAATTGGACGCCAAGACGACACACTATCATATTTATCACCTTTACCGGGCTTTGGAATTAGCAACGTTTTAAAGGATTTCCAGCTATCTGGTATAACCTTTTTAGAAATAATTTTATTAAATAAAAAAGTTAGTAGTTTACTCTCGGGATCCATCATCACCAGGTCTCGATATTTTATACCATCAACACCAGGACTTGTATTGTCAGCTTTCTTGAGCTCAAATAATACCTCAGAATTCGATAAATATTTAAGTTTAAGTTTTTTATCAGAACGATTACAAAATTTAAACACCTTATCCCAAGTTCGGTCTAAAGGAATTTTGTGCTCAAAATTCGTTATAATGTTTTCATATTTAGGTCTAACATCCACATCTACATCATTAATGATCGTTTTTACAGTGGTTTTCATGTCACTGTTGAAATTTTTAATTAAATTACTTTTATTAATTTGAGATTCTACTCTTTCTTTATTGCCCAAGTAAGGTTTGTGTGTTGGCACAGTTTTAATAGAAATTTGATCCAAAATTACATCGACGATTTCATCAACATTCATTTTAAATACTTTTATTAAAAGTTAATCAATTTTATTTTTACGTTCTTTTAAATTTTCACTTTCTTTATGATTTTCATTAATTATATTATTTTCTAAGAATTTAACTTTTTTTATTTCACTAACTATTGGAAGGAAGGAGCTTACCACATTACCAATTTGTCTTAAATTCAAACCAACTAAAGGCAAATCATTGGCATAATTTGACATGTAAGAACAAAACAGAATTTTGCTTACTAAACCTGAACCACGAATATCATGTGGGCATTCTCCAAGATTTAATACACTATTAGGTGATTCTCTAATTTCATTAATTTTATTTCTTAGAATCTTACAAGTAGACAAATAATTATCATTTCCTAAAAGAGTTGTTGGGTTTAAAAGGTAATATTCATCAGTGTTGTAGTCTATGATAAAAAGAATTTCACAAAATCTTGGAGGTGCTACAATGGCAAATATAACTTGTGCTTTGATAATATTATCATAGTTTAAAAAATCATTTAAATAGCGAGTGCAATCATCTATAATAGCAGTGCACATTGCTGAATTTAGGAATATAAGATTGCTGGGTAAATTTAAATTTTTAAAATATTTTGTGATAATTTCATCATTAATTGAAAAATTAATTAAATTTAAATTTTTACAGATCTCATTTGTTATTTGTAGTTTAAATGATTTTAAAGTTTCATTGATTTTAGTAAATGAAAGGATATTACCAAAGAAGAATCTCTCGAGAAATTCAATAAACGCAGAAGCAAAAAAAATGTGGATCTTCCGATCTAAACGAGAAGTGAGCCTGGTTATGATTAACAATAAAATTGACTTTCGCAGTAGAAATGAAGAATTTATTCAGACAATCAGTCATGCTTTCACCAATACTGACAAGTCTCTCATTTAAGACTCTGCCTTGAAAGTTTAAGATGTAGCTGCGCTCGAATACAGTGGAAAATATATACAGACATCAGTGTGGATTGTTTGGAATGACAGCAATTACATACTTTACTCTCGTAAATTGCCTAAATATGACGTTTTCTCTTATAAATTGATTATTATGTACAATAAGATTCAACGTCAATTCAGGAGACAATACGGTTATATAATTTTTATTACTAAACCATTCTTTTATTAAAGAAGGTACACAGGAATTCTCATTTTGGAGAGAAGCTTTATAAGGAAGTGCTACTTTTGGTGGTCTTGTTACATTTTGGAAGCGTTTAAAAATAGGCAATGTCGTTATACCACCCCCAGAGACTTTTGGTGGATTCTGAAATTTACTAGTTTGGAATCGATGGACATTTTTACGTATTGTTTCAATAAAGTTGTTGGGAAATGTTTGCCATTCTTGGCTTATCAGCATAGCATACGCGCAGATGTAAGGTCCACAATCGTAATTATTATCCTGGTAAACAAGGTTATCATTGGGGTGAAAGGTTACAGCAGTATTGAGATCAAAAAGATTACTTAAAGCCATCGTGATTTTAAGTGCACTTGACTTATTAATAAGGTTATGCCGTTTACGGAGAATTGGGTCAACAAAATAGGAAATTTTAGTCAATTTACAGTAAACAAAAAGGATCCAATGAGATCCATTGATGTTAAGAAGGCATAATATTATTTGCGCTTTAAAAAGATTATCTGGCATTGGAAATATTTCGTCTTTGCAATTCGAACTTAAAATTTCGACGATAAAACATTTGACCGGTGCAAAGTTTGGATTACCGATGTGACTCTCAAGATAATAGTCAATATCATCATCGGTAAACCCGATTTTGGGGTCGCGTTCAGGAAAAAAGTAATTAATTATAATGCTATCTGCATCAGTCTCTTCAGAGATTGGAACAGATATTGAAACTGATGCAGGTACTTCCCTTCATTTAGATTTTTGTGCCTTGGGTTTTACAGCTTGTTTTGATGTTATTTTTTTCAGAGGTTTATGTATAGTAACTGGCTCAGTTTCGTCAATGTCTGTTGGGAAAGTATCCAACTGACCAACTATAACTGTGTCAGGAGTGGGATTGACCGGTTCCACTATTAAGATATTTAAGTTTTCATTAGGAGATATGTCTATATTATTGTCTACAACTGCTTCTCGCTCTTCAAAAAGTTCATTTGACTGAATGAGCTTAGTTATGAAATCACTCATTTTTAGTGTACAAATTTTTCTACAATTGAAGGGTATGCGATAGTTAAAATTATCTTTATTTAGAAATCGTTTTTTGTCCCTAATAATAAAATATAGCATTCTCTTTGCTTTAACCAAATCATCTACATCATTGTCGATTTATATGTTATTAATTTTTTCACCTAAACTAGTTAGAAATTTCAGTTGGTGGGATTTGGTAGTATAAGATTGGTCAATCACCCCAAGAAAGTTATTGATTTCAATTATAGTTTCAGGACAAATGATATTGTGGATTCTGTCAATTTCACCAGACAATTTTCATTGTTTGAGCTTTAAAAGTTTTTCTTTACAACTTGAACTATAATGGGAAGAAGAAGGAATCAATTCAATCAATTTTGGAGCCCACAATTCAATATTATCAAGATTTAAGAAAGCACAAGTCTCAAGATCTAGAATTGAGTGCATTAACAAACAATTAACAATATAGTTTTGAACATAATTTTCATAAGTTCCGTTTGTTGAAGTATCAAAATTGCCTTTTAAATTTAGGTAATTTAAATGAAAAATTATATCAACCAGTTTCTCTGGAGACTTTGGTTGACATAAATGAGAATTTAAAATATTATCATATTCAGATAAACCAAAGAGACTAAACAAACCAAGGTTATACATGATATCGGATTCAGATTCCACTTGTGGACACTGAGAATCATTTAATTTATCAATCTTAACAAATTTACCCCCTACAAATGAGATCTGTTGAGGAAATGTTTCTTCAATTTTAAATTTATTAATTAAATTAAGTAATTTTTCAGGGTTTTCATCTATACTTTTTTTTTCGATGAAAACAAGTTCATGAATTTCAGGGAATGAGTTAAATAGTTCTTTAATTTGTGAACGGGACAGTTCAGTAATTTTTTGGCCCAACTCACCCTCGATCTCACAACTATTTAACAAATCCAACATTAAAAAATCACCATCCTTATATTTAATTTGGGATTTAACCAAATAGTCGGGTAGGGTATTTTTAATTTTTAATAAAGTAATTATTTTATTTATTTGTTCCTCTCTGACTGTGACATTACTAATATTAGTTGTCTCAGCCAGTTTATCTGAAAGAACAAATAAAAACTTCTTTATCGATAAAGAAGCAGGGATAAATTTATTCGTATTGTAATTTTTAACAATCTTTGAGTTTATTAAAGATGTTTTAATTTTTAATTTTTTAGTAATTTTAGATTCTAATTTACTACTATTATAAAAATCAATTGTAACACATATATTATTATTTCTAAAAAAGAAATTTTTAAATCCAGTTATATTTAGGGGATTATCTATTTTAGAAATTTTGGTCAACTCGATATTTAATACCTCAGATTTCTTTTCTGATTGTTTACTTTTCAATAAAGCAAATAAATTGGGAAATAGCTTAAAAAAACTGTTGCCTCTCTTTGGAATTTAAAACTCTAACAAATAGCGAAAAGTTTACTCTAGAAGTATGCTCTATTGTCTTTTTAGAAACTTTCTTAGAAGGAACAATTTTAGTTGGTATTTTCCTAATCAAATCTTCTTCTGATAACTTAAGACAAGGAACCTTATTTTGGACTAAAAGAGCTGAAGGAAGTCTTAACAATTGAAAGAGGTTCCTTAACATGATTAGTTTTAAAAATACAATTTAATTTATTATTATTGTCAAAACTACCACTCAAACCAGATATGAGATAATTTAAAGTGTTAACAATAGAATCCGTCTTACCTTTCCGAAGCTCATTACTTCTTTCCAATGCATGAAATCTTTCATTAATCTGGAAAGCAGGCATTACTTCAGAAGGCACACGAGAGCCAGGCACTGATTCATTCCGAAATTCCTCTTCCTGCTTCGATTTTGCATTAAGTTGTTCGAAAAAACGCTGAAAAAGAGCAGCAAATTCTCCGATTTCAATTTTCATAACGTTAATTATATTTACATAAAATTTTTAATTGTTAATTATATTTTTACAAAAAAAAATATTATAAAACAACCATTAAACATAATAAATTAACATCAAACTCGTCGTAAAAGTAAATGTTCAATCTTGAATTATTTATCTTACTGACTATTTTGTTAGTAGTATATTACGCAACAATTTTATCAAAATAATCATAAAACTTTAATAATTAATGATTTATAAAAAATTATATTTACATGAAATTTTCAATTGTTAATTGTATTTTTACATAAAAAATTATAAAATAATCATTAAACATAATAAATTAACATCAAACTCGTCTTAAAAATAAATGTTCAATCTTAAATTATTTAGCTTACTGACTATTTTGTTAGTAGTATATTACATAACAATTTTATCAAAATAATCATAAAACTTTAATGATTTATAAAAAATTATATTTACATGAAATTTTTAATTGTTAATTATATTTTTACATAAAAAAAATTATAAAATAATCATTAAACATAATAAATTAACATCAAACACGTCTTAAAATAAATGTTCAATCCTAAATTATTTAGCTTACTGACTATTTTGTTAGTAGTATATTACATAACAATTTTATCAAAATAATCATAAAACTTTAATAATTTTCATGAAAATTTAAGTTTAAAACCACTATAGTATATTGATAGTTTATTTAATTAAAAATAAGTCACTCAAAACTTAAATTTGAACACTGGATTTACAATATTTTAAGAAAATAATTCAACAAGTTTAAAATTTCAACTTAACTAAATGTAAAAAATTATACAAGATTTACTTTACCAATTTCTAAAAAATTTTAAACTTACATCAAATAAAATATACAGATTTATATTCTATTAAAAAATTTAATTATTAAAATAAAAATAATTCGCCCACGATAGGAGTTGAACCCCTCAACGAATTATTACCGACACCGCTGATGTAAGAATTTTGAAAATAACTCATTCAAGATAGGATTTAAACATTGGATTAATTTATGAAAATAATTAATAGGATTATTTACATGTAAATACTTAACCAAATTCTATAAATTTATAGCAAATATACTGTTTCTAATGAAAATTCAATATTTTGATAATAATTCACCAAGTTAGTCGGATACTAATTTACAAGTTCATTCGACTCTATAAATTATAAGCGATACCATGAACTAAATTCGTTGTGTTTTTAGTGTTTTTATGAAAATAAGTCACTGGATTTACAAATGAAAGTCTCACTATATAAATTGATAAAGAATCCATGAGTTTTATATCAATATTTTTTAAAAATTCACGCATACTGGATTAATTAATGCTAATAATAATGCTATTGATAATAATTTAACTTTCACAACAATAAAAAAGACAATTTTTCACACGTAAATTTATTACAAACACGTATTGCATTGTCAATATCAGTCATGTGGATACTATTGATATCTAAATAAACTTTTGTTTTTAATAAGAGCTTTGATCTAAATACTAATTAAATGTTGATACAAAAACGTGTAAAATTAGATTTAAATTCATTAACAACATGCTAATTAATTTCGAACATTAAAGCTTTATGTAACCAAAAATTGATTAAATAACCATTAAAAATTCATCAGGTGATACCTATTAAATATTTCAATAATTTATGATTCAAACTAGGTATATTATAATACTTTTGGATAAATTTATGGATAAACTATTACATGATTTGTTATAAAGTTATTTAAAAGATTAAGAATTTTAACCCTATGTGAAGAAATAGGTAACAATTTTAACCCAAAGTAATGAAATATTTAATAATTCTAACCCTAAATAATGAAAGATAACTTTTAACCTTAAAAGATGAAAGATAATTTTTAACCCTATGTGATTAAAAGTTATAACGTTATGTAAACCAATAATTACTAAATACCAAGTAAACACATGTCTTTAATAAAGAGTAGTTGGTAAAAACATACATATATTTAAAAATCGTTGACAATTTTTAAGTACCTGTTAAAAATAGTTTGAAAATATGAATAAATATTTGAATTTAAGAATATTAAATTGAAAATCTCTATTTAAATTAAAATGTATATAAATTTGTTAATCTTCAATTTAAATAAACTCGTAGAATTATTGATTGATTAAATGCAACTGTTAATTAGAAATATTAATTGGAATATTATTGACTAAACTTATTTTTCAATAGAAAGTTATTCTTGAAACAACATAAAAATCATATTTCAATATCTTTTCTTTAAATTAATTTTGAAAACGCACAAACCAAATACTTGATTTTGATTGGTTGTTACTATTCCTATTGACAACGACATTATTTTTCGAAAAATTTAATCGCTAAACTCAAAATACTAATAAATTTATCAATATATTAAAATTATTACAGTTTTCTTGAAAATTATTTGAAAATGTACAAACTATTTTCAATAAACTTATTATTTAACATAAACCGGTTGTTAAAAATACTAATAAATTTATCAATTAAAATTATTACAGTTTTCATGAAAATAATAATTTGAAAATGAAATTATAGAATACTTGATTTTGATTGGTTAATTCTATTTATTACCAATGACAACGACTCAAATTAATTCAAATTTTAATGTTCAAATTATTTTCTAAATATTATTGGTACCGCATTGATAGGAAATCATACTATTCAATCGAACATAATTTCATTAATCTTTTTAAATAAATCAACAAAAGTCATTTAAAATTATTATAATGTTGAACTTGTTGCTAATCACCGACTTATTTTATTTAACACTTATCCGAATCTAATTATATGCATTGTAAAACGCTACCACAATTCATTACTCTAAAGTTTCCTTATAAAGACTACCTCACCAATGTTTCCAAATCTAAAAAAGTTGTAATTATAACGATTCAAGCAAATAGATTGACTAGAAAATTTTCATGTACAACAAATATTGGTTAAATTGACTATCAAATGTCGTAATTTATGGTTACCGTTCAATAAGAATTTGCCTCTATAAAAATATACTAATTATCCCTATTAAAAGTTTAACAATTTATTGAACTACACATACTTTTCTTCAATACAAAATGAATTTAACAGTATAAGAAAAACAATATTTGTTAGCATATTGATAAAAATTGATATACTTTAATTTCAAAATGGATATCCAACCACCTTAAAATCTTCGATAAAATTTTAATGAATTTCTATTATAGTATCAATAAATACCACAAATCATCGACAAAAAGGATAAATCTACTCAATCCTTGAATTCATCTTCGATTCACCTAAAATCTATCATGTTACCAGTAAAGATTGCATTAATAAGCTACAATTTACTGACAATAATTCTACATATAAAGCTAATTATTGATTTCTCTACTTTACATTGGATTTAACCCCTAAAGTTACTGTAATTTAATGAATTACCACATTGAAATTTGTTTACATAAATCCTGCAATAGCTAGATTTATTAAAATGCAGTAAGAATCTTTAATGAATTTCTCTTACATGCAATAGTAAGACCCTAATATCCCAACAAATATTTGATTAAGACTCCTCAATCGTAACCAATTATTAAACTTATCACATTTTTTTGGTAAATTACCAATCATTTCTCGTAAAACTCTACTTTTTATCTGTACATACTTAATATTTAACCATAATATTCTCCTTAAAATTGATATATTACTGATCATTTCGTGTAAAACTCTACATTTATCTGCACATACACAATATTTAGCCATTATTTATCCTTTAAAATTGATATATTACTGATCATTATTAATGATATCCAAATTATTATGACGTCATAATTAATCGATTAAATTTCTCACTCAATATTTCCACTAGTAACTTACTACATCTAAACTCGATATTCCAACTTGTAAAGCATACTAGAATTGATCAAAATTCCAATCCATAGTGATAAATCTAACCTTTCCATTATATCTAACACTCTGAAATATTCATACGTTGGAATACTCTCTCTAAAATTGATACAGTTCTCTTAAAAGTTTACGTCAAATTCTCAATAAATTCTTCAATTGAACTTCGATTAGATATAAAATTCATGAAAACTATATCGAGAATCCCAAATTTAAACTAAAATATTTAACAGGCTCTATATTATACTAAGTAGACATATATGATAAATTAATATACTTGCTATTATTCAATACCTTATTACAAGTTTTAGTCTAATTAAACACAAATTCCATATTAAAGCCAATTTAACAATAAAAAATATTTAATCGAATATCAAAACTTTCGGGTGCTGAATATCTTCGAACTTGTCTTCTGTCGTATCGTCATTAACTTCAATAGCCGCAACTGTTCTTCTCGGATAATAGATTTTCGGTAATTATTATGCAGTTCGGTTTACATAATAATTACCATTTCTCAGGTGTGAATTAGTTCGAAACATTCTTTGCGTCCACGTAAGTGACATTTTTGACATTGAATCGTCGAGTAGTTTCTCCGTATGTGACCTTTCACTTCACATGCAAAACAAGTAATTTTCTTTTTCATTTCCCATAAATAAGACATAAAATTCGTCACATACAACAGGTTTCATAAATTACCATAAAAAATAACAAAAAATATGAACAAATAATAAGTTAATTGTTAAAGTTTTCATTAAATTTATATTTTTCAAAGGATTTTTATTATTTTTAATTTTTTAATGTTAATATTCTTATTTATTATATCATTTTTTATCATTTGAACTTATTTTTTTAAAAAAAATGAGGTTTATAAATTTTTATTTAAATTAGATTTTTAAGTTTCTTAAAATATTTTCATTCACAATAATTTCGGGAAATATTTTTTATATGATTGCAATAATTTTTCCCCCCATTCAGTGACTTTGATCAATCTGTTTTTTATCAATTTCTGAATACCTAAAAATATTTTACTTGCAAATTATTCTATATTTTCCATAATTTCCGATAATCTATCATAATTTTCCTTATTTATAAAAAAGATTTTAAACTGGAATTTTATTAAAATTTCATTGCTCTTCTTTTCTACACTCTTATTCATGGAAAGGTGGAATATGATAAAGCGTTTGATTTATCCTCAAATTTCATATTTGTGCGATCGGCGGAGAATTTTCAACTATTTAAATAAAATATTCAAAATATTCAGTATTAAAAATTCAATTACGATTTTAGAAATTTATGCATTTGCTTTATCAATTTATTTTAAATTTTCAGCTGAACCGTTTTACTATTATAGAAATTGTTACAGGCTTAAACGAGCGGTAAATATGTGATTTATTTTATCGAAATCAGTCACAATTTAAAAGAAAAAATACCAATCTATCAAAATCTATCATAAAACTACAATTAGTAAAACACAAATAATTAACAGCGATTTTGAACTGCAATTATTTACAATGAGATCCGACTGACAATGAATGATTAAGGCATTCTAATAATAGAGTTATCAATCAATAAATAATCGTTGATGCTGCGTTCAGTTTATGTGAAATATAATCGATTGGATTTATGCCGTTTCTGAAAAGTTTTTGGAACAAAAGTAAGATAATTATGATTTATAAAATATAACTTAAAATAAAGTTCTAATCAATTCTTTTAGAGATTACCTTTAGAATTAAATTTTATTAGATTTTCAAAAAAGACTTAACAGAACATTAAAATTTTTTTAAAACATTTTCCAAAGACTTGAATTTCGATTAATATAATATCGGCTTTACAGGCACTTTTTGTGACTACCATATCTTAAATGGGCTTCTAAAAAACAGAAATTTTTAAGTCGAAAGTATTTTATTATAATAAACTGTTAATTTAATCACTAGAGTTTCGAGCATTTTAATCTAAAATTTTTAACATGATTACTAATATGAATTGTTATTTTTCTCGGAGTATTTATGGTGATTCAAAGGCATTCATTTTCT
Source organism: Schmidtea mediterranea (assembly GCA_022537955.1). Taxonomy (NCBI): domain Eukaryota; kingdom Metazoa; phylum Platyhelminthes; order Tricladida; family Dugesiidae; genus Schmidtea; species Schmidtea mediterranea. The sequence goes on from CM039679.1 coordinate 241,905,457, forward strand.
CAGAACTACAGTGCAACATTAAATATTAAATAATAATAATAATAATTGTTAGAAGTTGCTAAAACATCTTCTAAATTATCTTGAAAAACATTTGCATTTAAAACTCATTTTCCAAAAATTTATTTCTGATTCAATATTGTTTAATATTTAAACAAACTTTCAGGCATTGAACGAAATAATTTTAAATAATTTATCAGAGAGATTCAATATTATAATATTTATAAAAGTTGAAAAATTTTATATTTTACTAATAAAAACTTATTTTATCTTTTTAAAATTATTTTAATTAATTTAAATCTCTCTGACAAATAATCCGAAATATTCCATTTTCTGCTGAAAACACCTCAATAATATTGTTATTATTATCAGACAATAATAAAATATGTTAACAGGATACAAGCGCACATTGAACCCTAAATTAAAGATACTTTAGAAGAATATTTAAGAAATATTTATTTATTTCAAAAGGAAATGGAAATTGTAAATGAAGATATAATTTAAACTAAATTTTAATTAAAGTACATCGTAAAAATCTATTTTTAACTAAAATTTTAAAACATCTTAACAAATTCATTTAGATTTCGACTGTAAATGAGGTTTAAATATAACTTTAAATAAAAACAATAAATCTGAACAAAAAAATAAATGATGAAATATATTTCATTTGGATTATTAGAAAACGACAATCGAATAAATCTTACTATATATTTCGACAGATTCACTGTCATTATTACCTGATAAAATTCTGAGAATCTGAGTAAATCATAACAAGCTAATAAAATGATTACCAAAGAAATTACCAAGAAATGAATGATATATTCAGATATGGCAATTGTTGAGTGTTAATAAATAACACTAGTTGGTATTTCTACTTCTTCATACTCTTTAAAATCAATTAAAACAAATAATACTCCCAACGTATATCTATATTATGCAGATAAAAGCACACACCAATTATTACAAAACGAAATGTGTGCCTGAATCTGATGGACATCGCTGTGACTGTCTTGACTATGTGTACTTTATGACAATGATCACCTTTTTGATAATCTAATTTTGACTCGATTCAATTTGATCGCTTGCTCTCTTTAGTTTTCTTGTAAACTTATTTCAGCTTATTAATTACTTTTGAACCAATTGAAATCCTTTGTGGCCTCCCTTCAAGTTATTATACAATGAAAATTAATTAATCACCGTACCCGTGCCTTCCTTCAAATAATAATTCTCTTATTTGTTCCAATTAACCAGATAATGGTTTTTATAATTCATTTTTGTTTGCTTTTCTTATTTACCCACCTCGGGTTTTCCTTAATTAATTAATTAACAATTTCATGTTGTTTACATATTCTTTGTTTTTCGATCCCTTCTAAACGTTTTACAAATTTCTTATCGCCATGATCTTCACCATTGTTTAATCCGAACCGTTCTTAAAATTCAAATTTGGTAGTTGATTGATTTTCGGCCATTTCGCATTTTTACCCCGCTTAGTTCTAATTTTGACTTTCTGTTGACTGCTTCCAAGATACAACCTTTTAAAATAATTTTAAATTTACAACCCCAACACAATAGGAACACTTCATATCAAATAAGAAAAATTACGAGATGTTTAATATAAAAGTTGAATAAGGATGCATTCTGCATTGTATTTCGCGTTGTTTTATATATTGTTCGTTATTCTGCGTGATTTGTTTTCTTATCAACCCTCGCTTCACTGTCACGAATTTTACATAATTCTTTTATTTATTTAACTTTCTGCTGCTTAAGCTTATTTTTCATTTTATTAATTTTGTTTACTTTCCATACATGATTTTATTTATATTTCTTTAATATGTTATCGTGGAATTACACTTTATTTTAAGCGGTGTGCGTGTTTTAAATATTTGCTATTAAGTACCTGAAAATTATTATTTAAATGAAATTAATTTTTTTTTTCTTAGTTTAATTCAGTTTACTTTTTTAAAGAGCCCTCAAAAATGAATAATAATCTACGAAATAACGATGTAGTATATATATCCAGTGATATAGAGGAAATCATGAAAAAACAAAAAGCTTGTGGAGGATTCTCCAAAACAAACATGGCCGATATTCCTGGTCAGACTGGGGTTGTTAAATGTGTTAAAAACCAATGCATTACTGTTGAAGTGAAAGGACGCCAATTTGATTTTCATCCGGATCTTCTGAAATGTAAATTATTATTCAATAAAATTAAAAAATAAAGATTTTATGATTCTTCTGTATTCAACAGCTTCCATGATTTTTTCCAAAAAATCACTGAAAATAAATATAAATTAATTGATACATGAAAACAATATCTTTATATTAAAAGGATTTTTTTTTGTTTTTCACCTCTGATTTCTTTATAAGTGACATACTATTTTTTATTATTCAATAAAATTAACAAATAACAAATTTCACATCGAAATTATAACAAAATTATATCATTGACGAATGATTATATTAAATAGTGTTATAACCTTGATTACCGTAGACCCATTGAGTAGCCGAAAATTTGTGTTTTGTAGATTCTCAAAAATAAAATTCTGACTTAAAAGTGAACACAGAATCATGAAGATTTTCTACAAATTAAAGATATTTTTCAAAAATATTTGTTTTTTATTATTGTAATTACTGAAATTCATAATTTTATGTTTTGGAATGACAACCATGTCACAGCCAGTCTTCATACTCTTTGTCTTCTTCTTTAGACTACAAATTTTTTTTGAATAAACCAATATTATCATAACTTATAAGCGGATTTCGAGTACGAAATTTTCATCCTGAAAATTGCATTCTTAATTAGCAAAAATATCAATAATACACATCACAATAACGTTTATTTTAATTCAAATCACTTGCCAATGCAATCCTTTCTTTTAAGGAATAAATTTACCAACGACAGATCGGCATTTTATTCTAAAATTTTCTTTTGATTTGACTTGACTAACCTCGTTGAATTTTCGCCTCGACTAACTGGCAATAATCTTCGTTTTTATACTGGCTTCTATTTTCATAAATAACACAAATAAGGTGAAAAGATTAGGTAATTTATTTTCGCAACCGTTTCTTGTCTTTCTGCTAACCACAAACAAAACAAATTTTCATTATTTATTTCAAAGAAAGATTAATCTCCTTATCTCCACGTGCCTCGGGTTTTCTACATAACTAATTAATTATTCATTAATTTTTATTTGTTGAATATCTTTTCTGGGGATTTTATTTTACCATATTTATATTCGTCTCTTTGCTTGCTATTTGTACATACATGATTCACCGGAATATATAAATTTTTATTTGATATTTGCTTGCATTTACTTATTTATTGTAAGTCTTCAAATTTTTTATTCTTTATATTGATACGCTTTCTACTTCTGTGCGCTTTGATCTTCTATTGCACCATTCAAAACAATCACAACAACAACAACAACAACAACAACAATAATAATAATAATAATAATAATAATAATAATAATAATAATAATAATAATAATAATAATAATAATAATAATAATAATAATAATAATAATAATAATAATAATAATAATAATAATAATAATAATAATAATAATAATAAATGATAAACTTTAGTATAAATTTATCAATAATGGAATCATTTTTAAAATATAATTTCAGCATTGTTTATTCATAAAAAGAAATATGAAATACTTTGACCTAAAAAAGTCCTGAAAATTCCAAACAAAATTTAACAAGTCTTTCGCTACCTGCTTATTCTCTCATTGAATCTTTTATTTTCAATTTTTCTTTTGGTTTATTTCTTATTTCAATCTTGTGTTTTTGTAGATTCAATAATCATTTTTGAAAGTAAAAATAAGTTTCGGAATACAAATTGGATACTGGTAAAGAATTAATGGCAAACTTTTAGGATAGCAAACGAATTTGTTATAATGAAAATAAAAACATTAAATAACATTCGATTGAACGAATAACATTGAAATATTTGAATAATTTTTCGGTTACTCGGATATTAGGAAATATAGCTAAATTCATCCCCTTTGTAAACAGGCTAACCAAAACCTTATCCGTCAACCAGCATCACTTATGTATCCGTGCTGGGTGCACAAAACTATATAACAGAGCCATTTCAAATGTTTTGAACAGGTTTGATTCAGTAAAAGTTTGTTGAATATTTCTCCGAAATAATTTTTGTATAAAGACGTCTTTCTTATTTTTTTATTTTCAAGAATCAAAACTGTGAAAATATATTTTCTATTCCTATTATATTAAATATTTATTATCGACTTATTATTCTAGGTGCACCCTCCGGATCATCACTCCCCCCTTTAGTAAATTGATTAATTTTTTAAAATTTATTAAAATATTTTCAGAATACTGAATACTCAAGCTATGAAGTAAGCATTAGTATACTAATTTATTGAGATGAGACCATATTAGTCAGTTGACATGGAGCCTAAAATTTGATAGGCCTTCTCCACCTGTAAAGTGTTTCCAATAGAATCACTAGGCATAAAACGTTTTTATTATAACAAAGATTCATTAAAGACTAATCCTAATAAAATATAGATAAATATGTGCAGATTAAAGGAATAAAGTTATGTCATAAAATATCTTACGGTGGAAGGTATGAGTGTTCATAAAAGAGAATGTGAATCATTTCTGAGTGTGATAATTGGATGACCATTTCTAATGAATTTATAATACAAAATAAATTTTTTGGCAGCTTGTAATTGTTAAGAAAGGTTTGACATCTGTTGGGCATTTCCCCAGTAGTCATCATATAATAACTTGTATGAAATTTATTTATTTGTGATTCAATAAAGAAGTCATATTTTGAGTATCTAGATTGATAGATATGTCCAAACCGTTGAATGAATAACAAGAATGCAAATTTTTTTTATTAATTATGGTTTTAAAAACTTTTAAACGAATCTGAAATTGTTTTTAACGATATATTAATAAAAGATTTTATATTTTGTAAAATGTATTATATTTGATATTTATCAAAGTGTAGTGTTAGTAGTTTATAGTTAATATCAGGAATTTTAATAATAATGAAGAAATAATCATTTCTACACTATTATATATTAACTAAGTTTGGCAACGATTTAATTAAAAAATGCCAATAAAACACTCTTTATACGATATATTTCGGCAATTTAACTGCCATCTACAGGCACAAAAAACCAACTCAATATTATGGATTATTTAAATTTATTTAAACAAATTATTTTTATTTTTTAAATTAAATATTTTAATTAAACATTTTAATAAATAAATATTTTTAACTTTTTAAAGTTTTTTGATAAATAATAAACTTTTTAACTATATTATAATAAAATATTAAAATAATGAAACAATTTAAAAAAATTTAATATTGTAAATTTTAATTTTACAAATTGCAAATAATATTAAAATTTTAAAAAATATTTTAATAAAAAATATCAATTTTGCCAAAATTTAAAAACATTCAAAACATTCGTAGTCATAACACTTTGCACATTAATCTAAGGATCCAATGACCTTATCAACAATGCTTCACACATCACACGTCCAAAATAATTATTAAAACTTTTCAACAAAACTTTAAAGTCAGACATTCCTTTTTCACTTTTATAGCCTCTATTGTACTCACTAATATTAGTCAAACCATTCAATCGACAATACTCAAGAATTCGAGTACCGAAATGACGGGAATTCTCTTCAACATATTATAATTAAAAATTTTAAATAATAATTGAATGACCGAACTTGAAGGGTTAACATTCAATGAATAAGAAGATGACCTTTTAAACGTCATATATAAAAATTATGTAAAAATTATGTAAAAGATATGTAAAAAAATATGTAAAAATTAAATTGTAAAATGTTTCAATGAAAAGTTTTCTTGTCCTCCCTAAAAGAATCTTGGTTTAATTTTTAATTCAATACACTTAGCAATGTATGATAAATACTTTTTATCCTACTTATAAAAAGTATTACTTGAAAATTTTCAAAGATATCATTCAAATCCTACAAATTGAATGAGTTTCGCATTTATTCAACTATATTTTTTTTGGATTTTATTTTTTCTGAAGGTGACAAGATAAAGGTATAATTTACACTTTAGCTGCGTGCTTGAGTGATCAAAAGAGTTTTCTTACCCGCTGGTTGCATGATTTACAAAGAGAGTGTTAATAAGCTGTTAGAAATCCCAATAATCAAATTTCATAATTTAAATTATGTCATTTCTATCCAGAAGTCAAAAAATACATAGATCCCACTAACACAAAAAGTGTTATATTTTTTTTGTATAAATAAATTAAAAGCTTGTACATGTTATAATATAAAGCATATAATAAAGACGACACAGGAGGTTTAATAATAACAGAATAATAGAAAACAATGTTAAAATATTTCTAATGATAATGTAAAATCAAAATCCCTATCAATTAATTAATTTAACCATTTTATTAATATTAACCCGCCATTTACCAAGCCATTTTAGAACGTCGCATACCAAGCCGGTCATTTTGACCGACTTATATGCGGTGAACACAGATTATTTATATGTTATAATTGTAAAGATAATAATGAAATATAAATAAATAATGTGAAATCCCGCGTCTCTAAATTGTAGCCTGCTAAAAAGCTAATTTCTAAGCACGCATATGTCTAATGCCAAAACTTTTATATGCCGTGCGATGTTTTCCAAGTTATATGTATATTATCAATAATTTGAATTTTGTAATTAATTTTCCAAATATTGGAGATTTTATGAAAGACTTTTGTTTTATAATAATAAATTTTGAATAACATAATCAAAATAATTATTTAAACCTTTTGATTGATTGATTTGCTGGTCATTTTGACCGGCTTGGTACGGCATGGGTTAATAATTTTAAAATAATTTTTTAGATATCTATTGATAATCCTAATCAAAGCCTCCCCGATCCATCAATTAATATTGTAAGATTTAGTCATTATAGTATGAAATTTTTTTTTCAAAATTTTTTTGAACTTCCTTTATTCTATTTTTTAAATGATACCCATTGTAATATATTACTAGATGGCAAAAGATCAATGTTAATGTTTTCGGAATAAATATAAGTTTTTGGTATAGTTGTTAAGTTAAAACGGATTTTTGTAATGTGTTTTGCTTAGATAAAGGATTTTGCGAGATTAAATTATTTTTACTTGACAAAAACCATGATTAACAATATCCATCAGTCATATATTACAATACACAAAATTATGAATATGATAATAATAAAATAATAATTGATAATAATTAAGAATTAAGATCCTATTAAATAATTAATATTTTATTCACGAGAAAGCGGAACTCAAACACAAGTTTTACAATATACTTCGACAGTTTTCCTTTCATCATCAGGTAGGATTGAAAAACCTTTAGATATTGTTGATTTTATAAACAAATAATACAATTTTTATTAATTTTAAAAATATTTTTTAATTTTGACTAATTTAAAATTTTAAAAATATTTTTATTTTATTAGTATTTTTTTCATTTTTACAATATTATAATTTTAATCTGAAGAATCTGTTAGAAACTTTTTAAATTAATTTAGTTTAATAATTTAATATACTTGAAAACACAAAAACAATTCACATTATGCAATTTACCACCCAAACTATTTTAAAATATTTATGTTTGTTAGAGTATAAAATCTGTGGACATCATATTTTAAGTGTAAGGGAATTTAATGAACTTCTTCAGTTCGCTATTTCAAAGTCAATTTTTTTCAATATTAATAAAGTTCTGTTAATTTACAGTTTTTGAGATAGGGTAGGCATATCTCACATGATAAACACTTTGAAATGTCTTAATTTAAGCACATGTTTGTAGCCTAAAATGTTTATATCGGATAGACTTGTCACACACATAAAAAAAAAGACTCCACATAAAATGAACTCTTAAAAATTCAAATATTACTTATTTTTATAATTGTTTTTCCTTAAATTTGCTCAGTTTACTAAAATCTACCTTCATTTTTATAGCCAATTTTAGTTTTTTTTATATAAATTTTGATTAATTAACATTATTTTAACTATTAAATTAAAATTAAGTTTTAATGCAAATAAAGATCTAGAAAGATATTAAATTTTATCGGTATTTCTTTCCAAGAACGATATTAATAGTATTGAGAAAAATTATGAGTGAAGAAATAAATGCCATTACCTCCAATAAAAATAATGATAGTAAAATTTCTGAATGACAATTAATCGACAAAAAATGCTCCTTAACTTGCATTAAATAACAATTTGTTGTTAACTCAGATGGCTATAGTTACGATATTAATAAACATCTGTTTGTTTTAATAATAAATAATTATTGGGAATTACGAATTTAAACCTACAACTGGCGACCACGCTAAAAATATTTATGCCGTTACATAGCGACAAGAAAAGAAATTAATAGTTGAAGCATTGCCGAAAAAAGCACAGGATTCATTCAATTTCTATATTCGAAAATATGATGGGCGAAGTATCGAAGATGCATCAAATTGAATTAAAGATATCGAAGAATGGATCCGAATGAACAATTTGTGCATCATTAGTGTTTTCGATTTGTTACTGTCTGATAAAGCTGAAGTTTTATGGCATGATTTCAAAACAGATGCAGTTACAAAGGAGGAAGCAAAATCATGGTTTTTAGATACATTTACAATAAAGAAATCAATTACCAATATGATTGTGGAATTGGCCGAAATTAATCAAAAAGAAGATAAAAAAGATTTGCTACATTTCAAATCAGGGTAAGAAATCTTTTGGAAAGTATTTATGATTCAGGATCTAGTCGTGAAGAAATTGTAAAAGATATTATTTCTAAACGAGCTAGAGGTACGTCGTTTAAAGATAAAACAATTTCTCAACCAGTTATGAAAGTAGAAGATATTCGCAATTTGGCCAAATTATATGAAAATTACCACATTCTCGTCAGAGATTTGTGGATGCTCTACAAAAGAAGAGTTACTCGGATGCGTTGAAACAGAATAATTTAAATAATGGGGCCAAAATCGAAATTTAGATAGCAAAACGTCAAGATATCATAATATGGATAGAAAAAACTTTGGAATCAGAAATATTGTTGCCGAACCAATCGTGTCTAACAAACATTTTGAAAATAAAGTAACTTATAATTATGAGAATTATCCAGCTATTTCTAATAGGAGATATAATAATGAGAAGATTATCAATGAAAATCAAAGATTTCGACTATTATTTTCAATGAAACATCAAGCAAGGAAATTATACAACAAGTGTCATGGATTACCTGAACCAAAAGAAGAAATTTTATCACCGGGTCACTGCTACTGTTACCACTGTTACTGTCACCACTTACGTTTCGAATGCCCATGGAAAAATAAATGTCTAATATGTGGAAAAGATGGACACTGTCATTTATTAACAAATGGAAGCCACAATTATAATAGACCAATTATGTGCATTCATGATGAAAATAGTGATTTGTATCGCGAGGAAGAGGTAATAGATCATGACGTTATGCAACAAAAAAACAAGAGCAACATTTCGTCAATGGGGTTGAACCAATAAATAATAATCTAAATCGAAATGAAGATAGAAAAGATGTGATGTATCAGACTAGTGGTGAAAGACAGTGGAGTAGAATGAAAGTTGGAAATGTTAAAATTGATATGCTATGGGATTCAGGAGCTGCTATGACAGTTATGAGTTAAAGGTTGTGGCAAAAGATTGCAAAACAAGTTTTAGTAGATACAAATATTATACTTAGCAGGGTGTTTTCTGAAATGGGAGAAAAACCGATGGGATCAACATGGATAAATATTAATTTGAATGGTAAGTATCGATTAATAAATGTGTTAATAGTTGCAAGAATTCATCCAAATTTTATAGGCGGAATTGATGTTATGAAGAACTTTGGTATAAAGCTGATGTAAGTAAATAATATTGATGCTTCGCTGATTTTAGAAAAATATTCAACTGAAGATAGAGTAAGAAACGCGTTAAAATGTATTCAGAATCCAGAAAGCAACAAGCTGAAAATCTTGATAACAAAACATGGAATGATATTTATGGCATTGACATTTGATCTGGGTCACACAAAAATATTAAGCCATGAGATTACTGTCAATGGGTCACCGATTTTACAACATAAAATTGACGAAGTAGTTGGAAAGTTAGTCGAAACAGGAGTGGTAAGCCAATGCCAAAGTTCGTGGAACTCTCCGCTAGTGATTGTTGGAAAAAAAACGGATTAATATAAATATGTGTGGATAACAGACAACTTAACGCAGTTACAGAGAAATTTACATTTCCAATGCCAGATATACATCAGCTGCTTGATTGCTTATCTGATTCACAGATATGTTTGTCAATAAATCTTTTACAGGCTTACTATCAGGTAGAATTAAATGATATATCTAGGAAATATACAGCTTTTAGTACTAAACAAGGACAATTTTGTTTTAATCGCATTTCTTTTGGTTTAGCAACAGCTACAGCCACATTCCAAAAACTGATGCATGAAAATTGGCAGGTTTAATTTTCAACGGTGTTATTGTATATCTTGGCGATATATTAGTATATCAGAAATTGGAGAAGCAACCTGATGAAATACTAGACGAAGTTTTTAGACGTATTCTGAAGTCAGGATTAAAAGGAACCCAGAAAAATGCAAATTTTATCAAAAGGAACTTAATTTTCTTGGTCAAACTATAAGTTTAGAAGAAATTAGAACAAATAATTTGAAGATTGAAGAGATTTTAAAAGCAGAATCCCCAAAGTGTTTGTCTAAATTAAGATCATTTCTTGGATTAGCTAATTATTATCGTCGGTTTATTATAGAATATGCCGAAATAGCGGCGCCACTTTATGCGGCGATTTCAGGATGTGATAAAAACTTACATTGGACTGGTCGTTGTTAAAGAAGTTTCAATGAGTTAAAAATGAAACTCTGCAAACCACCAATTTTAGATTATCCTAGAAAGAATCTCAAGTTTTGGAGCAGTTGGAGTAGTTTTGAGTCAAATAAAAGAGAATGGAGACGAAACAGTAGTTACCTATGGATCACGGGATCTGTCAGCACATGAAAAACGTTATTGTGTGACTAGAAAAGAATTCTTAGCATTACATGAGTATGTCATGTATTTCAAACAGTATTTGTATGGAAAAAGATTTAAATCAAGAACAGCTCACAAGGCCTTGATTTTCATGAATACAACGAAGAAACAAATTAGTCCTCAATTCCAAACTTAGATGGCAAATCTATCAGAATATGATTTCGAGATTCAATATAGAAAAGGCAGCGAGCATAGTGATGCGGATGAACTATCAAGAATTGGTGAATCATTATGCTCACAGTGTCAAACAAAACACGATGATGCTAAAAGCTCTAAATCACGCATTAAATATATAAATTATATGTCGAATACTTCAAACGAGAATCTTATGGAAAAAATCAAGTCCAAACAAGGTGATCTGAATTTCAAGGAAGTCAAAAATCTAATTAAAGGTGTTATTGAAAATTGTTCAGATAGTGCTAAAGCTAGTTATGTGTATAAAAACAAGGAAAATTTAAAGATAACAGATGAATTTCTAGTGTTAGAAAAAAGAAATAATATTTTAGTATTAATTCCTCCTGACCATGCTGAAGATTTTGTAATCAAAATTCATGAAGATCTGTGTCACCTTGGATAAAAAAAAATTTATAATTATCTTAAAGATAATTATTTTTGGCCATCTATGATTAATACTATAAAAGAATCTCTAAGGAAATGTATGGTTTGTGCGAAAAGAAAGATAAGTCCAAGGAAAACAAAAGAACTAATGATTCCTAGACAGAGTAGAAATTTCTTTGAACAAACTGTAGTAGATATCGCGTACATGGATAAAACAGAAACTAACAAAAAGTATGTAGTTGTTATCATTGACAGATTTAGAAAACTGGTGAGCCTAACTGCAGTATCTAGAATGCATGATCAACGTATATTCAAAGTCATATTAGATAATTGAATATATAGATTTGGTAAACCAATCAGAGTTTTGACAGATGGAGGTAGGAACTTTGAAAGTGCCTATATGAAGAAAAAAATGACAGAATTAAACGTTAAGCAAGAGTTTGCCTCTCCATATCAGCATCAATCAAATTACTGGCGTAACGTGTAATACGAACAGTAAGAGATATGATCACAATATCCTTAAAAAGTAAATGTGAAGAAAGAAATTGGTATGAATTACTACCACGGATTGAATTTAATATAAATGCTACTCAACAAAATTCCACGGAATTGTCACCGTTTGAAATAGTGTATGGAAGAAAAATCAATATCTTTTCCAGATTTAATGTCCAAGAAACAAGTAAATAAGATTTAAATGATAAAGCTAGGATAAATTTAGATAAAGCATAAATAAAATTGAGTCAGTTTCAAAAACGGTTGTCAAGAGATTTTAAAGAGGGAGAAGGGGTTTTAGTTTGAATAGAACCACACAAAAGACAGAAAAATGATTTTCAAAATGAAGGACCATTTCAAATAATCAGATTTATATTTCCTCATCAGGTTGAGCTCCAGTGTTATATCGGGATAAAACAACGCAGAATCGAGTAGTTAAAGAAGTGGACAAAACCTTAAAGAGGGGGAAGTTACGATATTTAGAAATATCAGTTTGTTTTAATAATAAATAATTATTGGAAATTACGAATTTTGCTATGGATGATATTAAACCTACAATTGCTACTACTGTGTTTGAATGATAAAGACGACATTATTTAAATTTTATTATTTGTACAACTTTTGCATACATGAAAAAATTTAATTTTTATATTTTAACTAAATTTGGAATTAATTAACAAAATTTATTAATTTCGTAATTAAATCCAACATAACTCCCCTCAAAAATTGGGCTCCTACTGTTTTTTTTGAAAGGTTTTTGAAAGCCTTCCAATTTTAGCGATATGTCTATGCCCCCATAATATTCAATGATCGAACTGTTGGCGCTGATTAATGTTCGGTTTCCATTCAGATTCGGTTCAAACAATTTTGATGACAATACACTTGCATCTGCACCCGAGTCTATGAGGAAATCAACGCTGTTGTTTGAGACAATAGCTGGAACGGTGAAAGTTTGATTTTGTTTCGGATTATAAGTTGATGTGATCTCAAAGATTTAAGTTACCGACTTTACTGGAACCCTTTCTCGTTTCCCTGTTTCTGATTCTTTTGTTCACATGAACACAGTGGCTGACATTTCCGGGTTTTTTCTCCAAACGTTCTATAATAATAAAATAGAGTAGTTTGTAATTGAGGAGCTGATTCGAGTGTCTGGCTGCATTTTAGTTCTGCTATTTGGTCTTCGATGTTGTTCATTTAAGTTAGGTTGAGCATCGCTTTTTTTGATCCATGAATTTGTCCGCTATTTTTGAATGCATCCAAATGTCTTCTTCTGATTGAAGGACTAATGCATTTTGTATGTTTTCTTGTAGTATTCTGAGAAATAGGTTCTTTAGTAGGACTAAAGATATAGTTGCATTGCAGTGTTTGAAAATTTTAGTGAGGATGTCCCGGATTGCTTCTGAAGGAGTTCGATCTCTTAAATAACGATAGTTTAAAATACTTTGCAGTCAGATCAGTCGCCACTTTATTTGTTTTTTTTAATTGTTTTTTTAATAGCTGAAGTTAATTGCTAATTTTAGTTAGTAACTTAAGCAAGTACCATGCATGTCATAATGGCATTTGGTACAGAGAAAGGGGTTTAATAAAAACAATAAAATTGATATTCTTTATAATTTGCATTTATTTAATTAAAATTTTATATTCATATTATAGGATAGTTTTTTGCCAGAAGTTCCAACAGATGATCAGGTAATTATATAAATTACAATAAATGAATATTTTTACTAAACAGTAAGAATCAAATCATTGTTGAATATAACAAACAAATAACAATTATTCAATGTAAAAGGAACGTCATTAACGTAGATAATGAATAAAATCACAAGTTGTCCTTATTCAGGGTTATTAGCATTTTATATTCCAGACTTTTAAAATTGAAATTATTGTTCCCATCTCACACCTATACTATGATGACCATACGTGTCATGTTGTGTGTTACATGTCAAAATTGTGAATAGTTGCCCCACATTATCAACTGCACCACATTTCAATCACGATTTCTTTGGGTGCTGTTTTAAAAAATCGATTTTTATAAATTTTTTAAGCAAACTGTGTTGTTTTTCGGATATCGATATTTAAGTAAACGTATAATGTATTTTATATCATTTTTTAAACCGTAGAACCCCCCCCCCCCGTAACACATTCACTCTCAAGAAATTTGGTCACTGTGACTTAAACTCATAATAAGAACAAATCAAAACATAGTTAACGAATCTTTTAATTTATCTTTGCCATTATTATATAACTTAAGCAAGTTCATCTTATTTAGTATCTTACATGTTAATTAGGTTTACATTAATCCCAGGAAATATGAAAAATGGTTCATCTGATTTCGTTTAAGTGATTTTGACATTAAGTATAATTAAAAATAAAAAAAGATTAGGCTTGCCCAAGTATGTTCTAAGGCCATGACGCGCCAGGTATAATTATTCACGTAACATTATACAGTTTAAATGACACCATGCTTCGATAATGTAGCTATTGTGATGTTACAGCGAAAACCTGACACTTTGACCTCATTTTAGGAGTGGCACGATCATTATATTTTACGAATAAACGCGAGCTCTGCTCACCGCTTATTGTGTCTGGTAATCAATAAATGCATTATTCATCTTTTCTCATTTTTTCTTTATAGGATTTTTAATAATAATATTATTAATAATAATAATAATAGTAAAAATAATAATTAATACATGAATAGAAACCAACACCAATTTGTCCAATCATTGAAATATCAGTTGTCATCATACTCAGACCGGTGTCGGCAATAGTTAACCTTCCAGAATCTTTATCAGTAATAATTTTGATCATCAACTCTTTGGCGGTTTCCAAAGCTGATGGAACTCTTAAACTTTTGTAGTGGATCTTGTCTTAAGCATCGCATGAATTTGAAATTGCTTTTTGAAGGAAAATTTCTTTATTCGAATAAAATTGTTGATTATTAGGCCCATCAACTTTCAGCATCGGTTTCATTCATGTTTTTCAATTTATAGTTATCCATAAACAAATATTTAAAAGTTTCCAGAGTATTTATTTTTCATTAAATTCCAATTTAAAAAATTTCCACAAAGACGAAATATAAACACAAAAACTAAATTAATTCGATCAAACAAAACTTCAATAATCCAATATTCGATAATTTACACAGTTTTAAGAAACGAAAAATATAGAAATTCAATGACGTTTTAACGCGCACACAGACGCGAGCAGATCATTCACAACAACGTGCGCACAGGCAATTAATAATTTTTGCTGGCCGAAACAATAATAATAAAAATAGTAATAATATTAATAATTAATCTACCCAATTATGCCAACATTAAATAGACATCGCTTTTTCAAACCATATAAACAGGCTCATTTTAAATTCTCAGCCAGCCTCAATATTTTTAATTGATTTAACGAAAATTAACCCTTTAAGCCCATCAGATTTGACCCCTGGTTCATAAAACCGACAATAAAGTTGACTTAATGGCAAAATGTATGGTGTTTTGTCGAAAACTGACTAGAAATTCGATCTTGGCCCCCTTTGACCATATAGGCTCATTAGTCTCATTTTGACCATAAATTCCTAGATGTTGACATTAGAATTGACTTTTTAATGCAAAATTAGCATAAATATGACTGAAATCTGACTTTAAAATGAAACACCATCCTAACCCATTTCAACGACAAAACCACCCAAAATACCATGACATCATGGTTTTTGAGCCCAAATTCGTCTTTTTGGTCCAAAATTAACCAAAATATGATGTTTTACTAAAATCGGATTATTTAAACAAAAATTCCAAGTTTTTAAAAATGGCGATCACTTCATTTAAACAAAAATGGTGATGACGTTTCATAACCTTTGACATCACATGACCATGACATATTACACAATAGTGTGATTACATAACCACACGTGCCATGCAAATATTGGGGGTTATGTAATTGTAAAGTGATCATATATATGCTACTTAAAAGAAGATGATTATGTAATGGTGTGTGATTACATCTCCATTATCAGCTCGAGTATTATGCAATCCACACAGGGGTCCCGTTGGGCCGAATAGCTCACAATATACTAATAACATGAAAGTCAATCATAACTTAAGATAAAAAATGGGTTTAAAACACAAATTCGAGCAAATGAATCAGTAATAAATCAAGTATAAATATACATTCCCACTTTATTCTCTTTACTATATCCGACAACACATGCTGTTTGTTTGTTAGAAAATAGGGGGTTTAGTTTATTTTTAATTACATGTCTACTGTCAAAAACTGAACCGACTTCGCAAAGTTGAGTTAAGCCTTTACACCAAGCCTCACCTCCAAGCACATATAAGATTAACTGTAGGACTTTATGAAGTTTTCTTAACTTAAATTCTGGTTCTAACTTTGTTTTTAATCCGATTCCTATCTCTCCAATTTCTGCAACATTTCCTATTCAAGTAAAATTTTAAAGAGAAGATTGAAATCAAAGTCTTCGATTTTTTATCCAACAAATTCCACAAAGAGAAGATCAAATCCCTACAAAAATGATGAACAAATGCAATATTTAACAATAAATAATATGTTGTTGATTAAATTTAATTAGTTTATTATAAATAAGTAATAAATAAGTAATAAATAATAAATAAGTAATAAATAATAAATAAGTAATAAATAATAAATAAGTAAAAATTAATATTATCAAAATATGGAAAAATTGTAAAAATTATAAATTAAAACTCAAATTGTAAAATACTGATTCATTATTATTTTTTATTAGACCCTCGTTTCGATATGCTATTCAACAAGCCCCTATCCCGCAGTCCCAAAATATATTTCCAATGACAATAATGTAGGTATTTTATTCGTTTAACCATTGTATTCATATGGAAATTATTAGCATTTTTTAATTTTTGTTTTAATTAGCAGTCATTATATGATCCACCGCGAGATGAGGAGGTAATTACTATTCTTTCAGTTATATTTAATATTTAATATTATAAACATAAAGTATCACTATGATTTATTATTTTTTTTTTTAAATTAACGTTTTTTATCAAATTTTGTTCAGGTTTGCTAAAGAATTTAAAATTGAGAGGAGAAAGACATAACTTCAATATTTGTAATATATTTCGACAGCTTAACTCTCTTTTATCTGACATTGATAATTTCAGTAATGACTGTGATAATTATAGGTTTATTAGTTATTATTTAATTACATGTGCAGAATGAAAAAAATAATTATTAATTCTGATCTAAGGTGTTATTTTACTTGTAATGGCTTTTACACTAAATACATTTGAAAGTCTCCGCGCCATCTCTCTACATAACATAAGTTTGAGAGGATACCCGAATTATTGGAAATAGTAATATTATTGAACAAAATAAGGAATGCAAGTTGAAATTAGACCTTTTCAATTTTAAAGTGTTAGTATCTAAAAAAACTATTAATAACTTAATGCTTTGATGATAACATACTTAATGCATTAACCGCATGTATTTTAATTTCAATTAATTTCATTAGAATTAATAAATTTAACACATATAAACATATAAACACACTAACTCACCTTGAGGTTGCTTGTAAAATAGTTACTGAGACAAACCCTACACTATAGAAAATCAAAAAGTGACAAATAAAATAATGCACATTAACACAACCTATAATAAAACATGCATGTAAACTTCTAACATGTAGCCATCAGAATTTGAAAAAATCCATATAATAAATTAATTTATAGACATTTTGAGATATTTTTAGAAAGAAAAATGGCGGAAAAATTTTTTAATTTAAATTTTGAGGTTTTTGCTAGGAAATTTCGAGTAAATGAGGATGTATCTTCATAAGATTTACCATTAAAACTAAAATTAATTTAATTTTTCAGACATTTCTGTTGAAAAAAAACAAAACCTGAAATCCGAAAAAAATATATATTGTAAATTTTATTAATAAGTTTTAAAAAATAATCATAAACCCAATTATTTTGTGTACATGCTTGAAGATTTTTTTCAAAAGATATATAAAAGATATAATTATTTAATGCAATTAATAATTTTTATAACTTCAAAAATAATTTAACTCACTTTTTTTGAATAATTTCCGAAAAATAAGTTATCATAAAATAAATCATTTCCTGAATATTTATAATCATTATTAATAATAATATACATAAAATTGTAGATCAAAAGTTATAATTATAAGTTTGAATAATGATTTAATTTCCTTGTAAAATCGTAATTCAACTCTTAAAACTTTATAACTTTAAGCTTTAAACTTTAAAAAATAACTTACTTTGCAGCCATTTCAGAAATGGGTGAAATCCATTGATTTTTCACAAAAATAAATTCCAATAAGTTGATTTAAGTTTCAACTTACATTATAGCGGAATTTATCTGAACTTCGCTTGGTGTATCAGAAATACACCAATCAATTTATTTAGAATGATAGCGACATTTGTCTATCATGCCAATATGAAAATACATAAGGAATTGGTAAAAATCATAGATTAAGAATTAAAATTTTATAATTCATAGTGAAAATAAATCTGGGATTAACGAAATGATAATTTTATTTTGAGTTTGATGGCAACAAAAAAATATTTATGAAATATATCTGTAAATTGAGAAACAATGAGATGATGGATGGAGTGAAAGCAAATGAAGATAAAAATCTACCAATGATAGAGATAGTGATGCCAAACAACATATGCAAAGACCTGAAACAAAGCACCATTATATATTTATAGTTTATGATCATCATAAGTAAATTATTTTTATTACAGTTGTTTACTTTTAGGAAATCGTCCCAATTGAATTTGACACATCCGTGAGTTTCAAATAGGTATATCATTTATTTAATGACACTTGTTGCGGTTTAGAAAATCGAGCCTGTGCCCAATATCAAAATGGTCGATAATAAAGTAGTTTATTTTTATTTAAAATAGCTTTAAAAAATTTGTGATTTTTAAAATTTTTTAAATTAGACTTGAGGGTCTGACGGTCAGACTCTGACCGTTTGCGATTGGTCAACGCTATAAGGTTTCTGTGAGCTCCGTAGCTCTTTTGTAACATTATTGTTATGACAGTTTTGAAACTCTAATCTGTATCTAGGCCACTAAACTGGCGCTTTTATTATTGCTTTTTCCATATTTTCGTAAACCTTTTCACATATTTCGGTTTCCTTCCATCACTTTCCTTCTTTACAAAAATTAAAGGAAAATATACTCAAGGATTCAGATTTGGAAACTTATTGTAGTCATATTGACGCTCTTATCGAATAGATGACAACACGATTTAAAGACTTGAAGGAACTTGTAATACCAGCATGTATAATTATTCCATTTTTATCAGAGGTAGAAAGTGTCAGTCAAAATTCAAAAGAGCAGTTTATTGAGCTAAAAAATGGCTGTGAGGTCAAAATAATATTCAATCAATGTGATTATGATGCTTTTTGGGTTCGCTTTCGCCATCGAAACCCTCTTTTGTGGAAAGAAGTAAAATTACCGATTATGGCATTTCCTTCATCGTATTTAGTGGAAAATGATTTTAGCGCAGTAATGCATTTTTTTAATAAAGGGTTAGGGTCCCCATTGTTTTATTATTATCATTATCATTACTGCATAATTATTACTATTATTATACTTATTATTATTATCATTAATATCAATATTTTACTACATAATAATTATTATTGTTATTATTACAACATTATCATTATCATTATTATATTATTTTTTTTTCTAAAGGCACTTGAGTGCCATTTTTCATTTCAATATACAAGACTTAATGTAGGTATAGCGTTTCCAAACTAAAGTTTTCAATTAATATTCGGTCATAGTGCGACCAGAGTTTTTTGGTTTTGCTAAAACTTCTGTGACACTAGTGACGAGACCAAAAATGAGGTAGCGACTCATACTTTGAGAAGCCCTCATTTACTGCATATTGTTTAAAATATGGAAAAAGTATCCACTTATCTTTGTCTAAAATTTACTTTAAAATTTATGATATTTATCTATAATATTTTGCATAGTCGTTTCTATATTTTGATTGGCTCGTATTACAATAATTCACAGTGATATACGATTTCTTGAGTGCTACGATGGTTGACATTTCAAAAAATATTTCTAAACAATGGAATAAAGAGTTAAATTCTAAATTCTAAATTCATTAATTTAGTCTCGTAAAGTTATTATAATTTTTTTTGGCAATTTAAATATTTTTAAAATGTTTTCTTTTAGGAAGTTGTAATAAACGCATTTGACAAATTCGTGAGTTTTCGATATGTTGAGAATTATTTGTTAACAAACTTATTATAATTTAGAACATTGAGCTTGTACCAGATACCAAAATACTAGAAAAAGTAATTAAGTTTTTTTTTTAACTGACCCCCTCTTATGAATAATTTTATCTAATCTTAACGTTATTGGGTTTTATTAAAAATTAAAGTTTCAAAGATCCGTCATCCCGTGTTCAAATAAATGACAGTAACACTCAACATAAATATAACAAGTTTCTATATGATAAATAACTGTTGGGGCCCAGAGCTTCAAGTAAATATGTACAAATTGATAACTAGGAATAAAGCTTTCAGTAAAATTTGGCTTCGATGGTTAGCTATTATATATTTATATCTTTCGGCTGCGAGGTTTTATTTCGTCAGATTCACGAATGCCAGGAGATCCAGATTCTGAAATTATGATTATGCTATTCTCTGCGTCTGAATCCAAATGTGCATTTAACAGCATGAGCAATATCCAAATATGGAAGAAGAAATACATAACAAATTCAACAATTAATTCAATATTTGAAATGGGCCCTTTGACTCTAAAAATTACTTCAATCTTTGTGGCAATGATGCAACTAGGTTATGACAAGGCTTGTTCAACACATAATCTTGGATTTTTAGCTTAATTTGACTGCATAAAGTGTCATTTTATATCATAGCACTATACAGAGAGTTGATGGACATAGGGAGCATAAAGCTAAAATAGTCTCACATGCGATTCACTCGAAAACCGGTTTCATTTCCCCAATGTTCATAATGATTCCTGATTTGGTTTTTGATGCATAATTAAGAAGTATGTGAAAGTTCTATTCATTTTCCATAAATAAGTTTTGTCATGTCTTAGGTTATTGAGTTTAAAAATTTTTTGGAAAAACTAAATGGATAGTTCTGCTATATTGTATGATTCATTTTCTGATCATTCTTGAACCGAGATATCTAGAAGACTAGTAGGTGATTGTTTCTACTGGGGCATAAAATATATAAGTGCCACTCAGAATGAAATGCGAAATATGTGGTAAGGACGGATATGGGTCCGAGAGTGTTTTTCAATATGAAAATAGGTTCCACGAGTATATCAAAGAATAGTGTACATTGACGAAGAATCAAAATCTGATACAATGGGAGAGTTTGAAGCAAAGCTAATAAGCATGAATAATGTAAAAACTTCATTTATATACAAAATCAACACTGACGTAGAACGAATAAACAAAGCACTGGTGGCGAAAACAGGGGAGAAAAACAAAGACACTGAAGGAGTGAAAAAATATGATAGTAGTGGTTGATCGTTTAGGCAAATTAAAGATTTTCAAAAGATACTAAACAGTTGGATCGATCGTTTCGGGAAATCAAAGAGCATATTGACAGACAGAAGCCGGAATTTCGAAGGATATTTTAAAAAGAGAGATAACAAAAATTTGGTATCTAACAGGAATTCAGATCACCTCACCATTTTCAATCAAATAGATTAGCCAAACTAGTTCGTATTACAGCTACATTGAAATTTGGATACTAATGAGAAGAACTTGCATGAAGTTTTTCCTAGGATAGAGCATAAATAGCAGTCGACAGAGTGCAACAAGTTTATCACCGTCTTTGATACTTTGCAAACAGAGTGTTAATTTACATTCAAACTTGAAGAAAGCTGATATATCAAGAGAATAGTTGATGGAAGATACAAGATATAACTCAGATAAAGCTAGATAATATGCGAGCTTTGAATACGATTAAGAGGAGGCATTAGTAAGCAAAGAACTGCAGGACAGACACATGAGCGAAATGCAGTAAGAAAGCTCATAGAAAATGGTCAGAATTTCATTTCGAATTTAATTCACAAGAGGGAACGAACGAAAGAAATGGAGGAAATCTTAAAAAGAGACTAGTTAAGATATTTCAAATTATTTTGTGTTTTAATAATTGATTGTTGGTGCGTTTTATGATATTGTAATAAATAAAAATGATGATAAAAATAAAGTTTTAAAAATAATCTTATTTCAATTATTTATTAATTTTTTTTTTTTTTTTTTTTTTTTTTTTTTTTTTTTTTTATTTATTAATTTTTTATTAATTAAATTATTTCATTTTAAAGACAGTTCCAAAAACTTTTGTTAATGGGAGGAAAAACTCTGATATTTTGTTGAAATTAAGATATATAAATATTAATTTTTTATTTTATTTATTGTTTTATTTATCAATCAAACATTCAAACATTATTTGTTAAAAATTCTAAAAATGTAATTTATAAATTATTTTCCAGAAAATGTGCCACAAATGTAAGCAAAACATAATTGATTATGCGTCAGACTGTGGCCATTGTTATTGCACCTTTTGCAAAACTACTGTCATAAATTGTATCTCATGTTCAAGACCTTGTACATTCATAAAAATTCATTTATAGTTACATATATTTATTTGTTACATAGAGTTATTTGAATATATAATGAAAAATATTATTCGTTTTTTTATTTCATAAATTTTTGTCTTTTTATTTGTTTGTTGAAGCGACTGGAAAAATTACCAACATTTAAAAATTCAAAAGATAAATATATGAATGTTTTTCTAAATTAATTCTCTGGCTGTCATTTATTGTTTCTTTTGAATTAGTTTAATTTGACTATTAATTTTGCTAACTTTAAATTAAAACAGATCTCCAGGATTTTGGAGGACTGTCTCGGATTTAAGCTGCTTGTCACTCACTGAAAACTATCCCAGATGGTGTCCCGAGTTAGGCATGTAACGCTTTTAACATTTTCAAAGTTAAATCAGTAATTTTTTTAATATTTTTTACAAATTTTCTGTTTCCTCTACTTCATATTAGATAGCGTTTTCCTATTTAACAACAATAACTATGGTATCAAATCATTTGTAGTACAAAAGCAAATAAATAATCTAATAAAATCAGGTCGGCTATATATGTTAAACGTTTTTTAAAATGTTGATTTGAACATGTCCCGCATTTCAATAAAAAATATCTGGTCACTTTAATTTAAATAGACGAGAAAATAGATCAATAAAAAATATTTAATGTTTTAATGCTATATTAATGATGTATTTTTTGCGAGTATAACGGAATAAGTACTTTTCAAATGCAATGGACTATTTTTGTCACGCTGAAACACCGCTAACAATGACACACAGACGTTTAGAGAAAGTATATTTCAGAAAATATTTAGTCTTTATAAATAGGAATTTATTATTATCGTGAGGTTTTGCGTGTATCTCATCAAGAAACATGGGGGTTTGAAATTTGAAATCACTTTGAATCTTAAAATTAATCAGACTAGTGTTTCTCACCCACTGGTCGGAGAAAACAATAAACATGTAAAGCGGAGAAGGGGAGACTGCAAGTGTGTGTGATTGTGGAAAAGCACCCCCAAGGAAAAAACCCCAGATGTTTTGCGGTCAACGATGGGTTTGGTTTTGAGACACACTGACTTAGATATCTTCAAAATTAACTCGTCAACAACTTTAATCAATAAAAAACAATAAATTTTATTTTAATTATTAAATTTTAATCAAATACTAGGTAATTTGTATAATTAATAAGTAACTAGGTACTATTATCTAATAATTCATTTTTTCATTTCTATAAAAATAGAACTTTCGGTTTTGAGAGATTTTAAATGTTGCAAGTAAATCCACGATATCTTTATGTTTTTCTTTTGTTGTCGTTCTATTGGTGGTGGATAATGGAAATAATTAAACATTTATGTATATTTTTGACATTCCTGTTTTTTGCAATGTTTTTGTCCATTATATTTAACACATCTTTCTTTAATCGACTTGACCAATTTCAATTAAAACAATTTATTATTTTCATAGTTTTAAGCTTATAGAAATTATTTCGAGTCAATCTGCTGTTCATCCACGCCACGATGTCAAAGTAATTTGTTAAATTTTGTTTTGATAATAATTTAGACTTAAATAAGTTAGAAACAAACAAGGTTTTCCCGATACCACTTGGGGCAACGATTTGGTCTACAGCATAATTTCTTAATTCCATTACTTGGTTTTAAAAATATAGCTTTTCTTTAAATAAGATATTTTAATGAACTCTTTCTAAAATCGCATATATAGATAAATATCCGTGTGTGATTTATTAATGTTATATATAAATCATAGGGGGAATTTAGAAATGTTGTTCCAAATAGGGAAGCCCCAGCCACTTGTCGACAGAAGTGGAAAATATCCAACAATATTTTTCAAATCTGCTAAATGCAGAATGATAGACTGTAAGTTCTTTTTGGATATTAATAAATTACAATATGAAATAAATTATATCGAATTTCAATCAATTACGGTCATTATGGATATGGAATCTATTTTCAATTTTTACGACTTATTGAAAAATGTCAGTTTTTGTTTGAACCAGAATTAGTTCCTGCTTTCCAATTGTTGAAATATAATCCTTTCTGTGTGAGCGTGTTTTCTAGTGGTAAAGTCCTGATATTAAGGGTGCAACATTTGGAGTATAAAGATTTTGTTAATAGCATAAGAAATTTGTCAATCTGTTTCTGGTTGTTGAAGAATCTCTGATTTATTGTAAAATAACCTCTAAGTGGTTATTGAAAAATCTCTTATTGTTTATTGAACTATCTCTTATTGTTGTTGATTGTTTAAAACAAAATGTTTATTCATTTAATATCAGGTTTAATGAACGAAATCAACCATTGTTTTCATTTTTAATAATTAAATTTTAGATGAATATGCTGATGTCATCAAAGAACATTTGAATTCTAAAAGACAGATCAAGATCTATGATCCCCAACTTGCTATTTAATCACAAAAAATCTGGATTTTAGATATCATCTTGAATTTCTTGTGAGATGTGAAGATCAATAAGATGTTTGTGAAGATATAGACGGAATACCAGATTTGGAAATAAGTGACGAAATTTTTTCAGATGTCAAGGACCCTAATGTTGATAAAACTGTCAATGAGCCTAAGCATGAAGATATTGAACAACATAAATTCAATGATTTTCAACTGGTCATGTTGTAAAAATTATAATCAAAGAAAATTTTGGAGATGAAGATTGTACTTGAATTAATCAATAAACTTGATTTTTTTAGTTCTTATCAAAATAATATAAAAGATATAATAAAATAATTAAAGAAAATTCTTACGCTTCCCCGACCGTAAAGTAAGTCGTCTACAAACTATTTAATACCAACACGTAAATCATTAAAAATGATTCAAACATCCAAACTATTTTCATAACCTGATTAGAGTTTAAATATATGGCTAGGCCACATCCATTAACTTGCATTAATGAATAATAATATTGTCTCATTACGAGGAAATATCATGAT
Source organism: Schmidtea mediterranea (assembly GCA_022537955.1). Lineage (NCBI taxonomy): Eukaryota > Metazoa > Platyhelminthes > Tricladida > Dugesiidae > Schmidtea > Schmidtea mediterranea. Next base: position 241,931,154 of record CM039679.1, read on the forward strand.
TTTTATGCGAGATTCAGACCTAGAGGATTCAGTCTTAATCTCTCGGATGGTAGCTTCGTGCAACTGACCTTTCGATCAAGCACATTTACCAGTGATCCGAATCTGCGGTTTCTCTAGTACTGAGCAGAATTACTATTATCATGACAAATTATATAGTAGGGTAAACCTAATCTGTCTCAAAACGGTCTAAACCCAGCTCACGTTCCTTATTAGTGGGTGAATAATCCAAAGCTTTGCGAATTCTGCTTCGCAATGATAGGAATGGCTGACATCGAAGGATCAAAAAGCAACGTCGCTATGAACGCTTGGCAGCCACAAGCCAGTTATTCCTGAGGTAACAAGTTATATGGCATACCCTTAAAAATATGGGTATAGATGAGGACACATTTGAGCTACTCAAAGAAATTTACAAAGACTGTACTACAAAGTACAAATGTGGGGAAAATGAGACTGAAACTACGAAAATTGGAAAAGGTGTCCGACAGGGTTGCTCCTTGTCAATGACACTTTTCAGCCTATGTATCCAATACCTACTACATGGTATAACAAAAAAAGAAAAAAGGGGCAACAATTGCAGGACAGGAAGTTTGAAAACTTGCTTATTCGGATAACCTCGTAATTGTTGCAACTTTGGCAAACGATTTGCAATTGCTATTAACAACAATTGAAAACCTTGCAAAACATGCTGAACTGATATTAAAACCGGCAAAATTTGGATACTACAGAGACCCCAAAGATAAAAAATCGATGATGAAAATATATGGCAAAGAAATACGAATAGTGGATGAAAAAAATGTCTACACCTACCTAGGTGTAAGAATTGAAGACCCTAAGAAAAAAGATCTAAATGTCAGATTTGAAGAGATCAAAAGAAAAATGACCGCAATCTTCACATCAAAATTGCGATGTGACCAAAACCTTGAGGCATATAACTTGTTTGGACAATCCAAATTTGTATATGTGCTGCTAGGTGAAGACATAGCTAAAACTAAGATAGAAAGCTATGATGAAAATATCAAAAACTCATAAAGAGCGAGATATTAAGGCTGCAAGATAAAAGCCCATTAACGGACTTTGTTATCTACTCCCCAAGAGAAAAAGAGGGTTAGGAATAACAATAATAATAGACGGGCAAACGATTCAAACAATCAACAGAACGGCAAAATTCCTTAATAGCAGCCATAAGGTTATAAGACCTATAATTTACGAGGAGCTAATTCAAGTAGCTAATCTAAGAGGAGAAAAAGAAATTAAAACCATTGGGAAGCACTAAAATGGTTAGAGGGCACAAACAAGTACAAGAAAAACTCAAATGCCAAAACAACTTGGATAACTATAGTAACGGAAGCCTTCCAAACTCTAGAAAAGCACCACAACGTAAAAGTTAGATTTGTGGTATATCAAATGTGAAACACAGGAAAACGTTGTCGAACTAGACGACTCAAAGGAATTATCCAAAATACTACATTGGATGATAAAAGAGGCATATTACAAAGAGTGGAAAGCCCTAAAATGTCAAGGATACATTATAAGCCTAAAAACATCCGAATATATGTAGTGGAAAATGCCCAGGGGCCTCCAAGACCATTACTGGAGGTTCCTGACAAAAGCCAAAGCCAATACGTTGGATGTAAATATGAAACAAGCCAACCAGGGAGGAAGTTTGGGAACCACAAAATGCAGAAAATGTGATGACAAAGAGTCTGAGTGTCATGTTATAAACCATTGTCTGTTTGGTACATGGAGCAGAGTGGAAAAACAAAACTATGTGCAGAACGAACTGGCAAGCGAATTAACAAAGAAGAACATCAACTTTGAAAAAGATTCCATCCCAAAAGAAGCAAAAGAAAACCTAAAACCAGATTTGGTAATAAGGTTAAAAGAAAAGATAATGATAGTTGATATCAAATGCCCATTTGATGAGGAATTAGCTATTGAAAGTGCCAGAAACAAGAACATGGACAAATATCGAGAACTGACCATAGAAATTCAAGCCAAAACCGGGTTACAAACTACAGTATCAACTTTCGTTGTCTGTTCTTTGGGAACCTGAGATAAAAGGAACAACGAAATCCTAAGACAAATAGGAATCAGGTACGAAGATTCCAAAGAAATGAGAATGAAAATGATCCAGAAAGTAATACATGGATCTAGGAAAACCTACGACCACCACAGAAACTTCAACAATGGATAAAACGGAACAAGGCCCATTAAGATGAATTGTGGACTCATCTTAAAAATGACCACCTTGAAACCAAATGAGCCTAGCTATCATGGTTGCTGATGGAAACAATAAGGCACCTGATAGTTAAATACTCACTATAAATATCCTTGAATATTTATTAAGTGACTAAAAAGGGCACCACTATTAAAACCACTAGTTTTTTTTCTGACACATATTGCTAAAACCCCTGTAAAAATCAAATGGATTAATAGGCCGCGCTTTCACGGTCTGTATTCGTACTGAAAATCAAAATTAAGGAAGCTTTTCCCCTTTTAGTCAACACCAGGTTTCTGTCCTAGTTGAGCTTCCCTTGGGATTTCTGCGTTACCATTTGACAGATGCCCCAGTCAAACTCCCCAGCTGACACTGTCCTCAAAACAGTTCAATCGCATCAGAAGATCGCAATTTTTTCATTAAAATAAATTAACAAAAGTTATTTATACTGCATCATGGAGTAAGTAGAAAAAACAATCCAGTTGCGAGTTTTAATATGTATTTCAACTTTTCTATACTTATCCATAATTTACTTCATATACATTAAACCTATGATTATTCAAGTTCATTTAATTCAAGCCATATGTCAAATACGAGTTTGAAATTTTTTTTCGTTTGTTCAAGTATTTCTAAATTGAGAATTATTTCATATTCAAGGGGAATTTTGACTATTTTCTTTTCTGTACGATTAATGAGAAATTGTAGGTTATTGATGATTTCATTATTGTTGAGGTTATATAATGAAATAACGAAAGTGCAAAATTAATTATTGATCGGGGGAAAGCGGTATGGTTGAATGAAAAATCGAAAGAAAAATCTAAATATGATGGTAAAAATTCAGTTAAGGGTCCTCAAAAGAAGGAAGAGCGCAAAAACAAATTAATTAAAAAATTAATTAATTACTAATGGAAAGACAGAGCTAATGGAAAACCCGAGACATAAGAGAAAACCCATGGTAATTAATGAGCAGATGGAAACTCAAATGGGCACCAAGTAGAACATTAAATTGTTATTGTGATCGCATTTCAGGTTTGTCACAGAAGATAACAGCGTCAGTAGAGGACAAATGTTGACGAGAGGATAGATAACAGTTTAATTATGGCCTGATAAAAAGTATAAAAGGAAAACTCAGAAATCAGAAAATTGCCAATTTGGTCGAAGAGAAGAAATACGTTCAACACCAGTTAAGGAGCGGTCAAAAGGTAAAACAAGTGAAACATTTACTAAATTACCGTGCCAGAAAGGTGGCCTCCCTTTGGGTCTCCTACTTCACGATAACATACAATAAATTATCAAAGAAAGAAAAGTGCAAATAAATAACTAATTGTAATTGTGGTGAATTGAGAATAAAGTTGTTCTGTGTTGGGTTTTCTTCATTTATAAATAAAGAACACGAGGAGTCAGCGACAACTGACTTTTAAACGATATTAACCCAAAATTTTGGTGAGCCCGACGTGATCAAAGTCGGTGAAAGGATGTCAAATTGAATTGAAAATATCAAGTGATAAAAGTTTGAGAAAAGATTTTAAATTGAGAAATTGATTCAAAACTTAACAAATTGTGAAGTTTTGTGAATTAAAATTGGAACTATTTTGAAAATTTACGATTTAAAAGAGAAAATTGACAATATAGAATCAAGATTATAACAAAAAGTAAAATTAAAAATTGTAATATTTTAAAATTTAGACGAAAGAAAGAGGTGCAACAGAAAACAGTGATCAGATACCTATGTCCACTATCTCAACGCATATCCTTACTAATTAAACAACTATGTTGAATAGTCAAATGCCTATGTCTATTATTCCAGCAAACAATGTTGGTGATTTTGCAAGCTGTCAAAAATTACCAGTGGATCAAAAAATGGAGGAGATCCAGTTGAATTAATCGATTTTATGGCAGAATACTATATGTATTCTACAGCTTATGGATGGAGTCAATTAATTATGGTGCAACGATTACCATTATATTTAAAGGGAGCAGCAAGAGAAGCTTGGAAACAAATTGATAAACGAACTATTGCAAATGATTAGACGAGGTTCAAAAACGCATTAGCAGCAAAGTTAATAGGAGGCGATATTAAGCAAATAATGCGCCAAAATTTCTACAATAGAGGGCTAAAGCCAGATGGTTCATTAAGTGAGTTTGCATATCATTTAATTACTCTTGCATAGAAAGCCTTTGAAGTGATACCAGAACAAGCAGAAACGGCAAAGCAAGTGAAAGAGTTGCTGCAAGACCAATTTTTAGCAAGAGTTAAAAAGGAGATCAAAAAGGCCTTATTTTATGTTGACTTCATTAACTTCGATGAATTGATTAGAAAGGCCATGAAAATCGAATTGAATTTAAAAACTACCTAACTAAAATCGGAATCTTTTGCAATTATCGATGAGCCAAGCGAAAGATCAATAAGTCCAGCTCTAAATAATCGGCTTCAAAAATCAACCAGCCCATCACCCAAGTTCATAGTAAAGCTTGAAACAAGAAAACCAACACAAAATACCAATGATAAAGGTGAAATGCCAATTCAATGAAGCCATTGCCAAAGAATTGGACATCATGTAAGTCAATGCTGGTTTAAAAAATAATTTTCAAAGAAGCCCAAGCCCAGTTCATTGTAGTCATTGTCAAAAAGAGGACACGATGATGATAGCCAATGTTGGTCTAAAAATGAAATTCAAAGAAACCCAAGGAAAATGTGGCCCGATTGGTTGAAAGGTAATGGTGGAAACAGTTCCAGCAAAATTAACACCAATAGCCAACGAAATAATGATAGTGTGCAATGTTACAATTGTTGGAGAAAAGAGCGTGTTTCATGAAACTGTTTTGCAAGATCAAGATCCCAATCAAATATCACCGTTACCACATAGAGATAGAGCCAATCTTCAAGGCCAAATTCAATGCCACTTTTGCAGAGGCTATGGACACATGGCAAGATCATGTCCAAAGAATAGTAGCAAATTTCAGAGGCCAATATTAAAGAATACTAGATATCAGAATAATGAGTCGATATCAGATAATGTAGCTTTTATGCAATCTGATGATTTTAATGAAAGAATCGAAAATGAGATAAAACAGATGATTCGACCATTATATCGACTAATGTGCAAATTTGAGTCAGATGAGGAATTTGTTAACCATGTGGTGTATGACGCGTTGTCAGAAGGATCAAGGACAGAGTCGGCTAAAGATGATCTACAAAGTGAAAAAGTAACAATGATTATGTTGAGAATTAAAAATTTAATGGAATCAAGAACATTAGAAACTTCAAAAATAATGATGTCACTAAAGGAGTTGAGTCAAATGTCACTGAGTGTACGGAAATTGAAAAATGTGATTGAGCTGTGTGCTGATTATCATAATGAAAATCCACAAGATAAAGATGAAATTGAAAATATGATGAAAATATTTAATAGTGTGATGTGTGTTCGTTGTAAAGTAGGAGATTACGTAGCAGATTTAAAAATAAATTAAAGGAGGATACTGGAAAACAAATAATGAAATTTAAATTTAAAAATAGATGTCTAAATGATGAGGAATTTTCAATAGATTGTGGTTTTAAACTGGGAGATAAAAATAAATTACAGGTAGTAAGTATGATTGGTAAAAATGAAGCAGAAAAAAGTGATTCACAAGAAATAATAAAGTGGTTAAGAGATGCTTTATGTAAGTGGGATGGAATTAAAATTTTCCAAATGTTAAAAGTAATTGAAACAACTGAATTAGATTAATCGAGTAAATTAGAAATTGTAAATGTAATACGGCCATATATATATCATAGATCGAAATATGGAGAAAGGTTAAAATGTTTATTACGACGATTATGTAAAGAGCTTAGAGAGACTAGAGTTGAACTAAAGTCATTTCTAGTATCACTAGATTATGAAGGATATGGAAAAAAATATCAGTAGTGACATATGAGGACTATGCACCGTGGATATTTGGCTTGAAAAAAACAGAAACCCCTTAAAAAATTTTTTTCAAAGGAGGGGGGGTTTAAAATTTTTTTAATTATTTGTTTTAATGAATGAAAAAATTTTTTTTTAAAATTATTTGTTTTAATGAACGAATTTTTTTTATGATTAAAATTTTAAAAAGTTTTTTAATTCATGATAAAAATTCTAAGTATTTTTTCTCGATTATAAAGCCTAAAAAATAAAAATTGGCTTAAATCGCCTATGATTGGTCGTACTGAGGAGCATTTTCGAATAAAAATATCGAATAAAAAGCCTAAATATTTTTTCATACTTAAAAACCCATAAAAATAAAATTGGATTAAATCGCCTGTCGACTAAAAATCATGAATTTTTTTTATTTATTTTTATTTACTTTAATTATTTGTTTATGTCAATAATATTATTTATTTATATTTTAATTATATTATTATTAATTTTAATCAAGTCAATTATTTTATTTATTTTTAAATTATATTATTATTAAATTGTTTGTTTTAATGAAGTAAATTAAATAATTATTTTTTATTTTCATTTAATCATTTATTTAATATTATTATTTTTATTAATTTAATTATTTATTTTATATTTTATTATTATTAACATTTTTTTTATTTATTTTTAAAATTTAATTCTAAGTCTAAGAATAGTTTTTCAATGTAAAAAAGATAAATCATCGATAAATTTTGAATTGTAAAAATAACAAACTTTCAATCCATACAAATATTTTTATTGACAATAAAGATTAAATAAAAAAGATTAATTTTTATTTCAAATCAAAAATATCCGAGTAATATGCTTTACGCATTTCGCCCAACAATATATGGATTGTTTGGTCACGTTTGAAATCGTGGCAACCTGGACATCCATTTGAACATGTTACTCTCATACTATCTTTACAAACAATGCAATTTGCAACACATCGGTCAAAGATGTTAATCCCTGTGAAATGGTAAATTTTTGTTGCGAGAAACTCTGGTGCGCAATAATCCAACGTATTTGTAATTCTTGGATAAAGTTCCTGGATTTTCTTTAAAATTACTTCAAAGAGAAACTAAATTATAAAATAAAATACATATTTAAATATACATGATTTACCTTTTGACATTTTTTAAATTAAACAAATTCAAACAAAATATTTAACAATTTATTAATATAGTTATTTCTGATTTAATATTTCCCACATAATCATTATAATCCCAGGATTTTATTCCAAGTATTACTACTTTCCTACTTGAAAATATATTGACACATGATGGAATTATATTTTTGAAGACGTAATGCTGGAAATATTTCTTGTTCAAATTTACAATTCACCTTTCTTTCTAATTCATATAGATTTATAAATTTTCCAATATCGATTGTTACAGTGATTGATTGAATTTGTAAATCATGTATATTATATTTCAAATCCCCAGTTTTTAGAGGTTGCTTGCATCCCATTACCCGACATTTCCCCGATCTGAAAAATATTATCGGATACTTACCTGATCGAGCTACAACTTTCTGTGGTTTTCCAAATGGGAATTTCATATCAGGTATAGAATATCTTCCTTTATAATTTATGTTACTCAACATTTTCAAATAATTTCAATTCAAGTAATTCTAAAAATTAAAACAAATATAAAAAATTAATAAATAATTTATTATAATATAATGGAATTAAGAAATGATGCTGTATATCAAGTAGTTGGACCAAGTGGTTGTGGAAAGACTTTATTTGTATGCAATTTATTACAATCGAACTTGTTCAAATCAAAATTCAACAAAATATATTGGCATAGAGGAGCTGACGAAGAACATGGGCTTACTCAAAATCAATTCTGTAAATTGAAAATGACAATAATTAAAGGATTTGATAAAAATTGTTCATCTAGATTACATCAAGGCGATGTTATTATTATCGATGATCTATACCAGGAAGCTAATAAAGAAAAGGATTTTAATAATTTATTAACAAAAATTGCTCGACATATTGGAGTTACTGTTATTTTCATTACTCAAAACTTGTTTCATCAAGGAGGCGGTCATAGAACTCGTAATTTAAATGTACAATACTTGGTTATTTTTAAAAATCCTCGAGATGCAACCATTATAGATTTTCTTGCTAGACAAGCTTATCCCAATGATAGAAAATTTTTAATTGATTCGTTTCAAGATGCAACAAAGGTTCCCCACGGATATTTGTTCTTAGACTTTTCACAACAATGTCCTGATGAATAACGTATTAGAACTGATATTTTCAATGAGAAAGGTGTTACGATTTATAAACAAAATTGAAATCTGAAAATAATTACTTGAAATGACGTTTAAAAAGTTATTGTTCAACGTGAAAAACCAACAAAGAAAAAAGTTACAAAGAAAAGGGTTACTAAACGTAAAATAATAAAAACGAGTAAGAAGATTGTTAAAGATAAAAAGTGGATTAAAATATAAACAGAACAACTAGATGAAAAATGTATTTAATATGAAAGTTGAACGTAGTCTACCATACTTTAATGCTTTGATGAAGGCTCCTAATAATAAAAGAATGAATATTTTACAGAATTTTCCTTCATTTGTTATAGATGATCCAGTTAAAGTTATTGTTAATGTAGTTCGTGGTAAAGTAAACATTACTAAAGTAAAAAACTTGTATTACAAAAGCATAAAAGATCACTTTTATCTTTAGTAAACACTAAGAATCGTCGTTTGATGCGAAAAATAATATATAAACAAAATGGTGGATTTTTGGGGGCATTAATTCCAATAGTATTATCTGCAATAAGCGCAATTTCATCATTAACTTCTTAATGGGTACCAAGAATTCATTACCGGATAAACATAATTTAGATATAAATATCTGGACAACTTGTTGTAATAATGAAGAGAACATTAACCAAAAATCGAAACACAATGAAAAAGATCTAAAAAGTATATACAGACCCAAAAACATCCCGCTGGTTTTGGTGGTGTAAGAAAACTGGCGAAGGAAGTAGTTAATTCAAAGAAAGAAACTCAGAAATGGTTATCTGGGCAAATAGCGTACAGTTTAAATAAACCAATTTGAAGAAATTCAAAACCCGTAGTTATAAAACAATGGGAGCTGATGATTTATGGCACATGGATTTGATGGAAATGATACCATTCTCTAAAATTAATAAGGGCTACAAATATATTTTGACATGTGTTGATATATTTAGTCGATTCGCTCGTGCTATTCCAACAAAAACCAAATCGGCCAATGAAATGGCTGAAGCAATCAAGGAATTATTTATTGATGGCAAGCCTCGTAATTTACAAACTGATTTGGGTATGGAATTAAATTAATTAAGTAAATTAAATTTATTCTTTAGGTAAAGAATTTTATAATAGTAAAGTTAAAAAAATTATCAAAGGAATAAATCATTACTTGGTATTTTCTCAATTTAAAGCTGCCCACGTGGAAAGATTTAATCGAACTCTAAGAGATCGCTTGAAAAAATATTTCGTATATAAAGGAAATAAAACCTGGATAAATGTTTTACAGAAAGCAATTTTTAGCTTCAATTATTCGCCACATAGGTATTTAAATGGAATGCGACCAATTGATGTTTATTCAACGAATAATATGGATAATTGGATATCACAACAATCTGATTCTATCATTAAAAAGCCTAAATATAAAGTGGGTAATCACGTTAGAATAAGTAAAATCAGTGTTTCTCCATTCATCAAGAATTTTGACAACAATTGGAGCGATGAAGTATTTCAAATCTCAGAAATTGATACGAATCAAAATTCTGTAATGTATTTTATCAAAGATGAGGAAAACAATCAAGTTAGTGGAAAATTCTACGAACAAGAACTCCAAGTTATAGAAGCCCCTACTGTATTCAGAATTCAAAAGATATTAAAATCCAAGAATGTTGGTAAATATAAACAATACTATGTTAAATGGCATGGATATGAAACTCCAACTTGGATATCGGAAAATCAATCAATTAATTAAATAAATATTATGAAAGAAAACCAGTTTTATATGATTTTACCTAGTAATAGTTGTCCTCTTATTTTTCCTAATAATGAAGCTAGTAATTTTAATGTCGAATTTCAAAATCCTATTTACTTGAATGGTGAGTGGGAAGTTGCTTTGATTGATTTTACTTTTGTGTATAAAACATTTCCGTTTTATAGTAATTCTTACCTAAGTTATGAAACGATGAAGTATGTTACTGAAATAAAATATTTGAAAATAAATAATCAAAATGAAACTTATGAATTAATAAATCCTAAACATACCCCTGATGTTGATGTTTTTATTGAAAAATATGAGAACTTGGTTATTGTCCACATGTTCCATTTAAAGTAACATTCCTTGACATTCAACATGCGTTTAATTTTGGATGAAAATCTATATCCTTCATTAATGAAGATGATCATTGTCGATTAAAATTACCAAAATTTACAGATGATGGTGTTATGGAACAATTCGGGATAATTATAAGTTATGAAGAAAAAAAAATATTTGAAAAATATTTTGATGATAATTTACTCATAAACACATTATCTGAGTTACAAGGACATTTAATGTCATTTATTCCGTCTCCGTTTAAAGAACTAAAAATTGAAAACAATGAATTGGTTAAAATAAAACTTGCAGATAACATTTCAAAAATATATTTTGACAACAATTTAATCAAAACATTAGGATTAAATAAACAAACTTTTAGTGATAAAGACATCGTTGGTAAAAAACTTCCAAGATTATTACATCATCATCATTATTGAACCAATAACTGTTGGAGATGTTAGAGTTCCTCTATTAAAATCTATTTGGGTTAAAAACTATGAACAAGGGGAAATTGTACAATTAGAAATGAAGAATCCAATGTATTTACCAATTTCAACTTCAACTATAAACAACATTGAAATCAATATTCATGACGATAGTGGAAAATTAATTAAATTTAGTAAAGATACCAAAACACATGTATCAATACATTTTAGAAAAATAAATGAATAAAGAATTTTACATAAATCTACCGAGTAATAGTTGTCTTCTTACTCATCCAAATAATAAAGCTGATAAATTTAATGTTGAATTTCAAAATCCAATTTATTTGGAAGGTGAATGTCAAGTTGCTCTGACCGATTTCACTTTTGTATAATATAATTTTCTATTTTATAACAACTCAAATATTAAATATAGTAAGAGTACATTACATACAAGTTATGAATATTTTTACTATAACGATGCAAAAAATGAATATACAATTAGTCACGACTCTATATTTTATCTAGTATACATTGATGGAAATACTTTAATATTAATTGTAAATATTTTCCATTTAAAATTTCATTTGATAGTATTGCATAAGCTCAAAAATTAGGATTTAATAAAAAAGAAATAAATTTTATTGAAAACTTGAATCAAATTAAAATTCCTTCAAATGATCGTAAAATAAAGTTTGATACAATTCGATTAACTATAAATTATTTTTACGATGTCGAGTATACAGATAAATTTGAAGAAAATTTAATCATTACTAATTTATCACAAATAAATGATCAATTAATGACTTTTTATCCGCATCCATTTAAATCTTGCGAAATTGAACAAGGAAGATTAGTCAAAATTGAATTGGAAGATGATGTCAGCAAAGCTAAATTTAGTAAATTCTTGGCTCAAAGTTTGGGATTAAGTGAAGAATCATATTCAGAAAAAGTTATTGTTGGATTACGTTTACCAGAAATTTTGCAAAGTAATCAACAAATGATGATCTATACAAATATCATTGAACCTATTCTTGTTGGTGATGTTTTGATACCTCTATTGAAATGTGTATGGGTTGAAAAACATAAAAAGGATGATCTAGTTCAAATTATAGAGAAAAACCCAATGTATTTGTCTGTATCATCAACATATATAAACAATATAGAAATCAATATTCGTGACGATAGTGGAAAATATATATTTGGTAAAGAAGATAAAACTTTTCTTACATTACATTTTCGTAAAATAAATGAGTAATCCTGACATTGTAAATTTTTATAGTATTAGTCAATCTGGTGGAGAATTACCATATTTTATAGGTAAACAATATGGAACCGGTTGGTTGAAAACAATAGGTAGATTTGCATTACCTATTCTTAGACGTATAGGCAATTTCGGTATGAAAACGGCAAATGACGTAATAAATAATAATTCTGATTTTTTACCTGCTTTAAAATCAAATGCAATATCTGAATTTAAAGAATCTTTACCTAGTGTTATGCAAACTTTACCTAGTGTTATTAATAAAGTAAGTGATGTATTTAATCATGAAAATGAACAAAAAGGAGGAAAGATTATGAAGAAACATATAAACAAAAGAATGAGAGGATTCGGAACTATATTTGAAAAATGATTAGTGCAAAATCTGAATTAGGTAGATTTGCATTACCTATTCTTAGAATTAGTTTTTAAAAACTAGTTTTTAAATGATAGTTTTGCACACAAAGCCCTAATTGAAACTATTATAAATTATAATCAAGATACTAAACATACATCTTTAGAGGGAATGGGTTACACTGAACATGATCTAATGCGAAAAACATGGATTGCAAAATCAAAAGCATTTTCATTATGTTCACCACTCCAATTTGATTTCTTTGATCAACCGAAATATTTGTTACCAGGTGTTAGTTGTCCAAAATTAATTAACAAGAACAAATCCAGAAAAAGTCTGACATGTACTAAATTTGTACCTAAAATAGTATTGCTAGATGCAAAATTAATGGTTAGAAGAGTTCGTGTTGAACCTTCTGTTTTAGCGGGTCATCAAATAGGTCTTGCTACAAGAAATGCAATTTATCCAATGCGAAGCAAAAAAGTTGTTGAATTTTCTTTACCTATTGAATCTTCTTCTTTTTATAAGGAACAAATATTTGGTGATAGACGATTACCTAATTTTATCCTTGTAACTTTCCAGGGAAAAAAAGATTTAGTGGTTCGTTTATAGATACATTTACTATGTTTGATCACTTTAACGTTAAGTCAATAACTTTAAGTAAAGGAAGTGATTATAGTGAAAAATATAGTCCAGATTTTGAAAATGATAATTATAGTACAAGTTATATGCAAAGTATTGTTAGGAATATGGGATATCTTAATAAAAATTTGAATTGTGGTATCAGTATGTCAGACTTTAGAAATAAGTATCCATTCTTCGTATTGGCGCCAGATTTCGATCTTAATCAAAGTCTTAATCTTAATCACAGTCAAAGTTTGGATCACCCCTAACTGAATCTGTTACGGTAATTGTATATGGAGTTTTTGAAAAATAAATTCAAATTACTTCCAATCGAACAGTATTAGTTTGAACTATAAACCAGATTGAGATTTTTTAATTGTCAAGTATGAAGTAAGAAATTTTATTAATTATATATTTTTTAATTATTATTAGTTCTATTCAGATTGATTCTATTAGTAGAAAATTATTGGGAAAAGAATTTCTTGGAGTTTTCCCTCTAGATACAATTCCATATATCGATTTTAACAAAGCTTTGATTGTAAATACTCAATCGTCTAATCTCAGTGGCGAACATTGGCTTGCAATTTATGTGAAACCAAATAAAATAAATGTATTTGATCCAATGGGTTTCTATTATCCCCCTATATTAATTAATAAACTAGAATCAATGTTAATGCCAATTGAATACAATCGAATTTGTTATCAAAATCCGATGACAAAAACATGTGGACAGCATTGCTTAGCTTGGTTAAAAACAATGAAAAATAAATGAATTTATTGAATAAAGTTTCTTTTCAAAATTGTTTTTTAATTATAAATGTAATTAAAGATGAATTATGTAATACCTATTACTTTTAAAGGATTAAGTTTAGAGGATTATATGTATTTAAATGTTTTTGATGTTATGTAATTAAGTGTGTTTTATAAACTAAATTTTAATTGGTCGATCATGTAACCACTTACATGTTTGTTAATATATAACTGAATGTATTTTTTAAAAAATTCACTTTTATCAAATACCAAACTTTAGTAAGTTTTTTATCATATTTTTAATTATTTTTATTTTTAGAAAATGGAATCCATCAATAATATAATTAAAGATCTAAAATCATTAATAAAAATTATCAACAATAATGTTAAAACTCCGAGTCGCAAAAGTAAAACACTAAAATGTAAGTACTATTAAATTTTTACTATCATATCATAATTATAAAATGATAATTAATAATATTTGAATTAAATTTAATATTAACATTTTATTAATTTAAATTCAATAAATTCAAAATAATATGATAAAAAAAAACTAGGACAAATAAAGATAAATAAATTTTATTTAAATACATTTGGCTTCAATAATTTTCCAAATTGGTCGAATAGTCTGGTTTCCTTCTTTATATCTTTGAATTCTTATTTTAATCATAAAATGTTCATTTTCTTTTTTATTTTCATAATTACATTCTTTTTCACAATTCATAAAAGTGAATTGTTCATTAAAACTAATATCTTTGTTGATTGCTAATAATAACTCTGTTATATTTTTTCGATCAATTTCCCCAATTTCACAAACTTTCATATTATATAGGCTTTGTTTCAATGTTGTTGGTTCCTATTAAAATTTATTAATAATATTACTTTTAATGAAATACTTACTCTAAATGAATACATGATTGGAAATTTTAAATATTCCATTGAATATTGTAAATACATTACTGGTGAATTTCTGCTTAAACTGATAGCATTTACGGGACTTTCCTCAAGAATTAACTTGACAGCTTCTTTTCTAACCGCGGTTTCTATAAAAACAATTAATGAATAATTACATAATATGAAAACCATTTACTTTTATTCATTTTATGATTTTAAACTATTTTAATCTACATATAAGATTTTCAAAATAAAATTAACCAATCAAATTCATTTATTCATTGTGTGTAAAATTAATTTAATGTTTATATTTTAGTGATTTATTTTAATGAATTTTAATGATTTATTTTAATGATTTTATGGTTATATATGTAAATTTTTCTTTTATTATAACAGGTAACCTTTACCCAAAATTTTGCAATTCTCCACAACACTATGGAAATTGTGATACGATTATGGAGAATTATTATTCTCATATATATAACCATATCACCTATTTTATTTGTACCACGGGTAAAACCACCCATAAAATGAATTATACAGACTTTTATTTAAACCATAAGGAATATTTAACACAGTTTAACTGTATAAGAAAATATATTTTTAAATTACCATAATAATAATAATAATAATAATAATAACAATAATAATAATAAAAATAATAATAAAAATACTAATAATAATATTACAAAAAAGAAAAGAAAAACAAATAATAATAATAATCCACGCTCTTCGAAAGCTCCTGAAATTATAGAAACTATCATACTTTCTGACTCTGACGAATCAAAGATGGTTGATGATGTAATAATCATTTCTGATTCAGATGATGTTTCTGATGTTTTTCCTGTTGATACTCCTTCTGTTATTGTTAATCAATATGGTGGCTCGAAAGCACCTATTGTTAACTTCGATTTAAACAAATCACATGTCATTGTTAGAATGGATGTTTCGAATTTAAATTTAAAGTTAATTACAGTACCCACACAGTTAATTAATAAATTAAATAATGTTATCAATCAAATGGGATCTGTTAAGATTCAATTTTGTATTGATTTAGAGTTTGAAAAGGATGGAGAATTTCAATCTTTCATCATTTCAAACTCTGCCAGAATAATGAGTGATTCATTTTTAGATGAAGGCGCTACTATTCTTGACGAAAATATAACATTTATTAATTATAAAGGTAGTAATTAATATTAACACCATTATCCTTATTAAATAAACATTGTACTATAAATGTTGCTAATTTTGATAATTTATGCTTCATTTACAGTATTTTAGCTATTTTAAATTATGAAAATATAAGTAACCATCATAGAAATGAAACCTTTAGCTACAACACATCTGAACTTGACTTTTCACCTTCGGACTTACCTATGAAACTTTTTAACATTTCAAAATTTGAAGCTAAAAATCCAAATCTTTCAATTAATGTTCTTACGTATGATGAAAATAATTTAATTAATAATTTTTCTAACCCTGAAGTTTTCAAACACCCTTATGTCGAAATAATTCATCGTTCTAAAGTTGTTGGGGGACAACCTATTAATTTAATTTTATTAGAAAGCCTTGATTCCTTAGCCTTAATTTAATTCCAAGCCTTAATTAATAATAATTATTTAATTCATTCATTAAAACAAACAATTTAATAATAATATAATTTAAAAATAAATAAAATAATTGACTTGATTAAAATTAATAATAATATAATTAAAATATAAATAAATAATATTATTGACATAAACAAATAATTAAATTAAATAAAAATAAATAAAAAAAAATTCATGATTTTTTTTTTAAGTATGAAAAAATATTTAGGCTTTTTATTCGATATTTTTATTCGAAAATACTCCTCAGTACGACCAATCATAGGCGATTTAAGCCAATTTTTATTTTTTAGGCTTTATAATCGAGAAAAATTACTTTTTTATAATGAATTAAAAAATTTTTTAAAATTTAAAATTTAACATTTAAACAAATAATAAAAAAAAATTTCGTTAATTAGAACAAATAATTTTAAAAAAAAATTTAAACCCCCCCTGAAAAAAAAATTTAGGAGGGGATCTCTGTTTTTTTTTTGTTTTTTTTTCCACGGTACATAGTCCTTATATGTCACTACTTATATCCAATGTTTAAAATAGAAATAGATATGAATGACAATTGGGGGACATTTTGGGGAATAATTTGGGGTAAAAGAAATGAAAAACAAACTTCGTGATGTTTTACAGAGATTTGGCGAAAATGATAAATTTTGGGATAGTAAGGTAATTGAAAATTTAACTAAAAATGGGATTAGTAATGAAGTAATATTAACCAGTTTAACTTATGTAATTTCAGAGATTGGCGCTCATATGATTGTGGGTTCGAATGAATTAGAAAATTTGATAGATACAGCTGCTCGAGTGTTAAATGAATATTTAATGAATTTTATTAAAATGAAAGGAGGTTGGCGAAAACTGATTACAACACTTACAGTGAGTGTGCAGCATAAATATTTAAACGGGAGAGTTAGCCCAGACCGGAGAAAAACAATGCTATTTCCATAGACAATGTTTATGATAATTATTCTGTGCACAATAATTACACAGACGACAGGAATGACTGCTTATGATTGTTCGAAAACAGAAATGGGAAAATTATATTCTGTTGTGGACATGGCGGAATTCTCAGATGCCTATCCAAGGAAATTAAAAATAGAAAACGATGTAAAATATTACGTGTACCAAGAGTCGGATTTGCGACTAACTCAAGTACGAGAATGTATTGTTAAACGTACAACATTTGTATTCTACTGTGGCAAATGGAGCCATACTTCATGAAAAAAATGCATGCAATACCACGACCTGTGGAAGTAATACCAGAGAATTGTCTAGCTGCGTTCCAAACGGAGGAATTAAAGATTAGTCCAGAGGTTAAACTAAAAGCGAAAGTAAACCATAGAATTTGAGAAACGTTAGTCGTAAAAGGAGTAATGAAGCAAGATGGCTATTGTGAAGGTGAATCATTCAAAGTTAATGGAAAAATTATTAAACAAGCAGTAGTAATTGAGGATATTTAACGGAATTAAGAGAATTTGAAAGAACATTTGATGATGATACGGGAAAGTTACAGACACATACATTTTACAATATGAAACAAACCATTTGCCAAGCTGGAGAATCGATACTTGTCTATGATGTCAAAACAAATGTGTCCTATTTAGCTTATTTAAAAACGATAAATTATAAAGAAGTAAGCGGAGAGCAATTTAGAGAAAGACCAGATAATTTTAATGTGAATCATAAACTAAATATGACAGTTAGGTCTACCCCAGTTTGTACTAGAAAAACGGCAATAGTTTTAATGCCAACATTGTCTACATATAGTATGCGTTTTATAAAAAGAGATATCATCAGAAAATACGGTCAAACAGTATATACAACAAATTATAAAGGAGTTTATGTACCGAATATCATTGTGAAAGAAGCCAAAACTAGAATTCATAAAAATGATATTAATTAACTCATTAATTTAATAATAAAATTGATTACTTGTTTCATTTTAGCCAGAACATCATGGAAAATATATACTGAGAAATGATTCTAAATGATTATAAATTAAATAAAGAAATATTGAAAAACCGAATGGCAATGGCAATTACCAATTCAAATTTAGTAGTATCAATGTTAATATTTGAAAATGGGGTATTTGCGAGAATTTTTGAAGAGGCATTATACAGTTTTAAATGTAAAGAGGTAACAGTTAAAATTATGAAATATGAAAAATATACAAATAAATTGCCTGTAAGTGTTGATGAAAAAATGCGATTTATGGAAACAATAACGCGAATATTACTTGACGAGAACACTAAACCGAAGACTCTACAATGCAATAGATTACTTGCTCCGTTGTATAGATTATCACTGGATTCGTGAATAGCATTACCTGATTACAGGGAGTTAAGACTCATGATAAATTAGAATTGATTAATCTAAAATATTTAGTAAATTTCACATCATTAAATAAAATGGCACAAATAGGCTTATATGCAAGTGAAGATATTGAGGAAGCTCAAAGAAATTTACTATTTGAATCAAAGAAAGAACGCGTGATTTCAGAAATGATTGATACAATATTACCTAATTGAGAAAGCAAGGTTAATTATGAATATCTATTATGAATGGTGAATTGTATTTTAACTGACCCCATTTTCTTTATTTCTGATTTTAATTTATTAATTATTTTATTTGTTAGGGAGATTTGAATTAGATCGCGTTAAACATCGAATCTGATACTTTTATGGGTTCCTTTTAAATCCAACTGTATTTCAGGTTCATCATGAACATTAATTGAACCCCCTATCTGATTATTATTAATTAAACTTTCATCATCATCGCTAATGATGATTTCAACTCTTTTAACTTTAGAGGGAACACACTGGATATTTGCAGCAGGTCGTTTATTAGTTTTATGTGTTGTATTATGTCTCGAGTTATTATTGTTATTATGTGTATTATTATTATTATTTCGTTTATTTATTTTAATAAAAATTTCATTTTTCATTTAAAATAAATTGATTTAAATGGTTAGAGTGCCTCTTATAAAACTCGAAATTATTTATATCTTGGGCAGTCTCGCATATGAAAAAATCGATGCCAAAAAATTTATGACCGTAGTAACGCTTCATTTCACCGTAACATTTTACTGATTGATATGTTTTGATGAGATACAATACTTCGGATACAATCGACCGGATAAAATAATATATATGTAAATTAAATATGTAAATCTCTTATATTTATCATTTATTAAAATTTAATTCTATTAAATATCGATAAATGATAAATGTTTATATTCATCTAATATTATGTTTTTTATATGATCAATATTATAAATGTTTTCAATAAATATTATTATAAAATGTTTCAACAAATAACGTGTTATTTTTTCATAAAATAATATCATAAGTTTTCAACAAATATGTGTTATTTTTCATCAAATATTATATGTTTTTCATATAATCAATATTATTAATTTTTTCAATAAATATTATTATAAGTTTTTCAGCAAATAATATCATAAGTTTTTCATCGAATGTAGTCATAACTTTTTTTCCAACAAAATATGGTCATAACTTTTTCAACAAATAATATAACCTTTTCAACAAATATGTGTTATTTTTCAATAAATATAGAAATTATTTATTAATATTTGTTTTTATTTAAGCCATTGTAAATGGTGTTAAATAATAATAAATGTTAATAATAATATCTAAAATTACTTATTATGATAAAATGCTTTAATATTAATTCTTAAAAATTTTTAAATAATAATATCTATTATAAATAATTTATTATAAAAGTATTAAAATTATAAAAATAATCAAAAACTAACATTTATCTAAATCCTCATCGGTATCATCCAACTCAATGTGAACATCCCCAGAAACGGGGGCATATTAATCACCAGAAACGGTGGTATTTCTTCATTTTCTTCATCTAAAGCATTCATAATAATTTTTAAAAATTAAATAAATTTATCATCATTGATAACTATAACATTAGAAACGGTCGCAATATAATAATTTTCATTAATAATTTCTGAAAAAGTATTTTGTAATTTATTAATTTAATAAATAAATTTACCAATACCAGAATCGTCACTATCATCGATTAAAATTATTTCCTTATTAACAATATCCTCATTTGAAACATTCTTAAAATAATATTAAAAATAAATACAGTAAACCCTCCAACTGCGCGGTTTTTCATTGCGCGATTTCGCAATTGCGCGGCCAAACCTTTAATACCAAAATTTCGATCTGCGCGCTAAAAATTTCGTAGCTGCGCGGTTTTTTTTGTTTTTGTCTATTTTAACAAGAAAAATTTTTTATGGTGAATCCCGTAAAACTACGAATACATATGGTAGTGAAAATAGTGATTCATCGTATTTCGATGCACTGTATTTTTTATATAAAAATAATAAAGGCAGTTTCATTTTTCTACTGATGTGGTTAGGATTAGGATGTAAAATTACATAGTTTTAATTAATAGATATTTATACAAGTGTTTATTTAATTAAAAATATATTAGTATTAAATTCAAAAAAAATCTTATTCGTGTGCATTAGATATAACCGTAATAAAAAATTATTACATCAATTAAAGAGTGTTATAAAGTAAGTATGAATAAAATTTTTGATTTTTGATTTAATACTCATTTTGATTTAATAGGTTTTTAATAATTTCTACTACTTATATATAATAATGGAAAAAGCTGGCAAAAGAAAAATATTGACGTTAGAGGCAAAACTTGAAATTGTGAAGCAATTAGAAAATGGCGAAAAAATGTCTGTTTTAGCTAAGAGACACAATATGAACGAATACAGCATAAGGAGGATTAAATTGAATGCCGAAAAAATTAAAAGTTCAGTAGTTTGTTCTACATCGCTAGCTGCAAAAACATTAAAAAAACCACGAAATCCAATAATAGAGAAAACAGAAAAAGTGTTAAGCTTTTGGATTGAAGATCAAAATCAAAAGAGAATGCCACTTAGTGCTGCTGTTATTCGAACTAAAGCGTTACTAGTAAGGAGGAACCTGGGTCATCTAATTTAGGCGAAATTAAATTTGAAGCGAGTAAAGGATGGTTTGAAAAGTTTAAACATCGCCAAAACTTACATAATATAAAATTTACAGGCGAAGCAGCCAGTTCTGATACATTAGCTGCATCTTTATATCCAAAAACGTTAAAACATATCATTGATGGTTGTGGATATTTACCAAGCCAAGTTTTCAATGCTGATGAGACTGGCCTATTTTGGAAAAGGATGCCTAGCAGAACATTTATATCTAAAAAGGAGAAATCTGGTCCGGGGTTCAAGGTTTCCAAAGATAGATTGACAGTTTTGTTTTGCGGTAATGCAGCTGGCGATTGTAAGAACAAACCACTAATAATTTATAAATCAGAAAATCCTCGTGCTTTTAAAGGCATATCAAAGAACTCACTGCCAGTTCATTGGGTATCAAATAAGAAAGCTTGGATGACTGCAAAGCTTTTTGAGAACTGGTTTTTAAATTGCTTTTGTGTACAAGCTGAAACTTACTGTAAAGACAAAAACATTGCTTTTAACATTCTGTTGATTGTTGACAATGCACCAAGTCATCCACCACATTTAGCTGAATTGCACCCCAATGTTAAAGTAATATTTCTGCCTCCAAATACGACATCTTTAATTCAGCCGATGGACCAAGGCATAATTGCCGCATTTAAGCTGTATTATCTTAGAAGGACTTTTCGGCAATTAATTGAAGCTACGGATGGCCCAAATAATCTTTCAATTCGTGAGTATTGGCGACAGTATAATATTTTATCTTCCGTAAAAAATATTAAATTAGTATTGGATGAAGTTAAAAACTCAACCATGAATGCTGTATGGAAAAAATTATGGCCAGAAAGCTGCATTAGAGAAGCTGTTGTTGAAATGCCAGAAATTGTGGAAATTGTGACTTTAGGTAGAACAATTGGTGGGGACGGTTTTCAAAATTTAGAATCAGAAGATATCACGGAAGTCCTTGTGTTAAATGAAGAAAATAATACTGTTGACGATATTTTGACACAGTTCGGCGGTAATAATGATGAAAATGATGAAAGTGAAGAAGATGTACAGATTACAGAAGAGAAAAAGTTTACTACCGAAAAACTATCAAGTTTTTTAAAACTTGGTAGTCAACTTGAACAGCAAGCTCTTAATATGGACCCTGATATGGAGCGTGCCTTAAAATTTCGGAGAAATCTGACAGCAGCTTTAGCACCATATGCTGAAATTTATAAAGAAAAACAAAAAGCTGGTAAGCAATCAGTGTTAACAAGCTTTTTTCCAAAAAATATACAATAACAGCCAATAGAATCAAGCTCATCCGCATGTATCAGTGATTAAGATAACGTTACTTATGTTAATTTTTATTTATGTTTAGTCGTTGAATTGAGACTGTTTTTTAGTTCTTGTATTGTTTTTTATAATTTTTATTTATGTTAAACTTTTATTAATTTTTATAATAGTAATATTAATTATGTAAAAGCAATGAATTGAGACTGTTTTTATTAGTTTTTATGTTTATATAAATGTAAATATGTATATTAGTCGTTGAATAAAGACTTTTATTATATTTTTTAATATTTTTGTAATATCTGGAACCTAACCCCATAATTACATATAAAATCGGGTTCACAGTGCGCGGTTTCGGTTTGCGCGTTGTTTTTGTGGAACGTATCTACCGCGCAGTTGGAGGGTTTACTGTAATAATAAAATTTAAAATTACCATGAACAAATTCATTAACTCCATCGATTTGATTTTGAATTTCGGTTATTGTAAACCAATTTAAAAATAAAATAATAATAAAAAAAAATAAATTAAAAAATAATTTACCATTCTCCTTTATCAATAGAGATCTTGAAATATTAGATTTGTTATTTTCCATTTTTGAATATCGTGCGAGTGAATTTTTGAATTAATTGTGACAACTTTGGAAATTGTCAATGTTTATCAAGAGAATAATATTTTCAGGATTTAGCCAATCCCATTTTACAATACACACATATAGGTGAGAGATTTTGACGCATGCAGCCTATATTGTTTAGGCATGTATTCTTTGTAAATCACATACAGTCCTGAGTGTGTATGCATGTGTTCCTTGTTACTAATCACGCACTTATCATGCACTTTCTTTGTAAATCATGTGATGATCATGTACTGGTTTTGTTAACATTAATTAAATATTAATTAAAAATACAACATATAATAATAAAAATCATAAAATATTAAAACACAACGTTAGTACATTAATTAAACATCAAATCTCTTGGATAATAACCAAGCTAAACAGTGTTGACCACATTTTAAGGTCCATGGTTTTGGAAACATAGTTTTATTATACACAATACGTTTACCCATTATTTGCAGTTCCGAAACCATTAAAGCCGGATAATAGAAATCCATAGGATCAAATACAAATATCTTGCTAGGTTTCATATATATTGCTAACCGATGTTTTCCACCGAGATGAGACGATTGAGTATTTACGACTATGGCTTGATTATTACGTAAATATGGAATTTTATCAAGAGGAAAAACCCTAAAAATTCTTGTCCCATAAATTAATGTTCATAAATTAAATATTTGTAAATCCAAAATTTGATATAATTGCGAGTAAAAGTCGGTTAAATCTTAATGGTAGCCCTTATTAAATTAATGTATAAATTTTCTTCTCGTAACAAATAATTATTAATTAAAATACTGGTTTAATTTAGCCATAGCCTTATAAGCTATAATTTAAATGTATAAACTGATTAGTATCATCTGATATTCGATTCGTTCCCAGTCCAGTGCATAACCTAAACGCAAAGAACCAGGTATGTTCCAAATTCAGGAGGACATAGAACAACACGTAAGACCTTCTAGCGGCCGCTTTGAACCTGCAACGAAGGTTATTCAAGGAGTAGTAATGGCAACAGTGCTCACCTGCTCGAATAGCATTCGGCTATCATACGCATTACCAACATGGCTTCAACCATGGGTATATGATGGTGATTCGTAAATTGTGTAGTGTGCGAAGGAAATTGAACCCTAGAGTAGGAGAGGCATGTGATTTAGTGAAAGATATTAGCCAATGGTAATAAAGTTTTCCCAGTACACCAACATTTTCTAAACTCCCACTTTTAAGAAAATTAATGTTTTGTTGTTTACTTGTTTTTTTAATTTATTTGTTTTAGTTTTATTTAGTAATAGTAGTATTAATAGTTAGTAATAATAATAGTATTTATGTGTTTTAGTTTTAATAATAGTAATTTTATTAGTTAGTAATTTGTTTAGTTTGAATAGTAGTACTTAGAAATTTTTAATAGTTAATAATAATAATAATAATAATAATAATAATAATAATAATAATAATAATAATAATAATTATAATAATAATAATATCAAGTAATAATAATAATAGTTAGTAATAATAAAAATAAAAATAATATTAGAAATAAGTAATAATAGAAACACATTAATATAAACTTGTATAGAAATACATGCAACATCGAAGCAACAACGATTCTGGTTGGTTAATCAGTATCTAGCAAGGGTATAAAAGCTCGTCACCAAAATAGTAACTGCTAGACTTTCACAATTATTTTAATGTATATTTTAATGTTTAATGTTAATAAATGTATTTAATCAGATTTTGTTTGTTTTCTTTACAACATATTCTATAAACAAAATTATAATTAGATTTCAAATTGTTTAAAAACAATGTCTGAAAAAGGTAAAATATAAAATAATTTATTAATTTTCGTTTAGAATATTTAATAAACTTTTTGTTCTATTAACTAGAAGAAATATCAGGTATAAAAATTAGAGAATTGTTAATGATGAACATACAGAAATTGTTAATAATGAAGATACTGAAATTATTAATGATGAATAAATTCCTACCAAAAATTTAGTGGATGTTGAGTTTAACGAATTTAAGACTTGAGTTGACCATGTTATAGAAAATATAATGATAGAATGTTGTGGTGATGAAGCCTGTACATGTATTAATCAATAAATCTTTAAAAATATATTTTTTTATTACTAATTTATTACAATAACAAAGAATAATACATTTATTAAAATTTATGATAAACTTTATTACAGATATGTATGACAGATGCTCCAGTTAATACTTTTATTAAAAATTTACAATTTGAAATATAAATATCTGAACGTCTGGCTTCTGCGGCAACTTGAATAATTGCTATCCATCCACCGTTTGTTTCTACCCATGGATCAATTTTTGTTTCTATCACCTAAATAATGATAATAATAAAAGAATAATAAATAGTAATATACCTCTATAGACCATTGGAAATAATTTTCATAGTCGGATCCAGATTTTAATATCATGTGTTTCATATACATTAATCCTATTATACTATTATTCGCATCCATTTATTATTTTCATCAAACATATAACTAAATGTCGATTTTAATGAACTTTTCTTTCTTTCCAATGCTGGCAAATTGACAATGGGATCAAATGGAATATTTTCTACGATTTTTTCGGTACGGTTGACCATGAATTTTATATTTTTAATTATTTCATCATCATCGCCAATATAAGAAACCAGCTCATTCATCTCTTTGAAGATAGCATGAGAGTAAAATGTTCAAATGGATGTCCATGTTGCCACGATTTCAAACGTGACCAAACAATCCATATATTGTTGGCCGAAATGCGTAAAACATATTACTCTGATATTTTTGATTTGAAATAAAAATTAATCTTTTTTAATCTTTATTTGTAGGGATTAAAAGTTAATTTTTACAATGAAAAATTATTATTAGACTTACAATTAAATTTTTAAAAAAATGTTAATAATAAAATAATAATAATAATAATATAAAATAAATAATTAATTAAATAAAAATAATAATATTAAATAAATAATTAAATGAAAATAAAAAATAATTATTTAATTCACTTCATTAAAACAAACAATTTAATTTAAAAATATAATTTAAAAATAAATAATTGACTTAATTAAAACAAACCATTAAATTTAATAATAATTAAAATATAAATAAATAATATTATTGACTTAAAAAAATAATTAAATTTAATAATAATATAATTAAAATATAAATAAATAATATTATTTACTTAAACAAGCAATTAAAGTAAAATATAATTAAATTATAAATAAATATTATTTACTTAAACAAATAATTAAAGTAAATAAAAAATAAAACATTCATGATTTGTAGTCGACAGGCGATTTGAGCCAATTTTATTTTTATGGGATTTTAAGTATGAAAAAATACTTAGGCTTTTTATTCGATATTTTTATGTTCTTTAATCAAGTTTGAGCCAATTTTATTCAAAAAATACTACCAATCATAGGCGATTTAAGCCAATTTTTATTTTTAGGCTTTTAAATCGATAAAAAATACTTAATCTTTTTTATCATGAATTAAAAATTTTTTAAAAATTTTAAATTTAAACATTTAAACAAAAAATTATTTAAAAAAAAAATTCATTCATTAAAACAAAAAATTAAAAAAAAAATTTTCATTCATTAAAACAAATAATTAAAAAAAATTAACACCCCCCTCCCACCATAAAATTTTTTTTAGTGGGGGTCTCGGGATTTTTTCAAGCCAAATATCCACGGGGCATAGTCCTCATATCCCTCTTCTTCTGGACTGTTACCTAAAACCACATCACCTCCTCTATAATGACCATATGCTACACTTATATTTTTCCCCACCCAAACCCTTTTATCATCCTTATTTGTTAATGCAGTTTTACTGTTTTTAATTGTAAATAATTGATGTTTTTTACTAGTAATACGAGTTTGTGGTACCGAAAAAATTAAGTTTTTGTTATAACAATCTAGGTATGACTTATGTTTTAAGTCAGTACCCTTCAATGTTATACCCTTAGCTTTGATACTTTCAACTTCAGACAAGAGGCTATAACATTTTGGACGAAGAAACACCCACTCCTTGTATTTAAGTCCTTTATTCTCGTCTTTGAACTTTCCAATGACAGAATCAAGGTTTCTACTATACAAGGGATGTTTTGGGTCATAATTAGAAGTATCGAAGAGATTATCACGAACCATAGCAGATAAAAGAATGTCTAACTTACAATTCTTAATTTCCAGTAAAAAGGAATCAGTGTCCCTACTAACTATATTAATTTCACAAGTGAATTCGTTTCGATATTTTTCAAACTCTGTAATTGATACATCCTAAGTTTAGATAAATCGAGTACAGTTTGTCCAATGTAACTCGGTCGATCTAAACACACTGATTCCTTATTTAATAACACAGAGACCAAATCATTGTAGATTTTAAATGATTTCCGAAAAGTTGGTTTTGAGCAATAATTAATTAATTTGTTTGCAGAATTACATAATCTTAAATTAATTCGTTTTTTAAAAATTTTTAAAAATTTTTTTTAATTATTTGTTTTAATGAACGAAATTTTTTTTTAAACAATTTTTTGTTTAAATGTTCAAATTTAAAATTTTTAAAAATTTTTAATTCATGATAAAAAAAAATATTTTTTCTCGATTTAAAAGCCTAAAAAATAAAAATTGACTTAAATCGCCTATGATTATGCTCAGCAGTATTTTTGAATAAAATTGGCTCAAACTTGATTAAAGAACCTAAAAATATTGAATAAGATGCCTAAGTATTTTTTCATACTTAAAATCCCATAAAAATAAAATTGGCTCAAATCACCTGTCGACTAAAAATCATGAATGTTTTAATTTAATTTACTTTAATTGTTTGTTTAAGTCAAAAATATTATTTATTTATATTTTAATTATATTATTATTAAATTAAATTGTTTGTTTTAATCAAGTGAATCAAATAATTATTTTTTATTTTCATTTAATTATTTATTTAATATTATTATTTTTATTTAATTAATTATTTATTTTATATTATTATTATTATTATTATTTTATTTTATTATTATTAACATTTTTTTAAAAAATTTAATTGTCTAATAATAATTTTTCATTGTAAAAAATAACTTTTAATCCACACAAATATTTTTATTGACAATAAAGATTAAATAAAAAAGATTAATTTTTATTTCAAATCAAAAATATCCGAGTAATATGTTTTACGCATTTCGGCCAACAATATTGGTCACCTTTGAAATCGTGGCAACATGGACATCCATTTGAACATGTTACTCTCATACTATTTTTACAGACAATGCAATTTGCAACACATCGGTCACCAGATCCCTGAACGTTGTCATAGTGAATCTCGAGAAGTTCTTCAATGTTAATCCCTGTGAAATGATAAATTTTTGTTGCGAGAAACTGTGGTGCGCAATAATCCAACGTATTTTTAATTCTTGGATAAAGTTCCTGAATTTTCTTTTATAAATGTTAATAACGATAAATATTTTTCAAAGTAAGATGTGAAAAAATAAATTAATATGAAATTTTCAAAATAATAATAATAATAATAATAATAATATTAATAACAATAATAAATTCATCAACAACCAAAGAAAACGTTAACTTACTTGGTATTATTTTCTGAATACTGATAACCCATACACACTGAACAATCAATTGATTAATAACTGAACAACAATCACTAGGTATTGTATACAAATGACTGAGTACTGTACAATTTACAATATACATACTAGGCATTGAATAATTGAGTATCTTATTCATTAAAATTCCCTATTTAACTAATATTTACTCTTTGAACATCGATATTCAACCAACTTAACCCAATTAAAAATAAAATTTTCTCTCAATCATTTCCTTTAAAATACTCGATTATTCACTATACACACACATTCACAATATGTTATCAATAACTAGTTACTGAAAAAATCAATATATAAAAAATTGTTTACTGACAAAAAATCTTTTAATAAAAGCACATAAAAATTTGAACAATCAAAAGAAGTACAATTTCAATTACAAATTTTATTAACTTCTTCACTCTTTTATCGATCCTTGATGTATCCAAATTGTTTGGTTGCTTAGTTAACTGGTTGCTATCAAGAAACTATTAATCAAACTCATTGAAGCCCAATCAATTGTTGTATTTTCTCTGAATAAAAATTTATTCCTTTGTTTACAGTCTTGTATGTGATTTATTGAAATTATTTTGTAGAACTTAATAGTTTTGTTTAAAACCTTTGAAATTTTTCTATTATTTTTCTAATATTTTTAATTACATCCAACAATGAACATTTACTAAAAGTTATTTTCAAATATGAATGTTAACCTTTTCATTTAATTTTCATATGCCCCTAAATTAATTAATTGCTAACAGCTCAAAATTAAATTACTTAAATTTATTTTTACACATTTTCTATTCTTTTCACTCTAACTCTTGTTGTTTACTGAATGATAAACTAATTAGTAAGTATAAGTGTTTGTAATTGATAGTAAAAAGAAACTTGATTAGAAAAATATTCTTAATTTCACAAAACATATATTATTTTCACAGTACTTGAAATAAATTTTCATATATTTATTGAAAATTATTAGATTTTTAAGTTTCTAAACATCATTGAATAAAGTTAATAGATAAAATAATTATCATCTACCACAATACTAGAAATTAAATGATTATCGACCAACAACTAAATAAGTTGAATTTCTAACAAAGATTAAAAAACTACATGGAACAGGTACTTGTGTATTGATATATACCGATAAAATCTACTAAAAAGATAAATATGTATGTTTAATTGTTGTAAAATATTTGTTTTTGTAAAAATAATACTTATCATTAAAAAACCTTTAAAAAAAAATTTCAACTTAGTAGCAAATTGTAAAGAAAATAGTATTTATTGATTAATTAACTAAGTTGTAAAATAATTGAAAAAATTTGTTAGATCGTTTTTTAAAATTTTATAAGATTGTAAGGTAATTGTTTTACGTTCTTGTTAAATGAAAATTAATAATATGTTATCGACTGATCATAGTATTTAATTTTACAATTTCTCTTCATTCATTGAAATAATCATAAGTATTTAAATTATTCAGTAAATTGTCAAAAACAACATAAGTAATCGGTAACATATATTTTTTTTTTATTTTTAAATACTAGTAATTTTAGTTTTTAATTAAATTAAATTACAAATATAATAATAAAATCAAATAAATACTTGAATACAAATAAATACATGAATCAAACATTTTCTTAGAACATTCATATTTTTTATTCAGATTCCAATAATTTCATTAAAATTAACCAAAATCTTATTGAAATATTTTGATAACCTTTAAACCAATCAAAATGTATCGATTTCACTAAGTATCAATCCTTTAACATCGATATTCAACCAAATAAATACCCCTAAAAATGTCATAAATTCCCATCCTAACATATCGTTTCCCCCAAAAATATTATAAAATTTACTCTCAACCAATCATTTCTCTTTAAATGACAATAACCCAAGCTATATTTTTGATAAAAATCACCGACTTATTTCGATATTGAACCGAATAAATTTCTTGAAATCCCCTTAATATAAAATTCCTTTCTTGACAAATCATTTCCCCTTAAAATATAATATAATTTACTCCTAACAAATTATTTCTTTTTAAATGACAATATTTCCACTCTCAGCTATATTCATTATTTTCATAAAAATCATCGACTTATTTTGATATTATACAGAATAAATTTTTTGAAATTCTCTAAAACAATTATAAATTCATCACTTGACCAATCGTTTCCTCCTAAAATAACAAATTTCAACTGACTCAAATCCTTAAAAATATCAACAAACCTTTTCTTAACCGATCCTTTCCCCTTAAAAGATCATAATTTCTCTTCTTAACCAATCATTTCCTCGCTAAAACATCATAAATATCCCCATCAACTAATCATTTCTCATAAAATGATATTATTTCTACCATCTTTTCACCCACATCGATATTCATCCAAATATAACCCCCTAAAAATATCATAAATACCCTCTTAACCAATCATTTCTCTTTAAATGGCAATATTTCTTCAATTCAGTATTTTTCATAAAAAATTCGATTTTAGATAATATTTACCCATAAAATAACAATATTCAACCGGCTTAAACCCCTTAAATATATCAACAAATTAGTTCCTTACCAATCATTTCTCCCTAAAATAAATTTCATCTCTTAACCAATCATTTCCCTTCAAATAACTTTTTCCCCACATTATACCAAGTATATTCATTATTTTCATAAAACCATATCAAGTAAAATTCCTTTGGAAATCTATATTCAACCGAATAAATTCCTTAAAATACCATTAAAAAACTGTACATTTTGATCATATTTACTGTATGTATTTAACCAATCAATTTCCTTAAAATTATCATAAAAATCTGAATTTTACCAATAAAAATAAATTTTCTTTAAAGTATTACAAAATTGTTTTCGATACCCAACATTTTCCATCGAAAATCACAACAATTTGATTCTGGCAACAAATTCTACCAAAATAAAAAATTCGTCAAAAATGACTAAAATTGAATAAAAACCTATGTTTCCCACATAAATTAAATTTTACTAAATTATTGTAAAATCATAAAATATATATCATATTGCTCAAATAATTAAAATTATTCAGTAAATCAAGTATAAATTCAATAAAAATTACCAGTCAACCCATAGATTTATTTCAACGATTAACCACACTGAGCATCATTTTAAAAATCTCTAAATTATACTACTTTTGTGATTGATATCCACGAAATCAATAAAATAGAAAATGAAAGTAATTAATTGACCACCCTTTTTTACTGTAAAAATCAATTAAAAATTTAGGTTTCACTAAAACATTTTTTAAAAATCAAATGATTTAATCAACTTTTTAAATAGAACATAAAATTATAATTAAAATATTATATACTATTCAAAATTTATCAGTCAAATTGGTAAATAAATATCATAAATATATGTTTCATAAACATTTTGTTCGTAAATTTAACTTATATTAAATAATTCTAATATCAAGTCAATTCTAATAAATTATCAAGAAATTAAGTGTTTCTAAAATTATAGATTTACCCTCATTTCTTCAATAATTTCATTAAAAACCTAATCAAACCCTAAATCCATTAAAATTCAACAGAAAACCATAAAATTCACAAAAATAATTAAAATTTACTAAAATAAATACCTCATAAAAATATATAATATTAAAATTATCATAAAATTTCCCTAAAAGCTCTAATTGATTTACATAGTCTAAAATTATTTTATTTTTGTCGAGGATAACCTAATCTATTGAAGGGTGTAATTACATTTATTCAAAGATAATTAAATTTTATTTGAAAATGACAAGTCAATAACAAGTCAACAAATGAAATTTTAATTAGTAGAGATTATATTCTAAAAAGGAAAATTTTCAATGAAGAAGTAATATTGGTGGGAAAGTACATTAAGTGACTAAAATCGTTGAAATTATGAAAAAATTATGATAGCTAAAGATATCTACTAAATAGATGAAATATTAATTGATGAAAAGCCAATTTTTATTTTTTAGGCTTTTAAATCGAGAAAAAATACTTAGAGTTTTTTATCATGAATTAAAAATTTTTAAAATTGAACATTTTAACAAAACATTATTTAAAAAAAAATTTCGTTCATTAAAACAAATAATTAAAAAAAAATTAACACCCCCTCCCCCTAGAAATTTTTTTATGGGGGGGGTCTTGGGATTATTTCAAGCCAAATATCCACGGGGCAATTTTCAACCCAAATACCTACGGGCATATCCTCATATGTCACTACTATCGTTTGTTTTATTGGAATAAGCTTTTATATTATATTGTAGTTCATTTATCATTTCTTCATAAATCTTTCCATTTTCATTCAATTTGAATATTGATTTATTTAATTCATTTTTGATAATATCAATGTTCCTATTTAAATATAGAATATCGTAATATATTTTCTTTCGAGCGCTTTTAAAAGTCTCATGTTTCACTTGAAATCCGTAACCTAAATTTTCAATTTTTTCAGCTAATCATTTTACGAGAATTTTTATATGTATCGGCTTATCTATGATATGTAATATATCATTCAACATAGCGATATCTGGACACATACATCTTGTTTTATTTCGACCTTCCACAGCTATAATAATTGACTTGTTTGCATTAGTCACTTTAAAATAAGTAGTAATTAATATTATTAATAAAATCTCTTTAATCATTTCAAATCTCTCTAAATTAATATTTATTGTTTATAGCTAATTATTATTTAAAATAAGTAATTTAAGAAAATTTATTTAAGAAAATAGATAAAAATAAATAATGGAAATGTGAATATTGATGATTTGTTGCCACTGGTTCGCATAACCGGTTGCATTGGTTTCATCGGATGTTGAACTTCTTTCATTATACGATTGAACTGATTAGTTGTTTTATTGGAATAAACTTTTATACAATATTGAACTTGATTTATCATTTTTTCATTAAGTTTTCGATTTTTATTCAATTTGAATATTGATTTTCTTAATTCATTTTTGATAATACCAATGGTCTTATTTAGATATAGAATATCATCATATATTTTGTTACGAGCTCTTTTTAAAGTCTCATGTGAATTCAAATCGAATTTCTAAATCACTCATTCTTTCAGATAATTTTTTGACTTGAGCTTGCGAATGTCTAGGCCTATCTATCATATACAAAATATTCACCAACACGGCAGTATCACGACATACACATCTTGTTAAATTTTACCTTGAACGGTTACAACAATTGAGTTAGCTATGTTACAATAACTAACAACTAATATTATTATTAAAATTTCTTTAATCATTTTCAAATCTAAATAAATTAATATTTATTGTTTATCGCTAAAGGTTTATGTGTGTGTTTAACTTCTCATTGGTTTAAATTAGTATAAAACTAATTGTTATTTCAATTTTTATCATTATAATGGATGTTATTGTTCCTAGCGTAGTTCAAGCCATGAACGAAATTGAACATTGTGGTAATTAATTATTATTATTATAATTATTATTTTACTTGTTTTGTAGATGATTTTTTAAAGTTATCAAAGATATATATGAAATATTGAAGGATAAGCCAGCATCAATGATTCCAGAATTGGTCTTTAATTATACATCTATATGAATATTTTCCGTAATCGATGATTTCCTATGGGATGTCAAAACAAAACAAAATGTTAAAAGATATGGAACCTGAATATCCATGTGGTGATGGATGTCATTGCTGCACTGTCCGATATCGGAAGTATGTGGAATGGGCTTTAAATAAAGCTCTTCGACAATATTATTGTTTTTATTATATAATAATAATAATAATAATAATAGTTAGTAATAATAGAAATAATAATAATAAACAGTTGTAATAATAAAAATAATTATAGTAAAATAATAATATTAACTTGTAATAATAATAAAATAATAATAATAAAAATAATAATTAAAACACTACTTATAAAAATAAATAGTAAATTATATTTAAAATTTTTTGAAAATTTATGATTGGTTAACAGGATCAAATTGAGGGAAGCAGTTAAAGGAGGTAGAAAATTTTGAGAATAAAGAAATTTTTAAAGGGGTATATAAAGGACATGAAATTAATAAAACTAGTTGAAATCAAAATTAAAATAGGTAACTAACTAATTATTATTATTTATATACCTGTTAAATGCTAGGATATTATCCCTTGGGTACTTTGCCTTGGCGGTAACGTCCATTTTAAATCAAATAAATCCTTAATTATACATATTTCAGCGATAAAGCAAATGCAATGGCCACGAACAGTTTATGTTAGTTACTTGAAGCTGTACAGAAGTCACAAAAAACAAGGAGAGGTGCAAATAACAGACAACACGAAGATTTCAAATTACCTGAGGATGGATGATAGGAAGATGAAAACTAGAATTTTGAAACTAGCAGAAAATCTGAAATGAAATTGATGGACGAAAACGAAATCGGAAATGAAAATGAATTTATACTACATGTAATAAAAGGGAAGGTAAATTGATAGATGACAACAACAGAGTATGGTGGGAAATACATCGAGAGTCTTCCCATAAAATGCAGAAAGAATCGCTGAAGAAGAAATTAGAAGCATTCAATGACGATGTCAGAGTATTGCTAGAAGCGAGAACAAAAAAATGAAGAGAATGAAGTTCCTCAAACTATTTCAACAGTACCTTCAAACCCAGCAATGTTGCCAATTTCGAATGAGATGCTAAAAAGAAGACTATCCTTTGTCAGAAAGCAAATGAGTGTGTAGAAAATTCGCAACAAATTACTATTTATAGACGCCAAATATGGAACTTCAGAAACTAAACAGTTAGTGTTACTATCAATAGCTATAATAAATTATTACCGGGAGATGATTAAAAACACATACATCACGCCAAGAGGAAGGTTGAGACACTTCAACACTTAAATTCATGGAATCACAGAACTTGCTACTAGAGGCCAGAGCAACCAGTATGAGGAGATGAAAGCAGTGCAAAACTTGGTCATCAGAAAAGTCTTGGTTGACCATGATCTGCACGCCGAATTGCAATATCTAAAACTTTGGCCGAATCAACTGTGTGAAATTCACGATTTGGCTACCACTATAGCATTTCAACAGAAGGGAATAACAAGGAAGGGAGAATTTTTTAAACTGAAAACAATTGTCGAAGAAATGTTTGGCGATCAGATTCAGGTGGGTTTTCACTCAGCATTGGAGGACGTTAAAAATATTCGACGAATATATATGAAAATTGAAAACTTCTGGGTAGATGATATTTTAATACCAAAAAATATACCATCAAAAAAGTATTCATTAGAGCAGTATCGAAGACTTCATGAGAACAATATCACACTATTGGCAACAAAAACAATTGCTATATCGGAAAACATAATCGATGAAATTGATTTAACAGCACCAGAAAAGATGGACGCTGACATTGACACGATACCAACTCAATTAAAATGGGCAACCAAAGCAAGCATGAAATTAGTCGAAGATTGTGTATCTCCTTTGATAATCAACGAACCAATTCGGGAAATCCAGCCAACATTCGAAGATTAACCAATTATCCAACTGCTAGACAGAAAAAAGGAAAGCTTCGTTGAATATTGATGTCAGTGAGACAATCACCATAAATGGATGCATATGTTGGGGTATTACGAAAAATCATGGTAAAATCAATAAAACACCAAAATGATAAAAGTGCAACATTAATTAAAAAATTTACAAAAATTCGAAAGTAGTATTGATCGGGGGAAATTGATATTTTTGAACACCAAATTGAGAGACAAGTCCAGAAATAATAATAAAACTTTAGGAAAGGGTCCCTAGAAAATAATATATGACAAAAAAGAAATGAATTTAAAAAAATTAATTACTAATGGGAAGCCCGAGTCAATGGGAAGTCCGAGGCAATGGGAAACCTGAGAGATGAGAAAAACCCGGCGTGTAAACATAACGATAGAAAAGGGTAAATTGGCCTAAACAATATTAAATGGGCGCCATTGATCTATGGAGAGGTAATTATTTTCTAATTTGTAATTTAGTAATGTAGCAAACGTTGTTGACAAATGTCGGCTAAGGTGGTCTGTGGGAAGTAATTATTTTTAATAATTTAGTATGGCAGCAAATGTTTTTGACAATTGTCTGAAAACAGTCTGAGCAGGAGTATAAAATGAAAAGGACCAACACGAAATGGCCAGTCTAGTCAGGTCAATAACAGACTCTAAACCCAAGTAAAGTCAAATTTTATTTATCAGAAAAGGTGATTATCCATTGGACAATGTACCTTGAGGTGATAAAATTTAATCGGTGGTTGAAGGGTACAAATAAATCACAAAATTCTAATTTCAACATATTGAAATAAATCGAATTGAGTTGTAACTGTGGTAAAGTGCAAATAAAATTATTCTGTGTTGGGTTTACTTATTTGATTCGAAAAGGATACGAGGAGTCAGAGGGAACCGACTTTCAATAATAATAACCCAACATCTTGGTGACATGATCTAAGTTGGCTGAGAATAGTGCTGAAAATAATTGAATTATTAAAATAGAAACACTGAAGAAGAAAAAAAGTGTCAAAGTAAAAATAAACTGAAAAGAGAATAAATTATTGAATTAAAAGAAAACTTTCAAATTATTGAAAAGCCTTCGTGATTCATTACGACAGAATTTAAAGAAATAAATTATATAAAGAAATAATATAAAGAAATTTATTATAGAATAAATTACAAATTTAAAACAAAAGGTAACATTAATAATTGTAATATTTTAAAATTCAGACTAGAAAAATTTGTACAAAAAAGATTTTATAATTTGAGAAACCAGAAGCAATCAGAAATAATGGCGAGCAATTCCAATAATCAACCCCCAATAATCAAACCCCGGTGTCTATTATGGCAACCCCTGTATCGAATGTCCAAACAAATATGTCTGCTACTCTTAGTAAGGATTATGCAAGTTGTCAGAAACTACCAGTTCAACAATATGGAGGAGATCCTGTCGAATTTGTTGATTTTATGGCTGATTACTACATGTATGCCACTGCTTACGGATGGAGCCAATCGATTATGGTGCAAGGGTTACCATTATATTTAAAAGGAGCAGCGAGAGAGGCTTGGCAACAGATTGATAAAAGACTCATTGCCAATGATTAGATCAAGTTGAATGATGCCTTGCCAGCTAAATTAATTTGGGGTAACATCAAATGAATAATGCGTCAAAAGTTTTACAATCGAGTGCAAAGACCAGACGAGTAAGTAAGTGAATTTGCTTATCATTTGACAACCCTTGAAGAGAAAGCTTTTGAGATTAAACCCGAACAAGTTGATGTGGCGAAACAAGTGAAGGAATCATTGCAAGATCAATTTTTGACAGGAGTTAGAAAGGAAATTAAAAAGGCCCTATGCTATGTAGATTTCAATAATTTTGATGCGTTAATTAAAAAGGCTATGAAGATTGAATTGAATTTGAAAACTACTCAACCAAAATCAGAATCTTTTACAACTATTGATGAATCCAGAGACAGATCAATATCGCCAATCAAAAATAATTTATTCCAGAAATCAACCAGCCCCTCACCAAACTTTAGAGTGAAATTTGAGCCAAGGAAATCTACAAATAGTCCAAAAGAGGAGAGAGAAAGACCAGTCCAATGTAGTCATTGTCAGAAATTGGGACATAACATAAATCAATGCTGGTTTAGAAAAAATGCCCAAAGAAGTCCAAGTTCTGTCCAGTGTGATCATTGCCAGAGAAAGGTACATAGTAATAGTCAATGTTGGTTTAAAAATGAAGAGCAACGAAGTCCAAAGTGGATGTGGCCAGATTGGTTAAAAGGCAATGGTGGGAAAAGGTTTAGTAAAATGAGCACCAATAACCAGCTAATTAATGATAATATACAATACTATAATTGGGGAAAGAGAGGGCATGTATCACGAAACTGTTTTGCAAGATCAAGATCTCCATCAACGTCACCTTCACCCCAAAGAGATAGAGTTAATTTACAAGGCCGAATTCAATGTCATTCATGTAGAGGTTATGGGCACATGACGAGGTCATGTCCCAGGAATAATGAGAAATTCCATAAACCAATCTTAAAGAAGACTAGATTCCAAAGTGACAAATCACAAGCAGACAACGTTGCTTTTGTGCAGCCAGATAATTCTAATAATAGAATTAAAAACGAGGTGAAACAAATGAGTCGACGTTTGGATAGTTTAATATGCAAGTTTGAATTTGATGAAGAGATGGATAACCACATGATGTATGAGTCGCAATCAGAAGCATTAGACACAGAGCTGAAAAGAATGATGATTAATGATGATGTGCAAGACGAAAAGGCAATAATGATTATGTAGAGGATTAATAAATTAATAGAATCGACAGCAGCGGAAACGCCTAAAATAATGAGATCATTACTGGAATTGAGCCAGATGTCACTGAGTATACAAAAATTGAAAAGTGTAATTGAATTGTGTGCTGATTATTATGAAGTAAATTCAAAGAATAGAGATGAAAAACAAATATGATGAAAATATTTTGGAAAGCGTTCAGAGAAAATAAATGGTTAGATTTTATTTTTATTGATGTTGTAGATGAAGGTAGAAATAGTGTGATCTGTATTCGTTGTAAAATAGGAGATTATGTTAAAGATATGAAAGATTAAAATAGAATAATGGAAGACAGATAATAAAGGTGAAATTTAAGAATAGATATTTAGAAGACGATGAATGTTTAATAGATTGTGGTTTTATACCTGGAAATAAAAATAAATTGCAGGTTGCGTGTATGATTAGGGAGGAAGTAGCGGAAAAGAGTGATTCACAAGAAATAACAAGAGACTTAAGAGATGCTTTAGGTGATTGGGATGGATTTAAAATTTCGGATAAATTAAAATTAATTAATAAAATAGAACTATAGGAAAAACCTAAACTAGAAATAGTAAACATAATACTACCATATTTATATGATAAATCGAGGTATGGAGAAAAGTTAAAATGTTTGTTGCAAAAATTTGGTAGAGAATTAAGAGAAACTACAATGGAAATTATTTGAAAATTTGACTAAAAATTGAATTGATAAAAAAGTAATGTTAACAAGTTTTATATGGTTTTAGAAATTGGAACTCTTGCGATAGCAGAAACGAATAATCTGGAAAATCTGATAGATCTAGCTGCATGAATCTCAAACGAATATTTTATAGAGTGGGTTGAAAAGAATGGAGGTTGGAAGAAATTGAATAATGATTTTACAGTAAATGAAAGTGATGAAATAAAGTTACCAAACAAACCGTTAAATGGGAAAAATATCCCAAAACGATGATATTTCCACTGACAATAACTACACAAGCTACAGGTATGACAGCTTACGATTGTTCCCAAACAGAAATGGGGGAAATTTATTCGGTTGTGGATATGGCAAAAATGCATGGCAGATGTATACCCAAATAAATTGAAAGCAGAAAAGGATGTAAAATATTATGTGTATCAGGAATCTGATATACAGCGAGCTAAAGTTAGAGAATGTATTGTGAAGCAAACTACTTTTGTATTTTTCTGTGGTAAATGGAGCCATACATTACTGATAAAAATGCACGCTATTCCACGACCAGTAGAGGTAATGCCAGAAAACTGCTTAACTGCGTTTCAACAGAGGAGTTAAAAATCAATCCGGAAATTAAATTGAAAGTAAAAGTAAATCACAGGATAAGAGAGAGTAATACAACAAGATAGAACGTGCGAAGGAGAATCATATAAAGTGAATGGGAAAATTAGTAAGCAATCAGTGGTGATTGAAGAATATTTGACAGAATTGAGAGAACTTGAAGGAGTTTCTGATGATGAAACAGGAAAACTTCAAACTCATCCGTTTTGTAATATGAGACAAAGTAATTGCTACACCGGAGAATCCATTCTAGTATTTGATGTTAAAACTAATGTATGTAATTTAGCGCATTTGAAAACTATGACTTTCAAAGAGTTAAGTGGAGAACAATTTAGAGAGGGTCCCGATAATTTCAATATAAATTATAAGTCGAATGACACAAACAGGTTGACTTCATTATGGACTCCAGTATGAAAACCACACCAGTATTAATGTCGACATTACCAACAGATAGTATGCGTTTTATCAAAAAGGAGGTTACAAATAAATGTGGGCAAATGGTTTATGCAACAAATTACAGAGGTTTTTACGTATCAAAAATGATGGTTCCAATAGTAATAGAATCGATACCAAAAGAATAATTTTTAGAGGTGTTGGAAATTGAATACATTTAAAATAATAATAATTAGTACAATTATTTTAAACTTAATCTCATTCATAAATTTAATGAAAGGGTTGACATTCATCTTTGAA
Source organism: Schmidtea mediterranea (assembly GCA_022537955.1). NCBI lineage: Eukaryota > Metazoa > Platyhelminthes > Tricladida > Dugesiidae > Schmidtea > Schmidtea mediterranea. The sequence goes on from CM039679.1 coordinate 241,972,309, forward strand.
AATAATTTTTAATAGTTGTTGAATGCAATTAAAAATAATACAAAAATAGTAGAAAAAATTTAAAGATTTTTAACAAAACACATTGAGTTTTACAAAATAATTTCAAAGTTTCAATAAATCACATATACAAAAGCCATTAAATTTTATTCAGGAAATATAACTATTGATTGAGTTTCATTGAATTTGATTGCTGACAGCTTTTTAGCAATCAAGTAACTAAGCAACCAAATGATATACCGATTTAGAGACTGTAATGATCTGCAAGAGAAGAAGATCTTTATAAATAAAATTTGTATTTGAACTTGTATTTCTTTAGTTTGTTCAATTTTTTTGTGCTAAAGGATCAGGATTTAGTTATTGGTGACTTATCACTATCAAGTTATAATGTTTAGAAATGTTAGCAATTGAATACATTTTATACAATAATAATTAGTACAATTTTTTTAGACTTATTGACATGCATAAATTTATTGAAAGGGTTGACAATCATCTTTGAAAAACATTTTATGAAAGTTACATTTAAGAGAAAAATAACTGTTCAACATTGGATGAAATTTTAAAAAATAGTTGAAAAAAATAAAAAAACTTTAATTGTTTTACAAAACGTATTAACGTTTACAAAATACGTTCAATGATTTCAATAAAATACAAGAATCAAATATAAAATAAAACATTTTATTCAGAAAAGATAATTTTTCTTGCTAACTACCAAGTAACTAAAAAACCAAGTGGTTTACCGATTTAGAGACAGTAATGATGTGAGAGAAAGTTAAGAAGATTTTTATTAATAAATTTGTATTTTAACTTGTATTTCTTATTATTATTAAACTTTTATATGGTTTTTTTTAAAGTTTTGTTAGTAAGTAACCAAGTACTTATATTTATTTGTTCAGTAACTAGTTATCGGTCACCTAGTTTGTATACAAGTAGACGGAATGAAGTTCCCAACTGGAAAACCTCGACATGTCGTAGACTGAAGCCGAAAGTATCTAATCTTATTCTTCAAGAGTTGGAAATGCAGGATAATGGGTTACAAGAGACGGTTACATGAAAGAGATCTAAAGTACAAGATTCGGGATTTACAGATGCAATCCTTATCATTAACCATTGACATTAGTTTTTGAATCAACTTGTACGATTTGTCGACCAAAACACAAAACATGTACAAACCAGAACTGTTTCCGGCATTAAGACTTGTCAAATACAATACACTCTGTGTGAATGTATTTGCAAGCGGAAAAGTTGTTGTCATGGTGATTAAAACACTGGATATTTAAAAGAAATTACAAAAAATATTTAATTTTATAAAATCAAAAATTAATAATCCATTTAGATGAAGATGTTGCATGGACTATGAGAAGAAGGAAGTTGTTCATATTATGTTGGCCGAATTAAGAAAACATTATTATAAGCTGATTTGCAAAGAATTTAATTAAAAAAAAATTTGAATTATTTGTTCTTTTTGTGTTTTTTATTCAGTATATTTATTTGTGGTGTATCGAATGGTTTTTTATTAAGTATCTACTAATTGGGTTTTATTAATGGTTAATGTCGATATCATGTATTTTTTTATTTGACTGTTGTATAATGTATTATTATTATTATTATTACTATTATAATTATTTCGAAAATTTCACATTAATTTATTTGAAAAAAATTATAATGTAATTTTGATAAACTCTAAATTACTTCAAAAATCATGTATAAAAATTATAACTTAAAAATCTCATCTTTTTCAAAATATGTAAAATATTATACTGCAAAAATTACATTAACATTAAAAATACATTAAAAAAATTACATTGAAAATTATTTTGGAAAATTTAAATTTGAAAAAATTATTTTGAAAATTATTCGAAAAAAAAAGCGCGAAAAAATTTAAATTCCAACAAATTTTATTTCAAAACATTGGCGCCAAAAAAATAAATTCAAAAAGTTTAATCAATAAATATTTTATTCCAGAAAATACATTAATTGTAAAAAATAATTTACAAATCTTGCTGTTTGTGAAAGGAAACCTATAAATTTTCACATAACTAGTTAAAAATACAGAAGTGACTAATCAAAACAATGTCATTTTAATTCCGCGAAAACTTTGGTTACCTTCCTACACATAGGACATAAGGGTAGCCTCCTGGAACATTCGCGACAAAACATATGACCACATTCCAAAATCGTGGTTTTCATTCTGTCTTTACAAATTGCGCAGGTTAACTGAATTTTTTTTAATTAATTAATTAATTAATTACGTTTACTTCCTCAGGGATATATTCATGATTTTCTGAAGCTTCCTAAAATTAAAATAAATATAAAAATTTCTATACAAGACTGAATAAATATCTATGCAAGAAATTATGAAAATAAATTTAAATGTTGCATTTGAATTACATATAAATTACTGTATTCCGTGTTATTTAGTTCTTTTTTCAAAGAAAGAACAACGTGCAATTATTTAGGATTCAAACTCCAACAGAAATAGCAATAGTGTCAGATATTTATTACAAGTCTGCATTAACTTCTTACTTTTCCATTTCATTATTCAAATAAATCTAATAACCCAACATAAAAACGTTTATTTAAATTACAACATTAGTTACAACAACTTTATTCACTCCATTTTTTCAATAACAATTTCTAATATCACTGTCAATCTGTACACTTTTCAATAATAATTTAATTCTCTCCCGCTGGGATAGGGCTTCCATGGAGAGAATTTTATTTTCTTTAAATGTTTTCTTCTGGGTACCATGATTGATTTTATTTTATTATATTTGAATTCGTCTAATTATATATATATATATATATTTAAAACATTTTTGATTTTTAATTATTTTGGTACCTTATTTTGAATTTTTCGTTTTTATTAATAAACACTTAATTTTTGTGATTTTACTTTTTATCTTGTGCCTGTTTTGGTAATTATACAAGAATAAGAAACATTTTGTTTAAATATCAGAAAGAAAAAAAATAGAATTTAAACTTTACTTTTTTTGTTACGAATATTTTTTTCACGAATCCAAATTAATAAACTTTATTTTTTAATTGTTTAAATCAGTGAAAGCCAAAAACTTTCACTGAAAGTTAATGCGCAGACAATACGTCCACGGATAAAAGGTTCGCCAAAATTTTAGGTACATATGAATCAATTGTCCATGGCTTTTATGTCCATCTTCAATATCCTTTTAGAAAATGCTAAAAACTCATAATTTACCAAAATTAAACAATTATAATTAATAAATAATATATAAAATAAAATATTCGTGCAATTGTTAAATATTTATTTTTTCACAAATGTCAACAGAACACAAATGTAATTTCGATTGTTTGGACTGAATTTTCAAAAGTACTTTTTAGTGCAGGATACATAAACATAGACATTTTGTTTATGGATGAATAGCAATAAATGTCTTGATGCCGAAGAGATGAATAAAAATGTCTACGAACTTAATAATTTTTTGTTAAACAAATAAATTTTAAAAATTTTAAATTACGGATGAAATTTTAAAAAATGAAAAAATTACTGTACTTTTCAATTATAAATTATGAATAATAATCGAAAAAAATATAAGATTAATTAAAAAAATATTAAATATATTCGAAATAAAGTTTAAAGAAAATTAGTAAATATTATTTATATTGAAATATATAATAATATAAAATTTAAAAATCTAAATAGTTACCATTTGATACTGTTTTGAGGGCATTGAAATTGTTTGCAACTAAATTATTATTATTATTATTATTATTATTATTATTATTATTATTATTATTTTTTTATTATTATTATTATTATTATTATTATTATTATTATTATTATTATTATTATTATCTTTCTGATATCAAATATATAGTTAGAATAATATTTTCCAGATTCTAATCTTGTACACATATAAATATTTCTCTTCTTAATCAATTTTTAATGAAATCAGTCAATTTGATATACAATAATTTTATGTTTTAAATTATCGACTCACTTTTGAGAAATACGTTTTAATTGTTTTAATCTATGATATTTTATTTTATTATTAATTTGTAATGTTATGCCACAACTAGATATTGTTTTCGATTTGCATTAAGATTGATTAAATGTTATAAATGAAAATGTTACTGAACATTGTTTTATTCAATGTTATAAAATGATAAATCAACAACAATTTTGTATTTTGTACACTACTGTCAGTAATTAAAATATTTCATTTTTTCAGGCTTAAAAATAGGCTATCTTTTGCGAAGGCCTTCCCGTAGTTGCGGCTCATAGTTACGGTAGTGATTTAATTGGACACTTTATAATAATAATTATTATTATTATTTTTATTTTCCTGATTTGAGTTAATTGATTTTCTGGATCAATTTATAGCCTTGGATGATTGAATCAACAATCCACCATTTTTAAATGGGATTTCATGAAATGCCGACCAAAATAACACAACTTTATTACTAATTCTTTTATTATTAGCACAAATCAAGTTTTTATTCATATTCGAGGTGAATTTCAAAGACTCTGTTTTTGAGTATCACATATCAACTATATTGTTTTTAGTATTGTTATGTCTTAATAATTATTGCAGTGTTTAGATTATTTATGTTATTTTTATTATTATTGCTATTATTATTTATCGATTTAACAAAAGGAAAAAGGAGTTGAAAGCAGACATCAACACAAACACACAAACACAAACTTTGAACGATAACGAAGACATTGCAATGTGCAAACAAAGCAATGAATTAATATGATATTCTGCATGTTAGATTGATTACTTTGATTGTCTAGGTCCTCGGATTGCATCATTGTTTGTTTTTTATCCCAATGAGACATGTGCTGCAGACAAACATGTAGTATATATATTGTCTGACTGTCATTAATAAATTTTTCCAACATATTGTTATTTTAATCTTTTGTGAACACGTTTTCAACTCAAGAATTACTGTAAATCCTTCCATATCCGAAGACATATTCAATTGGAGATGATCTGGATGGATTTATCTAGAAAATTGAATCTTATTTTTCAATAATTCAATTGAACAACAGACAAAGAAAAGTGCCGAAAATGGATAGAAATTGTTGCAATAAATGTGAAAAAATTCCCGGTGAAGAAGATTTTTGAAAAGGCTAAGATTAGCTTTTGAAGAAAATCAAAATGAATAAGAAAAACGTGAAATAAAACTTTACAAAATTACAGAAAATTTATTAAAAGAAAAATTAACTAAAGAAGAATCGAAACATGATGGAGAATCAGAACAGAAAGGTCCAACGCCAAATAAATATATCAAAAGGATATTGCAGAAAATGGATGAAAATAAATCGAAGACACCAAGTGGCAGCCATAGGAAATAATTCTTATGCTGCAGTTTTAAGAAATGTCCGATACAACATTGATGGAAAAAAGCGATAATTTCAGGAATAAAAATCCGATTGATTGAAAAAACGAATTTCAAAAATCACGAGATAAATTTCAAGGAAGAAGAAATTTCAGTCAAGAATTCAGCGGCAGACAACAAATTCGAACCAGTTTTCAAAATAGAAGTTCAGAACCACGTTCAAATATTTAAAGCTATGCATTTCGCGAAATTGGTCACATGCGTCGTGAAATAATTTTAAAACTCACGTTAATGTATTAAAAAATATATGTGACATAGGTTATTGTAATGTTGATGGTAGACCTTTTAATTATATAAAATTAAATAATTTAAATTTTTATTCGCTGTTTGAAACAAGTGCAAAACTAAGTGTTATTTTTAAATTGATTGCTGAGAAATTGAATGTAAAGTACATAAGTGAAGGAAATAAAAAAATATCATGTGCTAACTAGAGTATGTAGCCAAAGAAATATACCCAGAACTGATAATAAGAATGGATTTATTAAACAACTTAAATATTAAGTTAGTTGAGATAAGTAATGATTATATCCTTAGTTTGCAAGCAAAGTTTGGCTGCAATAATAAGAAAAATAATTAAACTGTAGATGAGATAATAAAAATTGAAAGTTGTAATACAGTATATGAAATTATCATTTAGTTTACAGATATTTTCAATGTATAGAAGAAGAAAAGAAATTACAAAAAAAATTAAATAAAAGTATATTATCAAGTAACAAGTATAACGGAAATCAATGAGATAATCGAAATAAACCGAAAGCCGCCGCAAACAAAGTTAGATGCGAGATTTCGATGTGGATCGTTTACAGAATTGTTAAAGGAGTCATGACAAACAGAATGTGGATATATATTGTTTACATAGTGCATTATAAGTCTAATTATAAATATATCCGGATTGTGGAGAAGTAGGAATAAAATCAATAAAAGAAACGCAGGAAGATCGGGCAACCATTAAAGAGATATTAACAATGAAGATAAACTGTCCGAATCAATCATGCGATTGTAAATGAAAAATCAAAAATGCAGAGGAACATATTGGCAAATACGACTATAAAAGAGAACCTTTCAAAAGATATCAACAACCAATAAACAAAGTGAACGGAAAAACAACATGAGAAAATCTGTGAGGAATGGAAAGTAAATTGAGAATATTGCACTATAACATGAACTTGGAAGCAGATACAAAAGGAAAATGTGAATAAAATAAAAAGAAAGTCTGCAAAAACTTCAAGGGATTATAACCAAATCAATGTGTAATAGAAGAGGAAGTAGAGTTAAACGAGCACTAGCAAAAGTGTAACAAAAAGAAAACAGAATTCCCAGTGAAGAAATTGGGATTCGACGTAAAGACACCAAAAGAGGAAATGTCTTAACATTTGCAAGATACTGTCGAAGAGCATGTAAACATATAGATAACCGATCGAGTACGCCGAGGAGTGAAAATTGTATATAAATATATATATGTATATAATGTAAAAGTAGAACCCATAAAACACTAAAATACAGATGCGTAAAATTAAAATGATAACCACCGTTAATGATAAAACTAATTGTAAAGTATAATTATAGAAAATAAATATCAGAGAAATAATTATCTAAGTAAGAGCAGACCTCACAATATTGATGATGATGAAGTTAATAAAACGAACAGAACTATACTGATAAAAAACGAAGAGATGGAAATAGTGAATCAAATAAAACAGAGATGAGAAAGTGCGAATAAATGTGACAACAATGACAAAGATAAGCCGAAGAAGACAAAAAACCTTAAAACGAAACAAATGAACCACATGATAAGACCAACTAAAAGGTATATGGAAAAGGGATAGAAAAGTTCAAAAGAGTGATAAAAGAGAAAATGAAACAAGAAGCCAAAAAGGAGAAAATATCAAACCTGTCATACCAAAAGCTGAATGCGCAAAAGGAGAAAACTAAGCAACATCTCAGAAGTTTTTTAGGATTATGGAGTTACTATCGAAAATTTATTTAAAATTATTTAAAGATAGCTAGACCGTTGTAATCTCTGATAGGCGGTAAAAACAAAAGTATTGCTTTGACAACACAATGTGATGAAGCTTTTAGTAAATTAAAACTTTTTCTGACCAGTGCACCATTACTATGCCATCCAGACTTTAATAAAACGTTTAAATTGGATACAGATGCTAGTTTCGGCTATTTTATCCCAAAAAGGAGACAATAATGAAGAAATGATAATAGCTTATTGGTGGAAAAGTATGAATAAATATGAAATTGCATATTGTATAACGAGAAAAGAATTATTATCCGTTTTCTATTTTTCTCAAACTTCCAAGTGGAAAAGTAATTCAAAAGAAATATATGAATTAAAAGAAGATATTGATAAAAGGAACACGGAATATTTATATATATAATGGTATTATTATGACTAATAAAAATAAAATTTACATTCCATCAAAAGTGAAAAATGAATTTATATTAAAAATTCATAAAGAATTGTCAGGCTGGAATTAACAAAGTTTCAGACTATTTAAAGAATTATTATTATTTTAAGCAAAGGGATGAAAGTTTTAAAAATATTGTAACAACCTGTGAGATTTGCCAGAACATAAAACATTCACTGGTAAAACAAAAGAATTTATTGAAACGTTGAATGCTAGTGAACCACTTGAAAATATATTCATTGATTTCTGTGGTCCATTTAAAACAACACCATTTGGAAGAAAATATGTTCTCGCTATAATTGACTATTTTAGTAAATACATGGTGATAAAAGCAGTTAGAACGCAGGATGAAAAAACGCTAGTCAACAATGTGTTAAGTTCATGGATTTCGAAATTTGGTCCACCGAACGAAATTCACGCTGATAAAGGAAAATGTTTCGATTAGAATAGTTTTAGGAACATGGTACTAAAATACCAAATGAAGATAGTTTATTCAATCCATTGGCGAAATTGAAAGACAATTTCGAACACAGAGAGACTGGATTTCTTGTTGTTTGGAAGAAAACAATTTAAGCCATGGGAAGAAACATTACCTCACATAGAGTTTGCAATTAATTCAACAATGCAATATAGTATAAAGTTAGAACTGCTGAAGTAGTTTATCGAATAAAATTGTGCAAAGAGCGTTTTACAATTGGTACAGAAGCTAACAATAAAGATTCTAGAAGAAATGAAATGTTAAATAATATCAAATCAGTTAATTATATAAATAACTATAATCAACAAAAAAAACTCATAGATCTTTTAGTGTAAGAGAATTAGTACTCGTCAAGCAAGATGTCAGAAATAAACAAGAAAATAGATATTGTGGTCCATTTGAAAAATAGAAAATGATCACAAAAATAGTTATTTGTTGAAAGATTTAAATGGGAAATTTATGAAAAAAATATAGAATGGCTAAAGCCATTTAAAGCAAAGGGGTGTGATGTAATTGTATTGGGATAATTGATTTTGCTGTCCCCTATATGTAAACTCTTATAATTAATGCTTATGATTTCCTGAATGTTTGATTGATTACTTTGATACTCTGGGTCTTCGAATTGAATAGTTGTTTATTATTTATCCCAACGAAACATATGCTGTAGACACAAATGTAGTATATATATTGTCTGCCTATCATTAATAAATTCTTCATACATATTGTTATTTTAATCTTTTTACACTAGCAAAATTATAACTATTTAAATCAAAATTTAATAATATTTATTGACATCGAAGTGCCAATGAAGAACATGGGTTGACACAATCAAGTTTCTGTAAAGTGAAAAATATGAATTTAATCAAAGTATTCAATAAAAATTAGTCAAATAGATTACGAAAAGAGGATTTTATAGTCATCGAGAAACCAATGAAAAAGATTTCAATAATAATTATCATTATAATATTATTTGGCTTAATAATAATATTTACCAGCTATTGTGTACCATCTATTTTTATTTTTTTAACAAACAGGAACGATTTGGCATTTAAAGTCATTAGATAAATCGTCGTTATTTATTAAACAACAATGCCCGAATGCATGACTCTCATTTACTCCAGCCCAGATCCGCTTATCATCAGTATTGGGTAAGGCTATTTTATTTGTTTTAAATGTATATAATAGATGGTTCAGCGTATCTATACCTTTTCTGAGGCACCCGAGGTTTTTGCATACGACCCAAAAGAACTATCCAATTCAAATTTCCAATGCCAATTAAATTGAACAATACCCAATTTTCAAACCTACGTGTAATAATACTAGATGCAGATTGTAAATGTATCCCAAGTTAAAATGTGGTAATAATATAAATCTTGACGAAAATAAAGCAAAGTTTTTCTAAGCTTTCAAAGAAAAACAATTTAAATAAATGACTATCATACTCCGATTTGGTAACTTAAAATGTTGTTGAAAATATATGTATTAATCGGAATAGTATAATTAATGATGATAATAATAATAATAATAATAATAATAATAATAATAATAATAATAATAATAATAATAATAATAATAATAATAATAATAATAATAATAATAATAATAATAATAATAATAATAATAATAATAATAATAATAATAATAATAATAATAATAATAATAATAATAATAATAATAATGATAATAGTAATAATAATAATAATAATAATAATAATAATAATAATAATAATAATAATAATAATAATAATAAAAACAAAGTTTAACTGAAAATTATCGGTGGCGTAAATTCGAACTTTGGAAACTTTTATAAACTAAATAAATTAATTTTTAAGAATATTTACTGAACGCAACAAAATATATTTAAAGAAAGCATATTTGTTTAAAATGCCAAAACCTTATTAAAACAGTAAAATGCCAAAATATTTAAGTTCATTTCAAAAGTACGGCTAAAGTTTAATTTGAAAATAAATATACATATTAAAACAAAAGCGTACTTATACCATCTGGTCAACTCATGCGGACGATAACTGATTAGAGTTATAGCAATTAGAAAATGTTTTGTGAGTTTGAAAGTTACGCAATGAGTATTTAGTTTTAATGTATCAATCATATCTCAATAACTAATTAAAATTATTAATATAAATAATGAGATTATTACCGTAGAAGGCTCCATTGATTCGTTTTCGGAATTCTGCGGCTCTCTAACCAAGATCTATGAACATTGACAATTAGTAAAACAAATATAATATCATTAACAATGTTATTTTGTCATTTCTTAGATTGGAAATAAATATAATGAAACTATGAAGAATATTGCTAAAGATTTATCATAATATAATTTCTACGACATTAAAATCCGCAATAATAATGCATTGCCAAGTAAGTGTTTTCAATCACGGATGCGATCGAGTTTCTTACATGGTACTGATGTCAGTCAAATAAGCTCGAAACTATTGCGCTATTGCAAATTTCATCGAAGTTCACATAACAATTTGTTCAGATACCATATAATGTAATTTAATGTAACATTAAAATAATGTAATTAATTAATTATTATTGAAAAGGTATTGGAGGTCACATGAGTCCAACTGCAAAGAATTTAGATGTGAACGAGAAAATTGGATGATTTGATTCATCTGAAACCGGCAACTTACAGACGTTTATCAACTGTTTTTGTATTTTTAAAATGAAATTTACATGAGACTTACTTTTGTTAGACTTCAAATTTGTTAATATTTGTTTCACCTTAAAGGTTGTGAAAGTACATTTAAATGTTGCGCATTAATTATATATGAATAACCGTGTTATTCAATTATTTTTACCAAAAAAGAACAATGAGCAATTATTAAGGATTCAAAGCGTGGAACACCAACAGAAACAACAATAGAATTAAATTAAAAATGCATGAATAAGAAATCATTAAGTCAACCATTTTGTTTAAATATTCGAAATAAATAAGAATAAAATTTAAACTTTACTTTTTTTCTTACTAATTTATTTTAATTGTTTAAGTCAGTGAAAGGAAAAAACTATCATTGAAAGGTAAAATATTTCCACTGATAAAAAGTTCGCTAAAAGTTTTGGTACATATGAATCAATTGCCCACAGCATTTATGTCCATGTTTCAAAATTGAAAAACTCATAATTTACCAAAATTAAACAATTATAATTAATAAATAATATATTATGAAAATAAACTATTCTAGTAATTGTTAAATATTTATTTTTTCACAACAGTCGGTTGATTATAAATATAATTTCGATTGTTTGGACTGAATTTTTAAATGTACTTTTTGTTTATGTATGAATAACACTAAATGTATTGTTGCCGAATAGTTTTGGAATTGCAGTAAAACCAGAAAACAGTATTCGGAGAGATGTCTACGGACTTAACAATTTCTTATGAAAGAAATGAGTTTTAAAAATTTTAAATTATTGATGAAATTATAAAAAAGAAAATTTACAAATAATAATCGACAAAAAAATATAAGATTAATTAAATAATAAATAAAGAAAATTTGCAAATAATCTTTATATTAAAATCTATACTAATAAAAATTAAAAAATTTAAATAGTTACCATTTGACACTCTTTTGATGGCATTGAAAGAGTCCGAAGCTAAATTATTGTTTATTGGTTATTATTATTATTATTATTATTATTATTATTATTATTATTATTATTATTATTATTTTTATTATTATTATTATTATTATTATTATTATTATTATTTTTATTATTATTATTATTATTATTATTATTATTATTATTATTATTATTATTATTATTATTTTATTATTATTATTATTATTATTATTATTATTATTATTATTATTATTATTATTATTATTAATATAACACAAACACAATTATTATAGGTTAACTTTTTGATTTATTATTTATGGTGCAATATAATGTCCAATTTAATGCACCTTTGTGTAATAAAAAATACTAACAATTGGACAAATAAATTGCACTTTTTGACAGAATATCCCACACTTTTAAATGGAAATTCTAAATATTTATGATATAAAAAAACTCATCAAAATGTCTAAATTTATATAATAAAATTTAGCTAATTTATAATGCTTATTTATAAAGGAAATAAAAAAAATATTTATTTATTAAAAAGAGTTTTATATACTTATTCAAATAAATATCTCTTTTTTATTGAAAACCCGTCATATTTTCTAAAAAGACATTTTTCATAAAAAAGTAAAATGAAATTTACTTTCAAATTTCTTAAAATTTAATATTTAAAAATTTAAATTAATAAAAAATTAATGAAAAAATTAATAAAATTAAATACATACAAAAATTACTATAGATACGGTAAAATTATAGGTACAAAAATGTTCTATTTTTGTAAGGAAAGGTAATTAGTGAATATTGCATAATTAATTAAATTATCCAATTACGCAAGACTATATCAAAATTTTAGTTTTAAGATCAGAGGTTATATGATGATTGTGTTTGAATGTTCGTATGTTTGAGGGCCTGAAAGTATTCTGTATCAATAATTAGAAAACCAATAAATTCCCTTTTAGATGTTACACAACGAGGAAGTGTGTTGGAGTTTTGCCGTGAAAATAAATATTGTACATTTATGTCTGTTTAACAATCTTAAAAATGGTTTTACACCAGATTGCATAAATTACTAGGAGTCAAGCCACATAATTTAGGTTTCCTATAAATAATAATTAATTTATATAGGAAAATGGCTACAAAAAATATGGTAACCGATATAAATAAAGTGAATTTACCATAAAATGCAGAAAGTAGAGTACACACATACATTAAGACACATATTTAAGATCGAAACTTACAAATTTTGAATCGAATATTGTTAAACATCATTAAGCACACTCTTCCCATTGATTTATTTAAAAATTGTGTTTTGTAAAAATAGGAATTACATAGGTTTTTTCTTTTTTAATAAGATAAGAGAATTTAAAAATTTTTAATGATCGAAGATCAAGAAGGTTTATCGGACCAGGCAATACACTGCATTTCTATAATCAAAAGTATTTAGTTTTAATGTATCAATCATATCTCAATAACAAATTAAAATTATTATTATAAATAATGAGATTATTACCGTAGAAGGCTCCATTGATTCGTTTTCGGAATTCTGCGGCTCTCTAACCAATATCTATGAATATTTACAATTAGTAAAACAAACATAATATCATTAACAATGTTATTTTGTCATTTCTTAGATTGGAAATAAATATAATGAAACTATGAAGAATCTTGCTAAAGATTTATCATAATATAATTTCTACGACATTAAAATCGGCAATAATAATGCATTGCCAAGTAAGTGTTTTCAATCACGGATGCGATCGAGTTTCTTACATGGTACTGATGTCAGTCAAATAAGCTCGAAACTATTGCGCTATTGCAAATTTCATCGAAGTTCACATAACAATTTGTTCAGATACCATATTTTGTAATTTAATTTAACATTAAAATAATGTAATTAATTAATTATTAATATTTGTTTCACCCTAAAAATATTTTTAATTTTTTTCATTAATTTTTGGTTTTTTTAGTAAAAATTTATATTTTAATTGTTTTCCATTTAATCTTAATTTTACATTAGAAATTGAATACTTTTTTTTCAAAGAATAGATGTTGCTCTTGCATTCACGGAAATTTTCGTAGAATATAATTTCTGTGAATTCTCTTATTTTCTTTTGCAAGATTTCATATTTTAACAAATGTCTTTGGGAATTATCGAAGTACAGTAAAACCCCTTTAAACGGACCGCTAAGGGGGATTGCAATATGCGGTCCTTTTATAGAGGTGGTCCTCTTGGAGGAAATTCCATTCAAATTTATGGTAATTTAATAATGTATATTCTAGTTTAGTAAAAATTCATAAATTCTAGATATTTATTGAAAAATATCGAAAAAAGTATTGTTTTTAATCGAATTATAGAAGATAAATTAATTCGTTCCCCATAGATCAAAAATTACATATTGAAGTATGACGTAATATCTCACTCTGTTACATTCTACTTCCAAGATAGCTATAAATAATAAAATAAAGCCAATTAGTGAAACTTAAATAAACTATTTTAACAATTAATTGAAAAGGAAAAAAATTAAAACAATGAATTTTATTAATCGCTTTAATACCTTATTTCAGATTTAATCAATAGGAAAACATTCCATATTATAAATAGTATCATATAACCTCTGAAGTTTTAAAATACATTTCAATTTTTGTTTGATTGTTTTTTTTAATCATTGAGGTTAATCCATAATTATTAAGATGTTCTTCAATCTCATATAATTTGGAAACAGAATCAGGAATTTCTCTCAGAAAAAAGTGAATTTTCATGTTCAAATCTTTTACGTATTTCAAATTCTTGCTTTTTTATTCAATTAACAGCTGTTTTACTAATTTTGAATAACTCTGCTGTCTTTCGTTCACTCGAGCACTTTTCTTTGAAATGGTTAGGAACTGCAATTTTTTTATCGAGAGATAACTCGTTTCTCTTTTTGATTTGGGATTTCTACTCATCAGCAATAAATTTATTGACAGTCTAGGGATAATTTTTATTTATATATTGATCGAAATTACTCTATTCGATATAATAAAGTATGCCTATTTAAATATGAATGATAATATTTAAATAATTTCATACGTGTTTCATATCAAATAAAGGTTTACTTTAGTCATTTAATTCAAAGATGTGGTCCATGATCAAGACAATTTATGATAAAAATAGACGCGAGGGACCACAGAATAGTGGTCCCTGCCACGAATGAAGAGGTGGTCCTTTTATTAAGCACTGAAACCATTATTTCACTGAGAAATTTGCCGGGACTACCTAAAAATGCCCCGTTTAAAGAGTTGCCCCTCTTGAACATGTGGTCCTTTGTGGGGGTTTTACTGTATAATAAATAATCTTGTTTTATTGAATATACCAGGGCGGATAAACTGGACGATTGAAGCGATTGGGCTCAATCTGCCAAGACACATCAAATTTAATGTAGTTGTATTCATTTATAAACAAGAAATACTAAACCAGGTCTTTTTATGTGTATGTATCTTCAATAAAAGGTAGTTATTTTTATATTTGGTATAGATTTTTTAATGTAGAAATTTGTGTCTCGGACTCTTTTGATCCGACCCTGTTGTTACATTAGAAGATTCCGTTGTTCTGAACCCAATTACCTGTACCAGTAATAATTTTACAGTTTGCGCATTATACTTCAAATTTTGTTAATAATATTTTAAAATTGTATTTTCATAAATTGATACTTTTGTTAACTGGGATGTGCAAAAGTAATTTTATTGGATCTTGTGAGATGGTAACCCATATATGCCCGCAATTATGTATTTAATCCAAAATTAATAATTTTTTGGATAAGTACTTATAAGTACAAAAAAAATTTTGTTTTGGGTTTATCCATTTTTGGACCTAGAGTAGGGCTTCGCGCGGGGGAATTAACGACTCATTGACCAAAGTTTCTTCAAATCTATTTCATCGCATAGAGTCGGCTACTAAAATATTAGGACAGTCATTATTTTCTTTTTAAAACATTATGCTTCCAGGACGTGTAACGTACCTACTAAGAATATATATTTCAAGAAACACAGGAATTTCTTGTGGGGTTACACAAAATGTTGCGTTGTTATTGAGAGCAGCATATTTATTCATGTGCTCAACAATATGTTGAATGACATTATCCATCATAAAAATATTAAAACATTCAAAAGGCTGACTATTTAAACATATGCTTAGAACATGACCTGGTGGTGGAGGTAGCCATTTTAATGCAGTGTTTCCCAAACTTTATTCATCGCGTCACACCTACATAAATACTAACTTTTTTATATTTCTCATTTATTATTACGCTAAAACAATACTATATGTATATGAAAATATGAACTAAAACTATTAATAAAAAAACGTTGATTCATATGATTGAAAAACTTACCTTTAAGAAACAAAGTGCACTTAATAAAAAGTTAATATACACGAGCATTGCGAGCGCTCTGTACGTCTGCAAGATAAACTCCGCCAAGGGAACATGTATTTGAAATTTTTGGGTTTTAAAGTGTTTAAATTTATTTATTTGTGTTTTAAAAGTTTTTACTTGAAAAGAGATTTTTGCGGCCGACCATAAAAGCAGTCGCGGCCCATACTTTGGAAAACACTGCTTTAGTGGGAAAATATATTTGCCCATTGGTCCATTTTTTCATTAGTAGTTTTTTATTGTTGTTTGACATTCCAATTTCAATCTCATTCACCTCGTTTCTTCTTTTATTTATAACAACCCCACCTATACTTCTCAGCGGACGATTTGATAATCTATCAGGATTGTTGCAAACTTCATCACCTGAATCACAATGAGTTATATTTCCTGTCTCATTAGACGCTTCGATATAAATGCCATGCTTGGCAACATCATCATCATCATCATCAGCATATTAAATTAAATTTGTTTAGGTTACATAAAAGGTTAACTATGTACTACGTATTGACCCAGTGAGAAATATTTGTCTCAAAAATGCAAACACGCAAATACTAGGATAGTTTTATTATTTTGACTTTCAATTTACTCTATTCTAACAAAATACATAAAAAATATAATTATATTTATAGCATATAACGGTTATTCTTACATTTATAAAATATGTATTTAATTTTTTTATCACTTCACTGCTGGCCAAGTATTTACTTTTGAAAATCAAATGTGCACTGCACTGTTTAAATTATTATTCAGAACAATTTAAATAATAAGAATTTTAAAAACTTTATTCTCCAAACAATAAAGTCTCATTGAAAAACACTTGGATTAGTAACGACCCAAGGGCCATATATGGGTTAAATTTAAAAATATTAAATCTCAAAAATGTTAAAAGATAAAAATAAAAAATATTAAATGTTAGATAAAAATTTATAAATTTACAAATGATGAAAATTATAAAATAATATTACTGTTAAAAATTAAGCTAATATAAAATAAAAAATTTTAAATCGTTACCGGTTGACACTGTTTTGATGGAAATGGAATGGTTTGTAACTAAATTATTATTATTATTATTATTATTTTTATTATTATTATTATTATTATTATTATTATTATTATTATTATTATTATTATTATTATTATTATTATTATTATTATTATTATTATTATTATTATTATTATTATTGTTATTATTATTATTGTTATTATTATTATTATTGTTATTATTATTATTATTATTATTATTATTATTATTATTATTATTATTATTATTATTATTATTATTATTATTATTATTGTTATTATCATTATTATTATTATTATTATTATTATTATTATTATTATTATTATTATTATTATTATTATTATTATTATTATTATTATTATTATTATTATTATTATTATTATTATTATTATTATTATTATTATTATTATTATTATTATTATTATTATTATTATTATTATTATTATTATTATTATTATTATATTATTGTTATTATTATTAAAAGGTAGATTATCTCTGTAAAATAAAGTGAGCTTACATTTATTAATATTATATTGTTTAATTGTTCATCATTCTTATTTTCAGCAATGTCTTGCACAGATTGTCCTTTAGAATTTTTGGCTTCCAAAATATCCGGGACATTTTCTCTGAGGTAATTTATGATATCGTAATGTTTTAGATCGACAGTTGTGTGAATGGGCAAATCTCCTTTGTTATCAGGGATGTAGAAATTGGGATTAAATTTTAATAGTAATTTAACAATGTTTATATGTCCCAAATAGCAAGCCAGGTGGATTGGTGTTTGCCCGAATTCATTTTGTACATTTACCTAAATTGCAAATAAAAGTTTTATATTCGTTGCTTCAGTGAAAAAAAATTACATTTTCGCCATGCAAAAGTTTCCGCAATTTCTCCTCTTCTCCTTTTGTTACAGCATCAAATAAACTTGTGTATATTTCTGGAATATTTACTTGAGATTTTATTTATGACCGTTCATTTTAGTATGAGTAAAATATTTAATTGAATAATTAAATGTTTCTAAATTAACATCTAATTGAATCTAATCGGTGCAGGTCTTCATGACCATGAATAGCCACTAACATATGTAACGGGTCAAGGCTTTCTAAAATCCCTATTAACATTATACTCTAAAAATTTTATATAATATAATATTTTACATGTTTGTTTTCACCTTTTTATAGTGTATGGATATTAATAAGATGCCGATAGGAATTATCTCTCAATTTGGCTGTTCCTGTTAAATAACAAAACAAACAAAATCGAATTTGTAAACACTACTATGTAGACACCAAAGGATTTCATCCTTTCAAAATATAATCTGCTTTTGATATTTCAGTTAATTGCGTTTCAAAACTCGATTCTGATGCTCAATATTTTATTGTTCGCTCTTGAAAGTGATTCGGTCTACTTTTTCACATTCAACTAACTGATCAATAAATATTTTAGGAGTTGCCATATATATATACGCAGGGCTTATAGGAGGCACTTTGAGGCCCAGATGCAATAAAAAATGTGGTTTCATCCACTGAAAAATAAATAAATAATACTATTTTGTTGAAAAAACTTTAATTCAAAATATGGTAAAACAAAAACGAAATTCAATAATGAAATTAAAAAAGTGCTTTACGAGCCTTTAGAGATGCAAATTAAGTTATCACTTCTGAATAATCTCAAATCCTTGCAATATCCCAATTAATTTGAGTATCACCAGATCCTGGGCCATTGCTGATCTCGGCGTCAACCATAGTTATATTCGATTTTATTATACGTATTATTTTTCGTTGTCCTGAAATGTAAGGACTACACAAAAGCGCGAAGTAAATTTTTTGATCATTTTTAATAGTCTCTAATATTATTGCTAGCTATATTTTGGAGATCTCCTGAATTCTGAGGCCCATGTCAAGTGGCCCTCCTGCACTCCCCTCTTCCGGGGCCTGTATATACGGGTCTCTTCACATATATCGACTATCTTAATGGGATCTGTCAACATTTCTCGTCGAGATGACCCTTCAATATTTGATTACCTCCCAAATTTGATTTATTGATCACAGTCTGTCGTTTCCCGAAATTCTTCAATGGTTGTTGGGTCTTTCTTGAAAGATCAATGAAATTAATTAATTTATTAATTAAATTTTTGGTTAATATTTGGATTTGAAATTTAATACGATTATAAATTTTCAGTTGAGATCTGAAGATTTAAAAGTTTTAAAACCGAAAAGAATTATTTAAAAACGCATTTAAATTGTTAATTAGAAACATAAGACTTCAATAATTTCCCAATTATAGTTATATTTATACCTAATGTCTCGGGATGCAAATAATATTCTAAATTATCTTTTTTCACCAGGACTTCTGTTGGCGAAAAATGTTCCACTGTGACATAGGATCCTGGAAGATGGTTCATTCGGATACTCGAATATCCTCTGCATTTATCTTGTAAATTTATGAACTTATCTTTATCTGAAATCACTTTTAGTTTTTCGCCGTTGACAAAATCTAAAATGGAAATTGATTTAATAAAACATTTCAACATTCATCCACTGTCCGTTATCAAGGTGCCTCTAGCCATTTGTTATAGGTATTCATAATATAATCAAAACAAATGTTTTCAAGGTCTATAGCAAATCTATGGTAACTTTTTCTTGATTCATTTTCTTGATTATAATGTTTATATTTATACCAAGTATTTATACATATTTGACAAATGATTCACATACAAGACTGTTGAAAAGCAAATTAAGTTTATGCATGTGTAGAAGTATCCTTGTTGGTGGCTTTTTCTGACATGCCAGGTTAGCTAATTTTTTAAAAAATCAAATCAACGTGCCATTAGGTGCCACTTATGTATTTTGATTAAATTTAACCCATTGTGTGGCTTCCTTGGTAGTCATATTCCTAAATAAGAGATTTGTACAATTTTGCGGGCTAGACATATTTTAAAGTTTAAAATTTAAATAAAACAAGGTATAGTTTGGTATACTTATTATATTTCATAATATAAAATTCGAGATTGAATGATACGAAAATTGAATATGAAATGAATACGAAAATTTTAATAATCTTTTGGAGTGTCTTGCGGGCCAGATAATTGCTGTGGCGGGCCGAATCTGGCCGGTGAGCCAGACTTTGCCCACCTCTGATCTAATACGACTACATGGTAAATTTTATTTTTTTAAATATAATAAATTTGACAGGCGGTTAGATTAATACCAAAATAAATTTTACCAAGAATATTATACTTATAACTTTTAAAATAGTTAAAATTTTAAAAATAAAATTTAAATTCGTTTTTAATAATTAATTATTAATATTAATAATAAAATCAAAATCTACTTACGTCTTCGATTTCGTTTCATGAAATTTTTTCGAATAAAAATTAAATAATTTATCAGGCTGCAATTCTATCAAATGCTGAAGGTGCACATTGAATGATATCGACGCATTTGTGCACAATCAATAAAACTGCACACGGATTGTGCTGCTTAAAGTGCCAGCCATTCATAATGGACATTCAATTTTTAGTTTAGCATTCAACAAGTTTTTAGTTTTTCTTTATTTGTTCTATAAAAATGTTTTTTTTTAATTGATAAATTGTGATTAAAATAATAAATTTATTGATATATTGTCATCCAAAAAAAAAATATGTAAGTAAGGACATTTTTAATATACTAGTTAAATAATTACGTAATTATTAAATTTGTTTAAATAATTAAGGTAAATAAATGAATTATTGATTATTTTAGTGCAAATAAAAAAGGTAAAAAAACAATTTGATTTATTAAAAATAAAGTGAATTTATTATTTGGTGCAAGTAAAAAATTGGAATGTAGAAAGTGAAAGCAAAATTTATTTTTGAAGAGACTTTATGATTGCAAGTGCTTAGAGTTTCAAGTAGCGCTAAAGAAGCAAATGGTTGTCTGTTGTGTTGTCAAAATGAATAAAGAAAAAATACATTGATATGGTTACTAGAGGAATAATTAGAAACGGCGGTTGCTTGGTAGAAACATCAATTAAATGCGACTTCTAACTTAGTTAAAAATATGAAATCTTTAAAAAGCAAATTATAGTTGACTACAAGAGCGTGCACAGAAAAAATTTCAGAAGGGGGAAATTTTCAAAGTATATTTTCATTTAACGGTTTTATTGATTTTGTAAATATATTTATTGCACATGTAAATTATAAAAATCTTATATGACTAGAACCTTTTTTTAAATAAATTGAAATATCGTTATTACACATTAGGTAAAAAATCGACAATAATAAATCTTATTCACTTTAACCATTAGACATTTTGCCGCCATAGGTAGACCATAATTTGAGTTCATTTTTATTTTGCTTTACAAATCGCAACTTTTTGATTTAAAATATGGTTAAATAAATAGAAAGAATAGTTTTCGAAATGTATTTGAAAAGCTCGCATAGCAAACTGGAAACTATAAGAATAATGCTTAAGTTACCGACTTTTTATTTTACAAATAATTCGGTGTATAAAAATTTAATTAGGGATGAAGGTTTCAATTATTTTATAATGTTAAAAATTTCAAAAAACTTTAGAGCATAAATCACATTTGCTACGTAACTGGCGCTTTCCGTACGATGTACAGTGACTCTCAAACCCAAGAAGCAAATAAACACGAATTTAGATTTATTATTTATCAAATTATTTAACCAAATTAAAATTACTGGTAAATTACAAAGATTTATGTTTATAGAGTGAAATAAAATTACAGTTTACAGTATGTTTTTAATTTTATTTAATAAAATTTTCACCCAACACAAAAACTAGTTTTATTTTTTGTTCCTATTGAAATTTCAGGGGGATATTTATCCTCCTGCGTACGCCCATGGTTGACGACATGTTGAAAAATTTTGAAAATACTTTGCATTGGGTCATATTTAATTATTTGAAAAAAGGAGCAGAAGAAGTCAAATTTAATGTTAACTTTAATAAAATAACCCTACAGAAAATTTATTATAACCAAAATTTAAAGTTTTTGCTGAAATTAATGGAATTAATTGGAATCCAAAAAGCGGAAACACGAGATGAGGAAGTTTGCAGTATTTGGCAGATTAAAACATACAGATTTAAACAAAATTAATTAAATATTATCATGTGAATTTCACAACAAACCTTATTATAATTATACTAATTTATTATTAGAATAAAGTGTAAAAATAACATATTAAATATTAAATGTCACTAAATTTAAAATCATGATTGGCGATGAATTTGTATTTTTTTTGCATTTCAACTAAAATCATTCCCTTTAAAATTTTAAACAAAACTTTCAAATTTTTAGTCGTAATTAAAATCTTAGAATTTTTCCTCAAATCTGTTTATTTAAACAAACTAACTTCGTAATTATTCAAACGTCTTAACTGGCACTAATTAGCTTATTCGTCATGTGAAGAAAATAAATAACATTTACAACTGATATTACAATGCAAAAACCAAAAACATATTCGTAAATGTAATACTTTTTCAAATATGTTAGCAGTTTAGCAGTCAAAGGCACATTTTCAAAATTATAATTACTCAACTAAATAGTTAATGAAAATTAACACTAGATAAAGGCAGTGTCGAAAATTTGTGTTGAGTAAAGTCAAAAAAACAATTATATTTATGTGAAAAACGATGGAAAATGATTTCTGTTCCAGTCAACTTTGTGCTATTGAAAAAGTTAGATTTTTCTGTTTTCAACGGTAATTTATCTTTACCTAAATATAAAGAAACATCCAATTAAGATGTAAGTTACATAAGTCACCCCTGTATGTAAGCCACTGATCATTTCTAACATAAAATTATAATTATTTTCATTATTTGTTATTTTCATTATTATCTAGTGTAACAAAGTAATAGGTTCAAAGTCTAAAACATTTGCATATGAAGTTATTATTTTAAATTTTATTTCAATATTTAATTGAAGTTTTGATGAGTTTCTTAAGAAAAAAATCTTTACCTGAAAAATTTCGAAACATAAAAGTGAGAAAATATTGTTTTATTAAATTTATTTTTTAAATAATTCATTTCTGTTGATTGTTTGTAGCTTTTTATGTATATTAAGCCAAATAACAGATATCAAAACTACTATTGAGGTCTTGAAGATATAAATGTGCTACCTCACCCGGTTTGGTACCCTTTCTTTAGGTCCTGGATTTATTTATTGTTTTTTTTTCGTTTGAGATTATTTCCCGGGTTTTATTAAGTAATTTAAAATTATTTGATTTTTAATCTAATAAAACTTAACCAATTAAAAGAGTAAACTTGTTTGTTGAAAGAACTTGTAAGGGTTTTGAAAGAGAAATTTATAAGAAGCTCGATGATAATGGTTTATAAATAATTGTAGTTTAATAAAGATTATTTTATTTTTATTTCAATATTAAAATTAGTAAAAAATAGAGAATTAAAAAAAGTAAAACAGTTTTTAAAAGAAAAGAAGTTATTTAAAATATTTAAAAAGTTTTAGAAATTTTAAAATTCGAAAAAAGTAAAATTTCATATTTGTGAATAATTAAAAAAATTACTCATAACTCTTTTAAAAAATATTAAAAAAGTGAAAAAAAAGCAGTGAAATTAATATTGATCCGATCATAATTAATTTTCAAGTTTTATAAATTTTTAATTAATTTTTAGACTTTAATTATTTTTTATGTTTTTTGTTCACTCATTTTATTTCCATAATTTTATAACAACCCCAACTAATGCAATATACGATGTCAACCTTTGATTGACCCTGACTTATTACAGTTCGAAATATTGATAATGATGATTCCGCAAGGATGTTTTGCCAACTAGATTAATCATGTTGGAATATCCTTGGATAGTTGTTAGTGTTATTGTAATGAATAAATCAGTTTTTAGTTTTCCAACTTATATTCTACATTCAACAATCATTCAACACAACATAATATTAATTTATTTTATTTTAAATTTGAATGATGATGAAGGCCATGATATATATTTCAATCTAAAAAAAATGTAGTTTTCCTTATTTTTATTAACAATCTGGTATATTTTGCGTTAATTAAAAAATAATTATTTCTACAATGATTGGTTATACTTAAAATTATAACTGTTTTTCATAATCTTTAGAGTTTACAATCCATGCCAGACGATTATTTCAAGGTTGGAAATCAAGTTCGTGTCATAGATAATTTGGAATATGTTAAATACATTCAAAATAATAGAGGTGGCGGCTGGACCCACGAAATGAAGGAGGCAATACTTTTTTTGCTGTTATCAGAATTAATTTTTATTAAAATGCATTTAATTTGTTGAATTAAATTATTTTTTCAGTGTCTAAATATGGTTTGCACAATCGACTCAATCGACCCGGATGCAATGATTAGGGTCATAACAGAAACCGGTAAAAAGTGGTTTTTTCACAAGGCATCCTTAGAATCAAATTGTTTGTTTATTATCTTTATGATTTTTATTATAAAATATTTACACTAAAAAATCAGTAATTCCAAATAGGTGACCTTCGAATCAGTTTTCTTTTTCTGCCCTTTCATCCTAAACTTCACTCCTGTTTTTCACTAACTAATTATATCAACTGCATTTTGTAGTTAAATTAATCATTTTTTCAAAGAGCTACAAGAAACAAAACAGAAAAAAGATCATATAATAATTTCATTTGAACCTGGAATTTATTTGAAACTATACATACTCTAGTATAAGTACTCGTTATAAGACAGTCGTATTGTGGTTTAGAAAAAAATATAAAATAATTTTGTATAGGCTGCAGTGCGCTGAGCGGGTTGTTGACAGTAAAAAAAATCGACAGTCGGCTGTTAATTTATCACATTACCAAAACATAAATAACCAAATAAATAACAATTTATTTCGTTGTTCAAAATAGTTAAAATATAAAATTTGAAATTTAAAAATATAATTAAAAATATAAATCAAATTAACTTTGTGTGATAATTTTTTCTAATCACAATAGTTCTCCACTCCTAAACTTGATTGCCATACTGGTTTTAGACGATCGACTGATACATTCTCTCCGTTTAATAGCTTGAAATATTTTGACTGTTTTTCTAATACACGAAATGGACCTGTATATACCAAAAATATCTGATTAAACTAAAACAGGTTGCGCTGCAGATATAATTTAGTTATAATTTTTTAGTGTTAATAATAATAAATTCGGTATCTGGTTGAAATTATAAATGAAAAGCTAGACCTTTGGAATGTGTCAAAAATGACCCAAAACTC
This sequence comes from Schmidtea mediterranea, assembly GCA_022537955.1. Classification (NCBI taxonomy): domain Eukaryota; kingdom Metazoa; phylum Platyhelminthes; order Tricladida; family Dugesiidae; genus Schmidtea; species Schmidtea mediterranea. The sequence continues at coordinate 241,997,820 of CM039679.1, forward strand.
ATTTTTAGGTAAAATATTAATTTAAATCATTAAATCTTTATAAAATATCCATAATTTAAATTTTAAATATAAAATTTTAAACATTTCCTAACTCATCTTCTGAATACCGTAAATCTTAAATATTGCATGAATCAAGTAACTTATAAGTTTAATAATATAATTTCCAGTATTTATCAATTTGGTACTTTTGTAGTATTTCCCTCCCCACATAGTAAAATTATTAAAAAATAATAATAATGTACAAAAATTGCCTGGAAACTGAGTTGTAACTTAAAATTGCGTTGCCAATTAATTGTAAATAGTTAAAGTAACTGTAATGATTTTGATATTATCACAAAATAGCAATATATTACGTTGCGATATTTTAATCTGTAATATTAATATAATTTCGTCATTCAAATTGCTTTGACATCTTCAATTTGTCATGGAACAACAGTAACTAACAATACAAAGTTGAAACAATAGTAATTACTTTTGAAATAACTTGAAAAAGGCTGTACTGAAAATTCGTGAATACCATAAATAAATCTGATTCATAGTCAAATTTTGTAGAAAATACAATGTCTTTTATTAATAAAAAGAAATCAAAGGTGAAAAACAAAACAAGTTTTTATAATTTAAAAAAATAACTAAAATTAATAATAAGATTTTATCGGCACCTACTTTTAGATTTCTGACATTCTAAAATTATTTTCAGTACCAGAAACTCCATCTGAAAATTCAATGAAAAATACACTGAAAGGCATAGTAAGTAAAAAAATATAATTTCTGAACGTATATTATTTTTATTATTATAATTATTATAAAACGGTGATTCCTTGTAGGCTTGCCAACTCTCCCATTTTTTCCGGCAGTCTCTTAGAATCGACATTAATCTCCTGTCTCTCGGTTAACTATGACCCAGGAGATGGAAATCTCCCAGTTTTCCATTTGTACAATATTTTACAATTTGTGAGAGAACGTTTAGTGGAATGTGTTAATTGTGGAGAAAGGAAAGGAATCGCCTAAAAACTGAATTAATAAAGGATGAGTTACTAATTATTATTAATTTTTTTTCCTGTAAAGAATTTCATGCACATTTGCTTAAATAACCAAAGCTACAAGAAAAATACAATTTTTAAAACTAAAATAAATAGCATGATTTGGAAACTGTAATATAAAAAAATAAATGTTTTGTTTACAACTTTATGGTATTACTCATCATATAATTGAAATCACTAACATGTGTAGACCAAAAAACATGTTATATTTATTAGACGTTATAATCTCTCCGTTTTTACAATCTCCCGGGTTCGAGGTTGTGGGAGTTGGCAACCTTTATTCCTTGGTAGGAGCACAAATTAATATATCATACAAGTGAATAACAAAATAAGCCTTTGCTGAAAAGTAATTATTACATTGTTGAAAAAAAGTTACGATTATTAAATAATCCTCTTCTGTTTCTTGCGGATTATAATTATAATTATTTATTATTATTATTATTATTATTATTATTATTATTATTATTATCATTATTATTATATTATTAATACATTTTTTCTATTCTTAAAATAGGAAAATTATTTACAAAGAAAATTAAATTGTCTATTTTTATCAAATGAATTTCACTGTCATTTAGTTAAACAGTTCCTTTCACATGGAAAGTCCCCCTGTATTTATTATTTATCAAATTATTTAACCAAATTAAAATTACTGGTAAATTACAAAGATTTATGTTTATAGAGTGAAATAAAATTACAGTTTACAGTATGTTTTTAATTTTATTTAATAAAATTTTCACCCAACACAAAAACTAGTTTTATTTTTTGTTCCTATTGAAATTTCAGGGGGATATTTATCCTCCTGCGTACGCCCATGGTTGACGACATGTTGAAAAATTTTGAAAATACTTTGCATTGGGTCATATTTAATTATTTGAAAAAAGGAGCAGAAGAAGTCAAATTTAATGTTAACTTTAATAAAATAACCCTACAGAAAATTTATTATAACCAAAATTTAAAGTTTTTGCTGAAATTAATGGAATTAATTGGAATCCAAAAAGCGGAAACACGAGATGAGGAAGTTTGCAGTATTTGGCAGATTAAAACATACAGATTTAAACAAAATTAATTAAATATTATCATGTGAATTTCACAACAAACCTTATTATAATTATACTAATTTATTATTAGAATAAAGTGTAAAAATAACATATTAAATATTAAATGTCACTAAATTTAAAATCATGATTGGCGATGAATTTGTATTTTTTTTGCATTTCAACTAAATCATTCCCTTTAAAATTTTAAACAAAACTTTCAAATTTTTAGTCGTAATTAAAATCTTAGAATTTTTCCTCAAATCTGTTTATTTAAACAAACTAACTTCGTAATTATTCAAACGTCTTAACTGGCACTAATTAGCTTATTCGTCATGTGAAGAAAATAAATAACATTTACAACTGATATTACAATGCAAAAACCAAAAACATATTCGTAAATGTAATACTTTTTCAAATATGTTAGCAGTTTAGCAGTCAAAGGCACATTTTCAAAATTATAATTACTCAACTAAATAGTTAATGAAAATTAACACTAGATAAAGGCAGTGTCGAAAATTTGTGTTGAGTAAAGTCAAAAAAACAATTATATTTATGTGAAAAACGATGGAAAATGATTTCTGTTCCAGTCAACTTTGTGCTATTGAAAAAGTTAGATTTTTCTGTTTTCAACGGTAATTTATCTTTACCTAAATATAAAGAAACATCCAATTAAGATGTAAGTTACATAAGTCACCCTGTATGTAAGCCACTGATCATTTCTAACATAAAATTATAATTATTTTCATTATTTGTTATTTTCATTATTATCTAGTGTAACAAAGTAATAGGTTCAAAGTCTAAAACATTTGCATATGAAGTTATTATTTAAATTTTATTTCAATATTTAATTGAAGTTTTGATGAGTTTCTTAAGAAAAAAATCTTTACCTGAAAAATTTCGAAACATAAAAGTGAGAAAATATTGTTTTATTAAATTTATTTTTTAAATAATTCATTTCTGTTGATTGTTTGTAGCTTTTTATGTATATTAAGCCAAATAACAGATATCAAAACTACTATTGAGGTCTTGAAGATATAAATGTGCTACCTCACCCGGTTTGGTACCCTTTCTTTAGGTCCTGGATTTATTTATTGTTTTTTTTTCGTTTGAGATTATTTCCCGGGTTTTATTAAGTAATTTAAAATTATTTGATTTTTAATCTAATAAAACTTAACCAATTAAAAGAGTAAACTTGTTTGTTGAAAGAACTTGTAAGGGTTTTGAAAGAGAAATTTATAAGAAGCTCGATGATAATGGTTTATAAATAATTGTAGTTTAATAAAGATTATTTTATTTTTATTTCAATATTAAAATTAGTAAAAATAGAGAATTAAAAAAAGTAAAACAGTTTTTAAAAGAAAAGAAGTTATTTAAAATATTTAAAAAGTTTTAGAAATTTTAAAATTCGAAAAAAGTAAAATTTCATATTTGTGAATAATTAAAAAAATTACTCATAACTCTTTTAAAAAATATTAAAAAGTGAAAAAAAAGCAGTGAAATTAATATTGATCCGATCATAATTAATTTTCAAGTTTTATAAATTTTTAATTAATTTTTAGACTTTAATTATTTTTTATGTTTTTTGTTCACTCATTTTATTTCCATAATTTTATAACAACCCCAACTAATGCAATATACGATGTCAACCTTTGATTGACCCTGACTTATTACAGTTCGAAATATTGATAATGATGATTCCGCAAGGATGTTTTGCCAACTAGATTAATCATGTTGGAATATCCTTGGATAGTTGTTAGTGTTATTGTAATGAATAAATCAGTTTTTAGTTTTCCAACTTATATTCTACATTCAACAATCATTCAACACAACATAATATTAATTTATTTTATTTTAAATTTGAATGATGATGAAGGCCATGATATATATTTCAATCTAAAAAAATGTAGTTTTCCTTATTTTTATTAACAATCTGGTATATTTTGCGTTAATTAAAAAATAATTATTTCTACAATGATTGGTTATACTTAAAATTATAACTGTTTTTCATAATCTTTAGAGTTTACAATCCATGCCAGACGATTATTTCAAGGTTGGAAATCAAGTTCGTGTCATAGATAATTTGGAATATGTTAAATACATTCAAAATAATAGAGGTGGCGGCTGGACCCACGAAATGAAGGAGGCAATACTTTTTTTGCTGTTATCAGAATTAATTTTTATTAAAATGCATTTAATTTGTTGAATTAAATTATTTTTTCAGTGTCTAAATATGGTTTGCACAATCGACTCAATCGACCCGGATGCAATGATTAGGGTCATAACAGAAACCGGTAAAAAGTGGTTTTTTCACAAGGCATCCTTAGAATCAAATTGTTTGTTTATTATCTTTATGATTTTTATTATAAAATATTTACACTAAAAAATCAGTAATTCCAAATAGGTGACCTTCGAATCAGTTTTCTTTTTCTGCCCTTTCATCCTAAACTTCACTCCTGTTTTTCACTAACTAATTATATCAACTGCATTTTGTAGTTAAATTAATCATTTTTTCAAAGAGCTACAAGAAACAAAACAGAAAAAAGATCATATAATAATTTCATTTGAACCTGGAATTTATTTGAAACTATACATACTCTAGTATAAGTACTCGTTATAAGACAGTCGTATTGTGGTTTAGAAAAAAATATAAAATAATTTTGTATAGGCTGCAGTGCGCTGAGCGGGTTGTTGACAGTAAAAAAAATCGACAGTCGGCTGTTAATTTATCACATTACCAAAACATAAATAACCAAATAAATAACAATTTATTTCGTTGTTCAAAATAGTTAAAAAATAAAATTTGAAATTTAAAAATATAATTAAAAATATAAATCAAATTAACTTTGTGTGATAATTTTTTCTAATCACAATAGTTCTCCACTCCTAAACTTGATTGCCATACTGGTTTTAGACGATCGACTGATACATTCTCTCCGTTTAATAGCTTGAAATATTTTGACTGTTTTTCTAATACACGAAATGGACCTGTATATACCAAAAATATCTGATTAAACTAAAACAGGTTGCGCTGCAGATATAATTTAGTTATAATTTTTTAGTGTTAATAATAATAAATTCGGTATCTGGTTGAAATTATAAATGAAAAGCTAGACCTTTGGAATGTGTCAAAAATGACCCAAAACTCATTTTTAGGTAAAATATTAATTTAAATCATTAAATCTTTATAAAATATCCATAATTTAAATTTTAAATATAAAATTTTAAACATTTCCTAACTCATCTTCTGAATACCGTAAATCTTAAATATTGCATGAATCAAGTAACTTATAAGTTTAATAATATAATTTCCAGTATTTATCAATTTGGTACTTTTGTAGTATTTCCCTCCCCCACATAGTAAAATTATTAAAAAATAATAATAATGTACTAAAAAATTGCCTGGAAACTGAGTTGTAACTTAAAATTGCGTTGCCAATTAATTGTAAATAGTTAAAGTAACTGTAATGATTTTGATATTATCACAAAATAGCAATATATTACGTTGCGATATTTTAATCTGTAATATTAATATAATTTCGTCATTCAAATTGCTTTGACATCTTCAATTTGTCATGGAACAACAGTAACTAACAATACAAAGTTGAAACAATAGTAATTACTTTTGAAATAACTTGAAAAAGGCTGTACTGAAAATTCGTGAATACCATAAATAAATCTGATTCATAGTCAAATTTTGTAGAAAATACAATGTCTTTTATTAATAAAAAGAAATCAAAGGTGAAAAACAAAACAAGTTTTTATAATTTAAAAAAAATAACTAAAATTAATAATAAGATTTTATCGGCACCTACTTTTAGATTTCTGACATTCTAAAATTATTTTCAGTACCAGAAACTCCATCTGAAAATTCAATGAAAAATACACTGAAAGGCATAGTAAGTAAAAAAATATAATTTCTGAACGTATATTATTTTTATTATTATAATTATTATAAAACGGTGATTCCTTGTAGGCTTGCCAACTCTCCCATTTTTTCCGGCAGTCTCTTAGAATCGACATTAATCTCCTGTCTCTCGGTTAACTATGACCCAGGAGATGGAAATCTCCCAGTTTTCCATTTGTACAATATTTTACAATTTGTGAGAGAACGTTTAGTGGAATGTGTTAATTGTGGAGAAAGGAAAGGAATCGCCTAAAAACTGAATTAATAAAGGATGAGTTACTAATTATTATTAATTTTTTTCCTGTAAAGAATTTCATGCACATTTGCTTAAATAACCAAAGCTACAAGAAAAATACAATTTTTAAAACTAAAATAAATAGCATGATTTGGAAACTGTAATATAAAAAAAATAAATGTTTTGTTTACAACTTTATGGTATTACTCATCATATAATTGAAATCACTAACATGTGTAGACCAAAAAACATGTTATATTTATTAGACGTTATAATCTCTCCGTTTTTACAATCTCCCGGGTTCGAGGTTGTGGGAGTTGGCAACCTTTATTCCTTGGTAGGAGCACAAATTAATATATCATACAAGTGAATAACAAAATAAGCCTTTGCTGAAAAGTAATTATTACATTGTTGAAAAAAAGTTACGATTATTAAATAATCCTCTTCTGTTTCTTGCGGATTATAATTATAATTATTTATTATTATTATTATTATTATTATTATTATTATTATTATTATCATTATTATTATATTATTAATACATTTTTTCTATTCTTAAAATAGGAAAATTATTTACAAAGAAAATTAAATTGTCTATTTTTATCAAATGAATTTCACTGTCATTTAGTTAAACAGTTCCTTTCACATGGAAAGTCCCCCTGTAACTCTAACGCCACCAAAGGAAACCATTCATTTTACAAAGGTTATTTGATCAATTATATATACTAATAATTACATTTACAAAAGGTACATCCTGCTGAAATTCCAAATTCGACTTTAAATTTAATTTCAATTGATAGTGATGATTCTGTAAGATATTGATAAATATGTGTGAATAATATATTATAATTTTAAATATTGTAAACACTTAATTTAAATTATCTTTTAAATACATAACTTTTTATTTAAATTAACCAGATAACAAGTGTCTTGGTAACCTCACTAATATTATAATATTAGTGAGATTACTAAGGCATTTGCTATCTGTTTAAGTAAAATATTAAGTTATGTATTATGTGTCAGTCACTTGATACACACCCTCCCCTCAGAGCGTACATAACCGACATCAACGAGACACTAACAATTCTATATATAGCCAGACATAGAGATAAATGTGTAATAACAATATGAACAAAATTATTTATAAGGAATAAAGAAATGAGTTTATAATTTCTTTTTTTCGGTCGGGTCGAGTTCGGACTTTAATATATTATGAAGAGTCGGGTTCGGGTTTCCTAAGCAACTACATATTATCTATATAATTATGCAATCATGATAATTAATGTTTGTGTGCGCACTTTTTTTTTGAAAAAATATTTTGAATTTGGCGAATTTATTTTGGTGGTATTTTTTTGTGTTTTAAATTTTTTGAAATGATTTTAAATTTTGTATGTATTGATTTTTAATTTTTATGTTTACTAAATTTTAAATAAACATTAAAGTAATTTAAAATATAAATTGAATTTATGATTAATAAGAAATTTTATAGTATAATTTTAAAGGAATTTTTAAAGTAAATTTATAAAGTATATTTTTAAAGTAAATTATTAAAATTTTAAAGTAAAATTTTATAGTAAATTAATAAAGTAAATTTTTTCAAAGCAATTTAGGATTAACAAAATGAACTTTACAAAATATTATTAATATTAATAATGATGATAATAATAATAATATAATAATAATAATAATAATAATAATAAGCGCTTCATAGTTCCACCAGCAAAATATGGACAACTTCTTTCTTCTCGTAGTCCCTACAGCATCTGCATCTAAATGAACAAGTCAACATTGAGGGATCTGCACAAGCAATGCAGTCATCTTAACATTTCAAACCAGATCCTTGAACTGATTCGTAATGCATCCGTACAATTTCTTCGATGTTGATTCTTGTCATTTGATAAATCCGTGTTGCTAAAAATTCAGGAGCACAATACGAAAGCTTGTTCTTTATATTCGGAAAGAACTCTTCCATCTTCATCAGAATTGTTTCGAATACGTATGCTTCTTGCTCGTAGATCATTTTTAAGTTTTACATTCGATTGAATTTTTACATAATCGGTGCTTAGTAAATACTCTAGTATTTTATTTCGTCGGTATTAAGATTAATAATTTTAAGTTTTATAAAATTAAATATTTCTTATACTAGAGTGTTGTATTTTAGTGTTTTATCCCCATGACAACTACTTTTCCGCTCATAAATACATTCACACATATCGGATTATACTTGACATGTCTTAACAGTTCTGGCTCGTAAATGTTTTCGGTTTTGGTAGACAAATTATACAAATTGATTCGACAACCAATGTCAATGTTCAAAGATAATGATTGAATTTTTAAATCTTGAATCTGATATTTGAGATCCCCTTCCTGTAATGGTCTCTTGCAACCCATTATCCTGCATTTTCCACTCTTGAAGAATAAGATTGGATATTTTCCGCTTCTATCTACTACGTGTTGAGGTTTCCGGTTGGAACTTTATTCCATCTACTTGTATACATATTAGGTAACCTATACCAAGTTACTGAACAAATAAAGTTTTTGTTACTTACTTTAAATAAAAGTAAATAAAAGTTAAACAATAACAATAAATACAAGTAAAAATACAAATTTATTAATAAAATCTTCTTCACTCTCTTTCACATCATTAATGCCTCTATATCAGTAAATCACTTGGTTGTTTAGTTACTGAGTAGTTAGCAAGAAAAATTATCTTTTCTGAATAATCTTTTGTATTTGATTATTGTAGTTTATTGAAATCATTGAAATTATTTTGTTAAAGTCAATACGTTTTGTCAAACACTTTTCAACTATTTTTTTAAAAAATTTATCCAATGTTGAACAATTATTCTTCTATTAAATGTTTTTTTTCATAAAAATATTTATTTAGATAGTATTTACCCTTTAAATAACAATATTCAACTGACTCAACCCCTTAAAAATATCAATAAACTTGTTCCTCATCGACAGTTCTCCAATAAAATAAGTGGTTATTGACTATAAACCCAATATGTTACCGAAAACTAGTTACTGAACCAATAAATATTATTGATAGGTTACTGACCAAAAAACTTTGAAATAAATCACATAAAAGGTTGAACAAAAGAAATACAAGTTGAAATCCAAATTATATTAATAAAAATATTATTGACTGTTTTATGGATCATTGATGTCTCCAAATTGGTAAATTATTTTGTTGCTTAGTTACCCAGTTGTTATCAAGCGACAATTAATCAAATTTATTGAAACAAAATCGACTTTTATGTTTACTTGGTATCAACTTCTGAATACTGATAACCCATACATACTGAACAATTCATTGATTAATAACTGAACAACAATCACTGTGTACTGTATGCAAATAACTGAGTACTGTACAACTCACAATATACATACTAGGCATTAAATAATTGAGTATCTTATTCATTAAAATTCCCTATTTAAATAATATATACCTTTTGAACATCAATATTTAACCAACTTAACCCACTTAATAAAATAAAATTTTATCTCAATCATTTCTCTTTAAAATACTTGGTTATTCACTATACACACAATATGTTATCAATAACTAGTTACTGAAAAAATCAATATAAAAAATTGTTTACTGACAAAAATTCTTTTAATAAAAGCACATAAAAATTTGAACAATCAAAATAAATACAATTTCAATTACAAATTTTATTAACTTCTTCCCTCTTTTATCGATCCTTGATGTTTCCAATTTGTTTGGTTGCTTAGTTACCTGGTTGCTATCAAGAAACTATTAATTATTGAAGCCCAATCAATTGTTGTATTTTTTCTGAATAAAAATTTATTGCTTTATTTACAGTCTTGTATGTGATTTATTGAAATTATTTTGTAAAACTTAATAGTTATGTTTAAAACCTTTGAAATTTTTCTATTATTTTTCTAATATTTTTAATTAAATCCAACAATGAACATTTATTAAAAGTTATTTTCAAATATGAATTCAAACTTTTCATTTAATTTTCACATGCTCCTTAATAAATTAATTGCTAACAGCTCAAAATTAAATTACTTAAATTTATTTTTACACATTTTCTATTCTTTTCACTCTAACTCTTGTTGTTTACTGAATGATAAATTAATTTGTAAGTATAAGAGGTTGTAATTGATAGTAAAATGAAACTTGATTAGAAAAATATTCTTAAATTAATTTCACAAAACATATATTACTTTCACAGTACTTGAAATAAATTTTCATATATTTATTGAAAATTATTAGATTTTTAAGTTTCTAAACATCATTGAATAAAGTTAATAGATAAAATAATTATCATCTACCACATTGCTAGAAATTAAATGATTATAGACCAACCACTAAATAAGTTGAATTTCTAACAAAGCTTAAAAAACTACATGGAACAGGTACTTATGTGCTGATAGACACCTATAAAATCTACTAAAAATCCAAATATGTATGTTTAATTGTTGTAAAATATTTGTTTTTGTAAAAATAAGACTTATCATTAAATTGTGATTAGAATTTGATTAAAGTTGTATGAAATTTGTTAACTTTTAAATAAAACTGATTAATTTGTAAATAATGTTAGTACTTTGAAGAATTTTTAAAATAAGACCTTCAGCAAATTGGTAAGAAAATAGTAGTTATTGAGTAATACTTAGGGTGACCAGGTAAAATTTTAAGAAAATCAGGACATTTCCAGAAAAAATAAGAACATTTTAAAAAGTTTCATATTTGAAAATTTTTATGTTCCAAATATTATAAAATTACACATTTTATTATAGTTTTTATTGTTTAGTTAAGGTATTTTCCTTCAGATATTACATTATTTAAAAACTTGGTATCCTTCTTTATCATGTCAAAGAAGTCTAGACAGCTTATTTTTGAATTGAACTGAATTGAAAGTATTGCATTCATCGTATCAATATTCAAGCGACTCTTATGATCATCCCAAACATTATTCATAAGTGAAAAAATTCTTTTACATTCAGTAGATGTGCCAGCAAGACAAAATGCAAATTGTACAATTTCTCCATATTAACAATAGAAGTCGAGCGTTCACGAAAATTGGTAAAAATTTTTATCCAAATATTTTCAGGTGTCAATTTTGCGTCCATCCAGCTTGAAATGTTATCTTCAATAAAATTTCTCATTAATCCATATTCATCAAAAAGTACATCTCTATTAATAATGTAATAAAATTTATCACCATATTTATCAGCTGCATATGAAATGGACAAATCTATTTCTTCCCATGATGGATATTTAAACATTAGCATCCACATATAGACATCTGATCCATCTAGAACACCTTCACAAAGCTTAAGATAATCCAAAATGGTAGCATAAAATTCCGAAACTTTCTCCATTACACGATTTTGGTGCTTAAATGAGAATTTGTCATATTCCTTTTTTGATTCATGAGGCAAAAATCCAAAATTTTTCCGGTTAACCAATTTTTCCTTTAGTATTTTCATATGATTTGCCACTTCAAAAGATATTATATTTGATGATTCCATGGCACGTATCGATTCATTAAAACGTTTGAGATTGTCGCAAATAAACAAAATCCAAAATTTACTTGTTGGATCATTAAAGAAGTTTTGAATTGAAACAGGACAGCTTTTTAAAGTTCCAAAATATTCCATCAATGGCTCAAACAACTCAATAAGTCTCCGAACTGCAGGTTCTAAAGAAAGAAAGCGAGTACTTGAATGATTCAAAAGTGGCATATAAATTTGTTCCATCTCTTCGCATAGTGACTTAAAACTTTCAGTTCGAACGGAATATATGCTGAAGTGTTTGTAAAGTTTTACTATAATAGCTTCCAAATCAACTTCCAAAATTTCACAACCAGCACTTGATGCATTATGAGTGATGTGTGCACAACATCCATTTCCAACTATATTTCTTCCAAGGTCTCTCTGAAGTTTTCTCCAAACATTATTTTGACCGTTTCTTTGTACACCGCCAAAGTTCATATTTGTATTGTCTGCTGAATAAGCAACGATCATGTCACACAAATTATTTTTTTGAATCACATCCATTATAGTGTTACATACTGTCGATGATTGATCATTTAGAATTGATGTAATTGTAATCTTCCAATTAATGATTCCCTGAGTTGGATCAAAACAACGGAGCACAGCTGGCAACATTTTTATATTTTTGTGATTAGAAGCATCGGTTTATATAGAGGCGAAACTAATAAATTTATTGCTTTATTTACAGTCTTGTATGTGATTTATTGAAATTATTTTGTAAAACTTAATAGTTATGTTTAAAACCTTTGAAATTTTTCTATTATTTTTCTAATATTTTTAATTAAATCCAACAATGAACATTTATTAAAAGTTATTTTCAAATATGAATTCAAACTTTTCATTTAATTTTCACATGCTCCTTAATAAATTAATTGCTAACAGCTCAAAATTAAATTACTTAAATTTATTTTTACACATTTTCTATTCTTTTCACTCTAACTCTTGTTGTTTACTGAATGATAAATTAATTTGTAAGTATAAGAGGTTGTAATTGATAGTAAAATGAAACTTGATTAGAAAAATATTCTTAAATTAATTTCACAAAACATATATTACTTTCACAGTACTTGAAATAAATTTTCATATATTTATTGAAAATTATTAGATTTTTAAGTTTCTAAACATCATTGAATAAAGTTAATAGATAAAATAATTATCATCTACCACATTGCTAGAATTAAATGATTATAGACCAACCACTAAATAAGTTGAATTTCTAACAAAGCTTAAAAAACTACATGGAACAGGTACTTATGTGCTGATAGACACCGATAAAATCTACTAAAAATCCAAATATGTATGTTTAATTGTTGTAAAATATTTGTTTTTGTAAAAATAAGACTTATCATTAAATTGTGATTAGAATTTGATTAAAGTTGTATGAAATTTTTTAACTTGTTAAATAAAACTGAGTAATTTGTAAATAATGTTAGTACTTTGAAGAATTTTTAAAATAAGACCTTCAGCAAATTGGTAAGAAAAATAGTAGTTATTGAGTAATACTTAGGGTGACCAGGTAAAATTTTAAGAAAATCAGGACATTTCCAGAAAAAATAAGAACATTTTAAAAAGTTTCATATTTGAAAATTTTATGTTCCAAATATTATAAAATTACACATTTTATTATAGTTTTTATTGTTTAGTTAAGGTATTTTCCTTCAGATATTACATTATTTAAAAACTTGGTATCCTTCTTTATCATGTCAAAGAAGTCTAGACAGCTTATTTTTGAATTGAACTGAATTGAAAGTATTGCATTCATCGTATCAATATTCAAGCGACTCTTATGATCATCCCAAACATTATTCATAAGTGAAAAAATTCTTTTACATTCAGTAGATGTGCCAGCAAGACAAAATGCAAATTGTACCAATTTCTCCATATTAACAATAGAAGTCGAGCGTTCACGAAAATTGGTAAAAATTTTTATCCAAATATTTTCAGGTGTCAATTTTGCGTCCATCCAGCTTGAAATGTTATCTTCAATAAAATTTCTCATTAATCCATATTCATCAAAAAGTACATCTCTATTAATAATGTAATAAAATTTATCACCATATTATCAGCTGCATATGAAATGGACAAATCTATTTCTTCCCATGATGGATATTTAAACATTAGCATCCACATATAGACATCTGATCCATCTAGAACACCTTCACAAAGCTTAAGATAATCCAAAATGGTAGCATAAATTCCGAAACTTTCTCCATTACACGATTTTGGTGCTTAAATGAGAATTTGTCATATTCCTTTTTTGATTCATGAGGCAAAAATCCAAAATTTTTCCGGTTAACCAATTTTTCCTTTAGTATTTTCATATGATTTGCCACTTCAAAAGATATTATATTTGATGATTCCATGGCACGTATCGATTCATTAAAACGTTTGAGATTGTCGCAAATAAACAAAATCCAAAATTTACTTGTTGGATCATTAAAGAAGTTTTGAATTGAAACAGGACAGCTTTTTAAAGTTCCAAAATATTCCATCAATGGCTCAAACAACTCAATAAGTCTCCGAACTGCAGGTTCTAAAGAAAGAAAGCGAGTACTTGAATGATTCAAAAGTGGCATATAAATTTGTTCCATCTCTTCGCATAGTGACTTAAAACTTTCAGTTCGAACGGAATATATGCTGAAGTGTTTGTAAAGTTTTACTATAATAGCTTCCAAATCAACTTCCAAAATTTCACAACCAGCACTTGATGCATTATGAGTGATGTGTGCACAACATCCATTTCCAACTATATTTCTTCCAAGGTCTCTCTGAAGTTTTCTCCAAACATTATTTTGACCGTTTCTTTGTACACCGCCAAAGTTCATATTTGTATTGTCTGCTGAATAAGCAACGATCATGTCACACAAATTATTTTTTTGAATCACATCCATTATAGTGTTACATACTGTCGATGATTGATCATTTAGAATTGATGTAATTGTAATCTTCCAATTAATGATTCCCTGAGTTGGATCAAAACAACGGAGCACAGCTGGCAACATTTTTATATTTTTGTGATTAGAAGCATCGGTTTATATAGAGGCGAAACTAATAAATTTATTGCTTTATTTACAGTCTTGTATGTGATTTATTGAAATTATTTTGTAAAACTTAATAGTTATGTTTAAAACCTTGAAATTTTCTATTATTTTTCTAATATTTTTAATTAAATCCAACAATGAACATTTATTAAAAGTTATTTTCAAATATGAATTCAAACTTTTCATTTAATTTTCACATGCTCCTTAATAAATTAATTGCTAACAGCTCAAAATTAAATTACTTAAATTTATTTTTACACATTTTCTATTCTTTTCACTCTAACTCTTGTTGTTTACTGAATGATAAATTAATTTGTAAGTATAAGAGGTTGTAATTGATAGTAAAATGAAACTTGATTAGAAAAATATTCTTAAATTAATTTCACAAAACATATATTACTTTCACAGTACTTGAAATAAATTTTCATATATTTATTGAAAATTATTAGATTTTTAAGTTTCTAAACATCATTGAATAAAGTTAATAGATAAAATAATTATCATCTACCACATTGCTAGAAATTAAATGATTATAGACCAACCACTAAATAAGTTGAATTTCTAACAAAGCTTAAAAAACTACATGGAACAGGTACTTATGTGCTGATAGACACCTATAAAATCTACTAAAAATCCAAATATGTATGTTTAATTGTTGTAAAATATTTGTTTTTGTAAAAATAAGACTTATCATTAAATTGTGATTAGAATTTGATTAAAGTTGTATGAAATTTGTTAACTTTTAAATAAAACTGATTAATTTGTAAATAATGTTAGTACTTTGAAGAATTTTTAAAATAAGACCTTCAGCAAATTGGTAAGAAAATAGTAGTTATTGAGTAATACTTAGGGTGACCAGGTAAAATTTTAAGAAAATCAGGACATTTCCAGAAAAAATAAGAACATTTTAAAAAGTTTCATATTTGAAAATTTTTATGTTCCAAATATTATAAAATTACACATTTTATTATAGTTTTTATTGTTTAGTTAAGGTATTTTCCTTCAGATATTACATTATTTAAAAACTTGGTATCCTTCTTTATCATGTCAAAGAAGTCTAGACAGCTTATTTTTGAATTGAACTGAATTGAAAGTATTGCATTCATCGTATCAATATTCAAGCGACTCTTATGATCATCCCAAACATTATTCATAAGTGAAAAAATTCTTTTACATTCAGTAGATGTGCCAGCAAGACAAAATGCAAATTGTACCAATTTCTCCATATTAACAATAGAAGTCGAGCGTTCACGAAAATTGGTAAAAATTTTTATCCAAATATTTTCAGGTGTCAATTTTGCGTCCATCCAGCTTGAAATGTTATCTTCAATAAAATTTCTCATTAATCCATATTCATCAAAAAGTACATCTCTATTAATAATGTAATAAAATTTATCACCATATTTATCAGCTGCATATGAAATGGACAAATCTATTTCTTCCCATGATGGATATTTAAACATTAGCATCCACATATAGACATCTGATCCATCTAGAACACCTTCACAAAGCTTAAGATAATCCAAAATGGTAGCATAAAATTCCGAAACTTTCTCCATTACACGATTTTGGTGCTTAAATGAGAATTTGTCATATTCCTTTTTTGATTCATGAGGCAAAATCCAAAATTTTTCCGGTTAACCAATTTTTCCTTTAGTATTTTCATATGATTTGCCACTTCAAAAGATATTATATTTGATGATTCCATGGCACGTATCGATTCATTAAAACGTTTGAGATTGTCGCAAATAAACAAAATCCAAAATTTACTTGTTGGATCATTAAAGAAGTTTTGAATTGAAACAGGACAGCTTTTTAAAGTTCCAAAATATTCCATCAATGGCTCAAACAACTCAATAAGTCTCCGAACTGCAGGTTCTAAAGAAAGAAAGCGAGTACTTGAATGATTCAAAAGTGGCATATAAATTTGTTCCATCTCTTCGCATAGTGACTTAAAACTTTCAGTTCGAACGGAATATATGCTGAAGTGTTTGTAAAGTTTTACTATAATAGCTTCCAAATCAACTTCCAAAATTTCACAACCAGCACTTGATGCATTATGAGTGATGTGTGCACAACATCCATTTCCAACTATATTTCTTCCAAGGTCTCTCTGAAGTTTTCTCCAAACATTATTTTGACCGTTTCTTTGTACACCGCCAAAGTTCATATTTGTATTGTCTGCTGAATAAGCAACGATCATGTCACACAAATTATTTTTTTGAATCACATCCATTATAGTGTTACATACTGTCGATGATTGATCATTTAGAATTGATGTAATTGTAATCTTCCAATTAATGATTCCCTGAGTTGGATCAAAACAACGGAGCACAGCTGGCAACATTTTTATATTTTTGTGATTAGAAGCATCGGTTTATATAGAGGCGAAACTAATAATATCCATCCCTTTAAGAATTTTGTTGTCAATAAATGGTGCAATAACCTTTGTAATAATTGCTGCCGTTTTCGTCCGTCCTAATGAGAATTTTCTGTCAAAGAAATGTCTTATGATGTTTGATGAGCAGTCATTTGATCGAAATGAAATGTTATGTTTAGCAGCGTGATATGCTAAAGCGGACTCTTTTGCAGCAATAATCAAGTCTTCATTGGATCCTTCAATTCTCTTACAAAAATCGCTAACTTTTTGACTTGATGATCCAGCGGCAACAGATGATTTGTGGTTTTTAGTTTCAATATGCTTCATAATGTCACTACGGCCTCCACTTGCTATTGAAAACTCTGTGGAACAAAAAGTACAAAATGCTTTTGATTCATCCTTGTCGACTTTTTTGAGAAATCCAAATTCCGTGGAGTACTTTTCATTCCATGATGTTTTTCTTTTCTTTGCCGACATTTTAGTCGTAAAATAATTCTTTAAAAAAACTTTTTGTAGATTATGACTTAAGTAAGAAGCAATTATTTAGGCTTATTTTACTTACTTTGAAATTTTTTTATGCTTTTCTCTTCAAATTATTCAAATCTATACTAAAATCAACACTTTAACTATTTTTTATTATGATTTACATTTTATGACGAATTAAAAGCTCAGTTAATATAGTTAGAGTTCTGTATTACTTATATAAAATTCAAAATTTAGAAAACTGATAACTTTACTTCTTTATAACGACATTCACTAAATTAATTTACCGTAATGGAGAGTTAAATTTATAGATAAAAATTGCAAAACTTCATCTACTTGTTCTTGTTAAAAAAGCAAAGAATTAAAATTTTACTATAAATTTCAAAAAATTCTTTAATAATTAAAAAATAAAGAAGTTGTCATTCAAAAATAAATTACTAATAAGTAATAAGATTAGGAATTTTGCTATCACGAAAAAAATTCAAAAATCAGGACAAATTCTTGTAAAATCAGGACGCAGGACATTTTGCAAAAAATCAGGACTAGCAGATGGTCACACTAGTAATACTTTAATTATATATATAATTTTTGAGAAGTTTTGATAGATCTTTAATAAAATATGATTTTACTTTGAATAAAACCTTTGCAAAATTTCAACATAGTAGCAAATTGTAAAGAAAATAGTACTTATCAATTAAAAAATTAATTAAATTAACTAAGTTGTAAAATAATTGAAAAAATTTGTTAGATCATTTTTAAAATTTTTTAAGATTGTTAAGTAATTGTTCTAGGTACTTGTTTAATGAAAATTAATATATGTTATCGACTACTCATAGTATTTAATTTTACAATTTCTCTTCATTCCTAGAAAAAATCATAAATATTTAAATTATTCAGAAAATTGTCAATAACAACATAAGTAATGGCTAACATAAATATTTTAAATACTAGTCAATTTTAGTTTTTTAATTAAATTAAAATACAAATATAATAATAATAAAATCAAGTAAATACTTGAATACATGAATCAAAAATTTTCTTAGAACCGAACACGTATCGTATATTTTATTCAGATTCCAATAATATCATTAAAAATAAAGAAAATCCTATTGATATATTTTGATAACCCGTAAACCAATGAAAATGTATCAATTTCACTAAGTATCTATCCTTTGACATCAATATCCAACCGAATAAATCCCCCTAAAAATATCATAAATTCCCTTCTTAACCTATCCTTTCCCCCCTAAAATAGTATAAAATTTACTGTCAACCAATAATTTCTCTTTAAATGACAATAATCCCAGCTATATTCATTATTTTTGATAAAAATCACCGACTTTTTTTGATATTGAACCGAATAAATTTCTTGAAATCCTTTAAAATAAAATTCCTCTCTCAGCCAATTATTTCCCTTTAAAATAACAAAATCCAAATGACTCAACTTCATAAAAATATCAACAAACCTTTTCGTAATCGATCATTCCCCATTAAAAGATCATAAAATTTCTTCTTAACCAAGTATTTCTCTTTAAATGACAATATTTCCACTCTCTCAAAAGATTTACACACATATTGATATATATCTGAACAAATCCCCTAAAAATATTATAAATTCCTTATCTATATTCTCCATTAAGAAAATATTTACACTTTGAACACAGATATTCAGCCAACTCAACCCCTTTAAAAATGACAGCAAACTTGTTCTTAATCGATTATTTCCCTTAAAATATCATAAAATTTATTCTTAATCAATCATTTCCGTTGAAATGATATTTTCCCCCATTGCACCAACAATATACATATTTTTTGTAAAAACCTACAAGGTAAATTTTTTTAGAAATCTATATTTAACCGAATAAGATCCTTAAAAATCCATCATTCGGATCATATTTACGATATGTATTTAACTAATCAAATTCCCTCAAAATTATCATAAAAAACGGAATTTTACCAATAAAAATAAATTTTCTTTAAAGTATTACAAAATTGTTATCGATACCCAACATTTTCCATTGAAAATCATCACAATTTTATTCTGGCAACAATTTCAAGCAATTAAAAAATTCATCAAAAATGACTAAAATCGAATAAAGTCTATGTTTCCCATATAAATTAAATTTCACTAAATTATTGTAAAATCACAAAATATATATTATATTGCTCAAATATTTAAAATTAATCAGTGAATCAAGTATAAATTCAATAAAAATTACCAGTCAACCTATAGATATAATTCAATTATTTTCATAAGTATACTGATAACCACACTGAGCAACCATTTAAAATCTCTAAATAACTACTTTTGTGATTGATATTCATGAAATCAATAAAATTGAAGATGAAAGTAAATAATCGACTTTTTATCTCAAAGATATTTTATTCTTTCTAAGTTTCACTAAAATATTTTTAAAAATCAAATGAAATCGATAAAAGTTTGATTTAATTAACAATAAATTTTAATTAAATCTTGTCTCTTTGTAGTCCAATAGTTGATTGTAATTTACTGAAAAATACATTAATCACTGCCCAATAAACATCTGAAAAGCTTTACATGCTTTCAACTTTTCAACTTTTTAAAATAGATCATAAAATTATAATTAAATATCATTTACTATTCAAAATCTATCAGTTAAATTGGATTCTAATTGGTAAATAATTATCTTAAATAGATGTTTTATAAACATTTTGTTCCTAAAATAAACTTTTATTTAAAATAATCCTAAAATCAAGTTAAATCTATTAAATTATCAAGAAATTAAGTGATTCTAAAATTATAGATTTATCTTCATTTCTTCAATAATTTCTACAAAAACATAATAATCCCCTCAAATCCATTAAAATTAAACAGAAAACCATAAAATTCACAAAATAAAAATTATTCAAAATTTAATAGTAAATGTTAAATCTCATCAAAAACTTGATATTTCATTATTAAAAATTATCATAAAATTTCCCTGAAAGCTCTAATTAATTTAAATAGCCTAAAATTATTTTATTTTTGCCCATTACAACCTAATCTATTGAAGGTTGTAATTAAATTTATTAAACGTTAATTAAATTTTCATTGAAAATGACAAGTCAGTAACAAGTCAACAACTGGAGTTTTAATTAATAGAGATTATTTTCTATAAGGAAAATTTTCAGTGAAGAAGTAATATTGGTGAGAGAGTACATTGTGACTAAAATCGTTGAAATTACTGAAAAAAGTGGGATAGCTAAAGATATCTACTAAATAGATGAAATATCAATTGATATATTAAAAACTTACCATCTATCAAATTAGAATAATTTGAAAAATATTTGTTTAAATAAATATATTTGCTGACTACATTAGAGTGAAAGAAAATATCAATCAGAGAAGAAAATTTATTTATTTATTAGAATATTTAATTAATATAATTTATTATTATTATTATTATTATTATTATTATTATTATTATTATTATAATTATTATTATATTAATTAAACTTGACTATTATCTAGGTAAGCTGTTCCCTATCTCTGGAAACTCCCCCTAGTACTCTCACACCACCAAAAGAGACCAATACTTTTCAAAAGGTTATTTGTTCAACTATATAAAATATTAAATGTTTACAGAAGTTTCATCCTGATAAAATGTCAGATTCAACTTTGAACTTAATGTCAATTCATGATTCGGTAAGATTATCATAAAATGTGTGATTGAATACTTTTAACAATTTTGTATTAAATCAAAAACACAATAATTATAAAATATATCATCTAATTTACAAAACCTACATTTATTATCAAATAGTTTACAGTTAAAGTATTATGTTATTGTTTACTATATACAGAATTCTCAAAATAAAAATTGCTTCACTCACCTCCTCTAGACCAAGAACTTCCTGGTTTAGGGTTTCATCTGATTCATCTTACTGAAATTCTCCTTCCTTTGTTGGTTGAAAGAGCTTCAAATCTTTATTCTTGCTATCTGTTTCTCTATGGATTCAGAAGATGATATTTGAACATGTTTCATACAATGCTGACACTTTATACTTGGGTATTCTCAATTTATATAACCTTTCTCTTGACAGACATAGCATACAATATTCTGTTTTTAGTAGATTCTGCCACCATAATAACGAAGTCTGTTTTATCTTTCGGCTGTTGTAACTGTCGTTTATCGTAAACGAAACGATTTTGTTGTGTAATATAATCATGTGTTCGTTGTTGTGGTTCAAATGAACGTCATTGTTTGTAATTGTATGAATATCTTGCATAAGATTGTCTTCAATTATTTTGTTCATTGTAATGTTTCTTCTGGATATTATTATTTTTAACTGTTTATGAATATCTTCTCCTTCATTTCTTAGATCATTAACTTCTTCTCTCCCTTCTTTGAGAATTTTCTCGACCATTTTAAGCCCTTCTTTATTGCTATCGAACGTATTGATCTAGTTAATTTTTATGTCTTCTGCCATTAGTTTGTCGTCTAGTGAATTCTCCAATAAAAATAATTTGAATGACTCTTCTGATGTTGAATGGCTGAAAACCTTCTTTGCAATCTCTTTGATCTTCTGAAAATATATATCTACTAATTGATCTTCTTTATTATATTTTATCGCCACAGAAAAATCTTTTTTAAGCGTAGTATTCTTGCGAAATGCCAATGTTTCTTTTATTGAATTCTTCTTTTCGTTTTTTCAAAAATCTTCAGAATATCATTATATAAAATTCTTTTACACATATATGATGTAAATCCCACAAAATAATTCTTAATTCAAAGAAATTATCAATTTCCTTGATGAATTCATTTATACTATCTTCGATTCTGTAAACTTGTGGTGGTTTCATTAACTGATTAAAAAAAATTACTCGTGATCGCCATATTAGATCGAGTTAAAACATACAATATTAGATAAAATTTATTAATATTACAAATTTAAATTCTTTCGAAAAACTGCTGTTCTGGAGATATTTAAACAATTTTATTTTGTGAATTCTGTATAGTTATTAGATTATTTAACATTACTTATTATTATATTAATTGAACTTGACTATTATCTAGGTAAGGCGTTCCTTATCCCTGGTGACTCCCCCTAGTACTCTCACACCACCAAAGGAGACCAATACTTTTCAAAAGGTTATTTGTTCAATTTTATAAAATATTAAATTTTTACAGAAGTTTCATCCTGATAAAATGTCAGATTCAACTTTGAACTTAATGTCAGTTCATGATTCGGTAAGATTTTCATAAAATATGTGATTGACTCATTTTAACAAAGTTTTACATTTTCACAAACTATTAGGATATTTATAAAAGACATTATATTTTATAAATAAAAATAAATCAGAGGTGAAAAACAAAAAAGTACTTATAATATTCGGATATCAACTATATTTTATATGGCTGCTAAGTAAGAACTTTGAAAAGTAATTTTAAAGGCTTTCTTTAGATTTCATAAAAAATGTGAGGCACCCATGTTTCTTAATGTAACTTTTACGCAACAATTTCAGTTATTTTTTTATTATTTTACTAGTTTTAGGAAATTATGAATTTAATGTTTATAATTATTGCGACATTAAGAATTTATGTTAATAATATCGATCACAAAATAGCTGCTGAGTTAAAAGTAGCAATCTGCAAAACAGCGATTTTTTAACAACTTAAAATATTTAAATATGGAAAAAAAAATTATAATGTAAAATATATAGAAACAAATGCTCGGAAATGTTCAATATTAAACTTGAAGACTCTTTTCAATATTTAAATTTTTCAAGTTGTTAACGTACACCGAAAAAGACTGCTCCAAAAATTTGTAAATATCAATAAAACATCTGATTCATAGTCAATCAATAAAAAAATTCTTTATGCCATTGCTAAATGAAAATCAATCACAGGTGAAAACTATAAAAAAGTTCCTTCAAAAAAAATACAGGTTAATTAAAAATCTAATAAGTTTAATATATATACTGGTGATAAAAACAATTCACTTCTACGAAAAATACGTAATATCAATTTTTAAAAGACTAAAACTAAAATGAATGATACTATTTGATAAATTATAATCTATTAAAATTGTAAAGTTAACTTTTTTTTAAATATTACCTTATAACATTTTTCTAGGAAAGTTGTCGAATAATTGAATGTACAAAGATGGAAAAAATAATTTACACAGTAAATAAAAAAATAAAATAATTCAATTACAATATATTTTAACACTAAAATTATTATTAATAATTAAACATGTTTATTATTTTTATATAACACGATCTACAAAACTATCGAACAGATGTTGAATAATGTGCCTTAGTTCTATCACAACTCTATCCCCTGCTTTGAGTATTCTCTCTTTCAAATCAGTTTTATTCATTTGTTGATTGAAGGAATAGAAATCTTGACTGAGCAAACTTCAAAAGGTTTCCATTAAGTTCAAATTTGGAGATTTGGCAGGCCAATCAATTATGTCAATGTTTAATTCTTTCAAATATTTAATTCTGTTTTCTAAAATAGGTTGCAAAATTCTGTTTCCAAAATGTGGCCTGGCATTATCATGGATCATTTTGACCTTTTGATAATTGTTAACACATATGTATACATCAGGTTTTTATAACTTAACGCCGAAAATCCCAAAGTTACAATTTTCATTGCAATTATGTCATTTACCATAACGATTTCTACGATATCTATTATTTTTTTCTTTTGAGTATGTCAAAGTACTCCTATAAATCATTAAACAACTAAATTAATGTTACCAGCTTTCTGTTCCATTGAGACTGACTCTTTTCTCATCTGTAAAGACCACCTTTGTCCAGTCAATGCTGCTTTTATTAACAATCTAATGGGTTCAACTCTTTTATTTTTATGTAGTTGGCTTAAAATCATTTTTTGTGAATGCTTTACATAGCTTGCTTCAGTTCTTAATAAAAAGTTCTTAATGGTTCTTCTATATATATTGATATTTAAATTTCGAATTATGCTGATACATATTTTATTTCCTTCTATGTTCTGCTCATAATTATATCTTTTAACTCTCATCTTTTCTATATTATTGATAATACACTTTCTTCCTGTTTTCTTTTTATGAACCTAATTTTCATATTTAATTAAAGAAACAACTGCATTCTTTTTTCAACAACTTTGCTATTTCACCATAACATTTACCTTCAACTTTAAATTTTCGTGAAATAGAACTAACTTCATCCGACCGAAACTATAAAATAAAATTATATTTTATAAAAAATCTTTAAACATCTAAAAATTATAATTTACCATATTATAGTTTACCATATTATTAAATTTAATAATTTAAAAACTTGCCTAAATAAATGGTATATGGTAATATTCAAAATTGTAATATTTACAATTTTAGTAGATCGTAATTAATCAAATAATATCAGTCATTGATTTTAAATTGATTTAAAGTAAACAAATAAAAACTACAAGAAAGCATAATTCAAACACATGTTTTACTTAATATTTTGACCGATGTACTGTCGGCAAATCAAAAAATAATATGGATTTTGATTTACATATTGAAATAAATTATTAATTTTTATGTTTTCAAAACTTTTTATATAATTTCAATTCACTTTAAAAATAAATTTGTATTAAAAAGGTTTTTAAATTTAACTATTAAAAATTTTAAAAACGACAATATATGTACATAAAACTTCGAATCCAATCACCTTATCGATAAATTTTATCCCTATTGTTTAGTCGTATTTGGCCAATTTTTTAGTAAGCAATGTTAAAAAGTCAATTTCAGAAATAACAGAAAGAATATACTATGTATGTGATTATACAATCATTACATGTAAATTGATAAGCGACATCCGAACACAATCGAACCGGAGGTTTTGACTTATTAATAAACATAGTGAGTACTTTAAACTAATTAAAAACGATTTTATAATCTAAATTTATCTTCCGTATTCTTATCTTTCTCTTATAATTTGTAAACCTCCGAGTACAGCAATACCATTACAAATTCAGGCTTACTATTCTTACATAAACCGTTGATATTATTTACATCACTATCCTATTTATAAGCACTAGTCAAATTACACTCAGGTATATTCAAACATGGATCCTTTTACGGAAAAGTAGAAAATAAAGTCGATGAATAATAGATAAATGTTTCACAAAAACTTTTAAGAGCTTAATACAAATATTCGTTGGGATATTAAACATTAAAGTGTTATGAAAATTATTAACAATTGGAAAAAATTAGTGTAAATCGATAATATGAAAATAATACTGTATATATATATATATATATATATATATATATATATATACAAAATAAAATTTTTAATTTGAATGCATACACCAGTAATGCTTCAATGAAGCTGCTCCACGAGCAGAACTGTTTTTAGAATTTATGAAAAGATTTTCAGTTTAAAGTAATGTTATGTAATAATCTTTTTATATTTGAATAAAAAATTTTCACAGGTTGACTAATAAATAAGAAGTACTATAACTTCATTCAATAATATTCCCCTAACATTTTAGTAAAAACAAGTTTATTTTGATTGTCGTCCATCTTCTGTATAAAATCACAGAGCAAAGTAAACAAAATAATGCATAAAAATATTTAGGATATTCAATGATTTTATTATAATTAAGTACATTATTTAATTAGTTTAAGTTAATTTATGAAAAAATGAAATTTCAGGTAAATGATTTATTAATTTTTAATAAAAAACAAAATTAACTTAACAAATTTTGGTTCATCCAGATTTTTTGAATCAAAATTTTTTTTTATAAATAAATTATAACTTATTTTATTTTAAATAAAATCACAATATTATAAAATCAGAAAATATCTTTTAAACATTAATAACATAACAAATTAATAACTTTGAACTTTTTAATCAAATGTAATTTTTTTTCAAAACAATCATTTTTGTTATCCAACCACATGTATTTTGCCCTGTTAAAATTTCAATAAATATCATTTTTATTTAATTTTTATCCAACCAGGTTTTTTGACCCAAATTTTATATTTCTCCTGTAAAAAACTTTTTATTAGGTAAAAAACAAGGCAATTGGACAAAAAGAATTGGAAAATTTAAAGAAATTTTGACAAAAGTGATCATTATTATTGTACTACTGAGAAGAACAGAAACTTTGTTTTCAAATTTCCTCATTTGACAAAATCAAAAGATTGTTTAAATTCATTAATTATATTTTAGAATTTCCAAGGTCATTGACAAATCAGAGTTTTTATGTACATAAATGTTTTATTATTTGGCTTCGTGTTATGATTTATTATTATGTTCTATTTGACATTTTGGCAACTGTGCATTTTATCAAAGTACACATTTATATAATAATTAAAATTAATAAATAATAATAATAATAATAATAATAATAATAATAATAATAATAATAATAATAATAATAATAATAATAATAAAGTTTAACTTATTTAATTTATACTCTGCAGCAAGGGCTTATCTTATTAATTACTTGTTTGAAATTTTAATTTTTCGATTAGCACGAACAGGTATTTTGGACGTATTTGATAAATCCTGTGATATTTTAGCTTTTCGCAATTCTTTTGTCTCTGTCATGATACTTGTATCTGAACCACTTGATTAATATCTTACCTCCGAATTTTAATCTGATTGTAACTTATCTTTATTGTTTTGTTTATCTTTTCACTGTAACAAGTACGTTCATTTATCTAAAACAGTTATTATATTAAACGGGCTAAATTACCTTTTACTAATATATCTATAGAAATTATTCAATTCTAATTCAATTCTAATGCATTTAGCTGCTGTTAAAGTCTTTTAGGTTAAGCAAACGTATAAAACATCAAGGATATTTTTGGTTCTGAATCTAATTAAAAAAAAAGCATCGGCTACAGACTTTGACTCAGATCTGGAAAGATTAGAGGTTAAATATTTCGACACACTGCCTTCCAATAATGCGGCAATAACAGCCCTACGAGACATCTTAAAATTATTGGAAAGATTCACCGTTACGAATCTTGTTTTGAATCAGAAAAAAAATTAAGTTAATTTTAGATGTAAAAACATGTTGGATTACAATGGAAACCATGATGGAACGATTCTTACGAATAAATGGCCCAATTAAAAATGCTTGAACTGATTTGAATAAAGAAAGCCTGTTGAAAGATGAATACATCAACATTGCGGAAGTCTTGCTAGGTACCTAAGGACCTCTAAGAATTGCAGTGGAAAGCCTTAGTCTGGAAGACAGCACATTATTAATAGCAAAAGGTGCACTTAAATATTGTTTACTAGTTTGGAAAATAATAACTTCGATATACGACGCGAACTTCTAAGTGTAATTAAAACAGAGATTGTAAAATTTGTATGTCAAATTTCTTCATAATACTTTGAGTTACAGTAGCAAAGAAAGTGACCGGTTTTTCAATTCAGTAAATTAAACGGAGTTATATAGATTTGCTAAAAATAAATTCTCAAGGCTGTTTATAAAAAATTAAATATTGAATCAGATTCTGAATACGATAATAATGGAGAACCGGAATTAACTCTGTTTTCTGCATCTGTTTGAATTTCTATTGATGTACAAATTAACCCTACAGCAACAATTAGAAATGAATATATGTATATTGATTTAATAAATAAAAGAAAGCGAAATCCTTGTAAATATATACATATAAATACAATTATATATATATATATATATATATATTTCTACAGAGTCATTGTCATTGTCAGGTAGATTCGAACTTAAAACTATATAGAATAAATTACTTTTATTTAAACAAATTTCTTCTTTTGTATTTCAAAAATATTTTACTAATAATGCCAATGTTTTTTGTGATTTTTTGAATCAATTTGAAAGTTATACTTCGTTTTTCCCCTATTCAATAGAAGTGTTTTGTAATTGAGGATGGAATGTAGAAAATCAATGAATGAACAACTATCAATGGTTGAATTAGCTTTGTTTGATATAAATAGTGAGGTTGGTTTCTTGGATTGTATTTTGCATTATAGGATCGTCATCGTGTTTACTGATAAATTTCAAGTTTTGCTTATATTGTATTCAGATCTTTGTTAAGAATATTTATGTCATGAGTTCAATGCCATATACATTGGAATGAGTGCTCATCACCTCCGTGTTCAAATTCTTGATAATTGTCGACTGAAAGAATTTATAATATCAGTGAACACAATTGTTGTCTGAATTTTGTGTTTTAAGTGGATTTCAAATCCAACTTTAAAAACTTTAGATTTATAAAAACAAAATTTTTAGTAAATTTGAAATATAAAAGAAGAAATTTATTTAAATAAAATTAATTTATTCAATATAGTTTCAAGTTCGAATCTACCTGACGCTGACAGTGAGTCCCCTGAAATTTATTGTAGTATAAAGTTAAAAATTTTGTTTTTTAATTGTATATTAAAAATATTTAAACTTAATTATTTAAACTTAATAAAATTTAAATAATATTGTATGTAACTTCTCCACAAACTACAGAAGTATCAAAAATATATTCGTAAAAATAATGCTTTTTCTTTTATTGAAAAATCACTATTGTTATTTAAAAGTTTTTTAGATCAATATATTTGTTATAAGCTACGATAGCTTTTGTATTTATTATATACATTAATAGCCCTGCAAAAATAATTTATTTCACGAAATTCATAAAACTGATAGTGATGTCCAATAGAGAATATTAAAAACTTTGTTTTAATATTCAGAATTAATTTGACACTTTGAATTAAATAAATTGTTATATAAATTATGACTTTTGAAGAGATTGTAACTGGCGACCACCCTAACCCGATTCATGAGGTAACAAGAATTTCAGATTCGGAAGCTGATTATGGAATCTTTACCTAAACAGGTAAAATATATTTTAAATTTTAATGTCAGAAGATTTTACGGCCGAAGCATGACGGACGCACAACAATGGCTCAAAGACATTGAAGATTGGATGCTACTTAATGATTTGAATTTAGTAAGTATTTTTGACTTACTTTTATCTGAAGAGGTGTCTATCCTTTGGAAAGAATTTAAAGTTATTTCCACAACTAGTGAAAATGTTCGTGAATGGTTTAACGACACATTTACAAAAATGAAGTCTATTATGGATAAAATTTGTGAATTATCATCAGTGAGACAAAATCACGATAAAAGATTCGTTACATTTAAAATTCGAATAAAGAAACTCGTTGAAGAAGTTTATGACTATGGAATTTCAAAAGAAAACATCTTCAAACTGATTTTATGCCACAGAGTTCGGAACGACCGTTTGAAAAAAAATATAACCATCGAAGGCCAATATTACAAGAGAAGAAATTAAAAATTTTGCAAAGGTATATGAAGCACGAGAAGGTTACGATACGAAAGAAGGATGCAAAAGTTACTCAAAATAAAAATCTTTTTTTAACAGAATATACCCAAATCGCCAAACAGAAATAACTTACCAAAATAGAAATGAAAGAAACGAAAGACAATTTGATAAAGTGAAACCAGTGGCAGAACAATATAATGAGAGAACAACTACGGAGCGTAGACTACCACCTTTAGTTTCAATGAAATATATCACGCGAAAGATTTATAATATGTTGTGGTTTACCAGAACCAGTAGAAGAAAAGTTAAAACCTGGTCAATGCTTTTGTTGTGGACAAAATGACTATATGCGATTTGAATGCCCATTGAAAGACAAGTGCTTAATATGCGGTAAGGAAGGTCATTCATTAAGAAGTTGCAATTTGTTAGTGAAATCACGAAGTAAAACACAAAGAATAGAACGAAGAGTTTATTTTATGCACGAAGAAAACGAGGATATATCAGATGAATTGATAGAACCACTCAATCATAATGTTGAAACGAAAAAAACTAAGAAGACCCTGTTGCTTATTTCGTCAGTAGGTTCGAGACAGTAAATGAGTTTAAAAAACGAAATGTTGAAAAGAAGAATGTGGTGTTTAAGAAGGATGATGACATAAAGTGAAGTATGATGAAAATAAATGGATTTCATGTTGAGATGCTATGGGATTCAGGAGCTTTAATCAGTGTGGTGAGTAAGAAATGTTAAAGATTGATTGGCAGTCCCATATTGATGGACAGTAGAATACGGTTGAGTGGAGTATTTTCAAAAGAATATGAGAAACCCTTCGGAAGCGTTAAAATCGTTGCAAAATGGAACAAATAATTTCGTGAATTGAATGTTATTATTGTTAGAAAAATTCATCCAGATTTCATAGAAGAAATAGACGCCATGAAAATATTTGACATGTAGCTTAAGAAAGTCAATAATATTGAATCCTCGTTAGTTAACAAGAGATTTACAGATTGCGATCGGTTAAAGATTAAGTAATTGACACTCAAGTTGGACAAGAATTCAAAGTTGGGTACTTTAATATCTCAGTTTAGCAACATTCTTATGGCATCCAGATTTGACTTAGGTCATACAAAAGTAATAACACCTGAAATAAAGACTTCAGGTCCTCCAATTTTACAAAATCTCAGAAGATAAACCATGCATTTAGAAGTCAAAGTTGAAGAGTTAGTACAGAATTTATTAGAAGCTGGAGTTGTGAGGAAATGTCAAAGTCTGTGGAACACACCATTAATGATCGTTGAAAAACTAGATGGCTTAATAAGTATGTGTCTAGATTTCAGGTTATTAAATTCGGATACAGAAAAGTTTTCACTTCCAATGCCAGATATGCAATTATTATTGGATTGCTTAGGTAAGTCAAATATATTTTCTTCCATTGACTTAGGACAGGCCTATTATCAAATAAAGTTGAATGAAAATTCGCAAATCATGACAAATTTAGTACAAAAGAAGGACAATTCTGTTTCAATAGATTACCATTTGGTTTGTCAACAGCTCCTGCCACTTTTCAGAAACTGATGCATCAGATATTGGAAGGATTAGTTTTCAAAGGAGTGGTTGTGTACCTTGATGACATTTTAATATATACTGAAAATCAGGAAACTTATGATAAACTCCTATTTGAAGTATTCACGCGCATTAGAGATTCCGAGTTGAAAGTCAATTCAGAGAAATGTGCGTTCAATAAAAGTGTATTAAATTTTATTGGTCATACAGTGAGTGAAAAGGTAATTCAAACAAATAAAATAAAGATTTCAGAAATTGAAAATGCAAATGAGCCAAATAGTACTACAGAATTGAGATCATTCCTAGGTTTAACAAATTATTATCGACGATTTATCAAGAATTATTCAATGATAGCATCACCTCTGTACGCCGCAACGACAGGTAATGACAAAATTATTGTTTGGACTGAAGAATGTAGGGAAAGTTTTATCAATTTAAAGAAACTATTATGTGAATCACCAATATTAGAATATCCAAGGGCAGATCGACTATTTATCATTGATACGGATGCTAGTTTTGGAGCCATAGGTGCAGTTCTATCTCAGATTAAGGAAGCAGCACCGAAGGAGTGATTGCGTATGGTTCAAGACATTTGACAAAGAATGAAATGGGATATTGTGTGACTAGAAAAGATGTGTTGGCTCTTCACGAATTTCTTGTACATTTTAGACAATATTTATATGGGAGAAGATTTGTAGCCAGAACGGATCACAAGGCATTGACATTTATGAATACAACGAAAAGCCAATAAACCCACAATTTCAGACATGAATGGCAAATTTATCGGAATACGATTTTGCGTTACAGTATAGAACGGGAGAAAAACAGGGAAGTGCTGATGGTATGTCTCGTTTAAATAATAACATGCTCTCATTGTCAGATGGAACACAAAGATGCAAAAGAGGCGAAATGAAGAACTCGGTACATAAATAGTTTAAAGGGAAGTTCAAACATTATGAAAATTATTAAACAGAAGCAAAACCAAGATAGTTACTTCAGAAATCATATCACATCTTAATGGAAATGAGGCTCACATATCTTATCAGTAGCAGTATATTCAAGTATTTGAAGATATTACAGATACAAGATGATGTATTGATGATTAATATAGACGGAAAACTTTTAGAGTAAATTGGCCTAAACAATATTAAATGGGCGCCACTGATCTGTGGGAGGTAATTATTTCCTAATTTGTAATTTAGTAATGTAACAAACGTTGCTGACAAATGTCGGCTAAGGTGGTCTGTGGGAAGTAATTATTTTTAATAATTTAGTATGGCAGCAAATATTGTTGACAATTCTCTGAAAACAGTCGGAAAATCACGCAATGACCAGTGGTCGAAGAAAACGAGTAGTCTAGTCAAGTCAGTAAAGTCAAAAGTTATCTATCAGAAAAGGTGATTATCCATTTGATAACCTACCTTAAGGTAATCAAATTTATTCGGTGGTTGAAGGGTGCAAATAAATCACAAATTGTAATTACAAAACATTGAAATAAATCAGATTGAGTTGTAACTGTGGTAAAGTGCAAATAAATTTATTCTGTTTTGGGTTTACTTATTTGATTTGAAAAGGACACGAGGAGTCAGAAGGAACCGACTTTAAATAATAATAACCCAACAATATGGAATACGCTTGTTAAAAAATAATTTATTTAAATACTATTGAAATTAAAAGTAAATATTATACAAATAAAGATGTTATTCGATTATTTAATATTAAAAATTTAAGGATTCTGACGCTACAAACCAAATTCGGGCCGTTTCGGTTTTGGACTTGCATAAAATATATCTGTATTATTCACTTTATAGGAATTTTTTTTCCATATCCGTCCCAAACCCGTAACAAAATCACGTTACAGTACACCCGGCTGCTATTCGGTTATCCGTTATACTCCTAGCCCGGCCGGTGACGGTTAACATCAGTTTTACTGTATCAGTTTGCAACAAAAAAAAGGTATAAACAAATCGAACAAAACCAGCACCAAATATCATATTTAAAAAATAAATAAAAGGCATTTTATTAAATCGGATAATAAATATTTCATAAAATAAAATAACAATAAATTTATAACTGTCACTGCTTTTCTTTTAGTAGTTTTTTTCTAAGTTTTATTTGAGAAAGAATAGAGTCCATCTCTTTATAGTCACGAATAATTCCATAAGGTCTTAAATGATATATAAGATATTCGAGAACATACATATCATGAGGTGCAACGTAATGGAATGTTACGGAGTCATCACTGCAGCAATTCGGGCCCTGGAAATGACAATTAAAACAATAATTTCAATTTCAATAACGTGACAATGATGACATATGTTTTTAATAAATAAATTATAATAAATAAATACAAATAACACAATACCTTTTTTCCTAGATATTATCAAGGTTTTCAACATAATTTTAAGACAATCTAAACTTTTTGATAACAATGTATGACAATTGTCTACGTTTTCGCGGTTACATGAACATTTTTATAGTTTTGATTATGAATCTGACAACCATTTAAAAATTAGCTCTAGTTTTTTTACCAGTGTGTAAGTTCAGGTAGTAAGGATTTTCACATTTGTCGTAAAAATGCTATGTACGCAAGGATTTAAATACCTTGTAAATGTCAGTTTGTAATGTAATAATAAATTTTTTCAGGACAACTTTTCAGAGAGATAAAACAACCTGCCTACGGATTCCTTGAAAACGAGAGGTCTCCGCATTATGTAAAATTTTGCAAAAGCTTATAAAGTTCAATCATGCCCTTGATTGTACAATGTTTCTCGAGATTCACTTCTTTAACTCTCACTTAGACTTCTTTCTGATGAACGTGGCTGCAGTTAGTGACGAAAGAAATTTAGGGTTGCCAGACGCCCGGTTTTCCGGGATTGTCCCGGATTTCTGTTTTTTTATGTTAAAGAATTTATTTATTTTTGATTTTCGTTTTTAAAATGTGAAATGAATATTTTTATTTTAAAGTTCCTTATTTGTGTTATTAATTTTAAGTTATTTTTTAATTATGTATTAAGCTGCAGAAGTAATGGTCAAATTTTTAAAAAAATTCTTTGTCCCGGTTTGCAGTTGTGAAAATCTGGCAGCCCTAAGAAATTACACCAAGACATCACAACTTTCGAAAAAATATATCAAGGTCAATGGGATGCTTTGATGCTTGCGGGCTGTTGCTGGTGTCTAAAAAGTTTTACCGGGACAAACTTACAATTGGAAAGCTTAAGATAAAAAGGCCCTGTCACCAGAGGTTGGTTGGGGATAAGGGGTG
Organism: Schmidtea mediterranea; assembly: GCA_022537955.1. Taxonomy (NCBI): domain Eukaryota; kingdom Metazoa; phylum Platyhelminthes; order Tricladida; family Dugesiidae; genus Schmidtea; species Schmidtea mediterranea. Next base: position 242,032,568 of record CM039679.1, read on the forward strand.
TACTGCGTTAGAGACCAAGGTCCCTGTTCCGCAATCTGAAACACATTCATCTAGAATGTGGCAGAGATCTCTCAATATTCAGATAAAAAATATGATCGAAAATAATGACAAAACAATTGACTGAAATATAAAAACTAGCGCTAATAATTAAAAATGACCATATAATTCGTGAGCAGCACCAACGATTTAGGGGTTTGTAAAAAAAGTTTCTTTTGTAACAAAAGGTGTAACAGTTTAGTACTAAATAGATGTAAATTTTATTGGCGCCGATTTTGAAACAGTTTCACTCACAATCTCAGCGTTTTTGTCAATAAAATTGAGTCATTATGCTGTGAAGGCACCAACTTACTTTCGGAACGATATAACTATCATGTCTAAATGAAACCAAGTCAAAAAGGAACGGGTTGCCAGATCTAATTCCCCATCATCATAAAGCCATTGAAGATGATAGTCAAGTTACAATTATAGAAAGAAATATTGCAAATTATCTCATTTATCAAATTCAACTATTCTCAATTCACTTTTGGATGCTGTAAATCAAATTTGGCAAAGCTCTATGAGAACGATCAAATGAAAGTTTAGGGTTTTAAGGACAGTGAAGCTGAGAAGGACTTAATAGAAATAGCAGAAAATCTGAAAATTCTTTAAAAAAGTTTGGCGAAGCAATTATCATACAAAAAAATTGTAAGGTATTAAGGGGAAATCTATAACGTGCAAGGGGTGTAACTAAAGGATGAAGTTATGTGAGGTGAACTTAACCCATTCACTGTTCAAACTGATTATACTGGTAAAATAAAAAAGGCCAATATGCTTCGAATTATCCAGTCTCAACACGACTATTCACACAGAGTAATCAAACAAGTCAGGATCAAAAAGATGCTAAGATGAATTTGCACTTTTAGAATAGTAAAATCAGAATTTTGTGCATCGTACGTACAATCATCGAAATATTTGCGCACATCGAACACGAAATCTCAAAACATATTGCGCAGTGAAATGGTTAAACAACATTGAATCAGAAAATGGTGGTTTTTGCTGTCGGTGTGATTTTAAATTTGTTGTGGTGCAGAATATATGACAAAATTTGGATGCTCGTTATTTTGTTTAAGAAGGAATTAAAAGAATGCAATTATTCTAAAAGATAAACGAAATAAATCTTGATTGTAATATTTTTTAATGAATTATGATTAATTTATATAATATTTAACGAATTATTATTACTTGCAATTGGATAAATATACATTTTTATATGATAACCAATAAAAAAACATGAATAATATTACAATAAAATTGTATAAAAAAAATTACTTTTAATTTATAGAAAGTAAAATTTTAAACTAATTTTTGATCTTTTTGAATTTTTTTTAAAATTAAAATAATTTTATATTTTTTAATATAATTCGATTGTGATTATTACTGGTTAATTTGTTTAAACATTCTTACTTTCATTTAACTTTGGTTAATGTTGTTTTTATTTTTAATTTTTATAAAATCAACTTTTCAAGTTATTTTTAAATTTTTTAAAAATTAAAATAATTTTATGTTCTGATATAATTTGATTGCGATTATTACTGTTTAATTTTTTAAAATATTTTTAGTTTTATTTAGTTCTTGTCAATGTTTTTTGATTTTTATAAAAAAAAATCTAAACCCAAATTTTCAAACTTTTTTTAAAAGTATATTTTAATGTTTTTTGAAACAATTTGTTTACAATTAGCACTGGTAAATTTGTTTAAATATTTTTATTTTCATTTAGTTGTTCTTAAAGTTGTTTTTATTTTAAATTTTAGAAAATAAACTTTTTTATATTATAAGTTTTTCAAATCGTTTGCTGTTAACTCTATTAACTGTACAATCAACTTCATTCACATTCAGATAAATTACCTGTTACATTTAAATTATTTTATGTCGAAAGATATTAGCAATCATAGATTTTCATCACATCTTTTGTTAATTTTTAATTTTTAGAAAATAAACTTTTTAACTTATTTTTTAAATTTTTTCAAGTATTTAAATTTTTTTATTATATTAAAATAATTTTTTAATGGTGAAAAAAATTTAGAATATTGATAATTTTTTGACCGAAAATTAAACTAAAACTTACAAAACGTAGTTTATGATAATTATAAGAATACATCCAGGGTACGCCTTTCATATGACTTTCTAAAATCATAGTAGCTGGAGGTAATGGATGAAATCTTTCTCTATCTTCTTCATCCAAGCTGTCAATTACTTTGACTCCAGAAACTTCTAAGCATGCTCCTTAATAAAACAAAATTTTTAAATTTAAGAAAAAAATTTACAGTAAAAATAAATAATTCTCATTATAATTATACAAGATTAGACATCTGAATTAATTCTTTTTTAAGTGTTTTTAGAGAAAAATTTGCAATAAATACTTGGAAATAATATCGTGCAGAATAATATGGCATTTTCCATTTGCCTTATTATTTCCTTTAAGAGGAACCTTCAGAACAAGGAAGGCCTTGAATTACCGAAATGATTATTCAGCAGCAGAAACAATATGTCAACAAATTGTAATATTCATTTTATTTCCATTTCAATTTATGACATTAGCATAAAACTGTCCAATCATGCATATATTACTAAAGGACTAATTAGGGACCCTCTGATAAAATAAGTGTGTTTGCAATGATTTATAATAAGTGTCACATTCATGCGCCATGCTTATTGATAAAAAAAATAATGAGTTTCAGAAAATATTTCTATCAGATTTTGTGAGCTCTCATAACAGAGCGCGCCTCACTCTCTAATTTGACATTATTTCATTAAATTTTTGACATCACAAGTTATTGTTGTTTTATTAAAAATATAACTTAAAGATATATTGAATGCATGAAAAGTTAGAAAACGTAAGAACATTTAACATTCAATGTAATGGACATGAAAGAGAACTGAAAGATACATGAAAGAGGCATGAAAGAGAATTGAACAAGAGATGAGTATAAGATAACATGATCATCTATAACTGATAGAGTAGAATTAAATAATTTTGAAATTCACTAACTTAATTTCACAGGGCATTTTGTTTTAATATATAAATTGTGACTAAAACAAAACTGTATAAAAATGACTCATTTTTTTGATAAATTCAATATTGGTGTCAGAAAGTCCACAAATGCCCCAGAGGAAAAAACAAATTTGGAAGCAGTCTAAATAAATTCATACTCTAAACAAATTGGGAATGTCACTGAAATTTTGAAAAATAAAAATTTCAACAGCTTGTCATGGCAAATTCCACCCCAGTGGCAAGGCGACTCCGTTATTTGTTAGAAACCTAAAGTGATCTTCTATACTAAGATCTCAAGGACAATATGGTTGAATAATTTAAAATGAAAAATCCAGTTTCTCTGCAAAACGACAAATAATCAGGATAGAAGCCCACATAAAGGCTTGCGCGATATATATTCAAATCTTCTCAAAGGCATTAATGAGAGATCTTGTTACAGAATTATGTCCGAAGATATTCCAAATGCGTTGATTCGGAAACCAGAAGAAAATTTAAGAGCAATTGTCAAAATGACAGATAATTTAATAGATCAAAGGAATGGCACTCTTAATTTATCAACAACTCATGGAATTAGCAGCCGTGACGAAATTTCAGTTCTCCGGCAGTCACGCAAGAAAATCACTGTTTCAATCACACAGTGTATTATCTTTCTATCACAGCTTATGTTGAACATCAATATCATACAAAAATCATATTGAAAAAGATTTTTGATGATGTGTTCAAGATCAAAATGAATAAATGCTAATTCCACAAAGAACAAATCGAGACTGAGTACGCCGATAGTTGTTCTCCGTTACTGAATAATCTCAGTGATTGGGACGCTTTCACACTACGAGGTGATTTTACAGTCAACATTTCACAGTTATTATCAGTTACTGAAATGCTTTAATTGAATAAATATTTGATGATAAATTTCAAGAATAAATGTAAGATCTTGTTCAAAATATGACCTAAAGAATGATTGAGATCAAATGAAGGGATCGTAACAAAAGTCAGATCATTTTACGAACTTCGGCAATACATTTCATATAAATTTTCGGTTAGAGTATACAATACTACCCCCTGCCCCCGGGTGGTATATTTATATAATAAATTATTCAAATGAAATGATATTAAAACAAAACTTTACAAAAAACATTAATAGTAAACACAAAAATAGTATATATATATTCACTTTTCAATGATGTTTATTAGTAAACCACTATCATGTATAAATCACTGTGTTAAATGAATGAATGGAAAAAAAATAATTAAAAGAAATAAAAATTGCCAAAATAATTTTAGCTGCAATTGCTATGGGTAGCAAAGATTGAATAATGAATAATTAATCATAGCAATACCTATGTAAAATAATGGGTAAATGTGTTTTGTAATAAATTTATTGAATAAATTTACATAGTAGCAATAATTGCAAACAGAAAATTGCTTTAATTACTTTTAAATTGGGCATTTCATGAACTCAACAAATTGCTCAATTAAAATTCACTTAGTTAAAAAAATGTGTAAAAATATTAAAAATAATTTAATTGAAAATACTGTCAGAGTAAATTGTAAGATTTCTACATTATCGGTGTCATTTGTATCGTTTCAATATTAGAAATGTAACAATTACACTTTCTGGGTAATAAATCAAGTAAATAATAATAATAATAATTGTAATAATAATAAAAAAAAATAATAATAATAATAATAATAGTGATAATAAAGATTTATTTATAATCGAAAATTTTTACATTTATTTAATATATACTTTGCAGCAAGACATTATCTTATTATGTATGGTGCTACCAAAAAATTATCGTTTTATAACAGGGGTCTCAAACACGTGGCCCGCGACGTTGTCTTTAGCGGCCCGAAATGAAGCACATGGATTTTGTAATTTAACCAAACTTATATGATGAACATCTGCAAGCATCACTGAGACTGGTTTCATCACAGGACATTAAACCTAACATCGATACTTTGGTTGATGCAAAGCGATGCCAGTTAAGTAGCCAGAAAAGGAATTTATTTCAAATAACATTAATTTAGAATTTTAATGTAAGGCGGCAGCATAATGATTACTAGAATGTTAAAATAAAAAATAAAAATTTAAGTTTTCCTTTCTTTACTACAAGATTTATGTATTTTAATTATTGTATAAAGATTTTAAGTAGTGCGGCCACCGTGGTTATGCTTTTACTCACACACGGCCCGCGTTAGAGTTTGAGTTTGAGACCCCTGTTTTATACTAATAAAAATAATTATTATACATTTATTTACATTCTGACAAAAGATCAAAAATTATTAATCTTACACGTAGAATTAAAAAATTTTATAATAAATGAACTAACATAAAAAAACAAATTAAAGATAACCAACTGAAAAAAATTAATAATAATAAATGAAATTTATTTTGACCTTTTAAAAATAATTTTATAATTCTAACAAACAATGGCAGAGTGAAAATAGTATTAAAAATCAATAAAATACGTATCTTATCAATTTCAACATAGTCGATAAATAAAATGTAGAAAATATGTAAGAATTATTTATCAAATCAAATATATAAAAACAGTTTTTATTTCAAGGGTCCCGATCGGGGGAAATTAGAAATAATGTTACGATAATGATTTATACTGACTAAATTAACCCTAGTTACGATGGCTCATCATACTTACGAGATGCGCTTAATAAGTCCGTGCAATATGTAGGAAGGAAATATTATTTTGTCATGCAATCAAATTTTTATTGTAACTATATTATTATAGGTTTAATTTATGTAGTTTGTTTTTAATTATCATCACAGTTTATATTGACATTTGCGAGATTTTAAAATTAGGTGCAAGTCATGATTGATGCAGTGTAATATCGCAGCGTTATAAAGTTTCTGGTATTACGCCATGTTCCCAATGACGAAATATTTTCCAAATTGGAGGAGACATATGACAAGGACTCTCCATCACACATAGCATCGCACAAGTTGATTGCACTGTTTAAATATGGGAGACAGTCAGTTTTTGATGACCCAAGGACTGGACCCCCATGTGAAATTTCTGATAAAATAAAAGAAATGTGTGAATCTTTACTGCAAGAAGACCGTCGAATCAAAACTCGGGCACTTGCCGATGCTGTGAATGTTAGCAAAGGAACCATACGAGCAATTCTGCATGAATTGTGACTGAAAAAACTGGCGTCCAGATTTGTTCTCCGCTTTCTTTCATCAGAGATGTGTGAGATGTGACTGGAGTGCTCTCAGACATACCTCCTTCTTTTCCAACCACATGGTGAGGCGTTTCTGCGTAATATCATCATTCAAATGAAATCCCTTTCAGTCTGTATCTGCCAGAATCTAAACGTGAGTCAAGTGAGTGGAAATTTCAAGGAGAATCAAGTTCCAAGAAGATCAGATTTAGAACCTCCCACGGAAAATGCCTGATGCTGAGCATTTTTTGAGATGCCAGTGGTGTTATCCTTGTCGATTTTGCTGAAAAAACACCAGGCTCAACAATGCATACTGCTCTGATTAAGTTTGTAAATACCGACATGCACGACGAAAAGAACGGGGCATTCCCATGCAGTTTCTCCAGGACATCGCACCAATCCACAAAAATGCAGCATCCACAAGAGTTCTGGGGGAAAGTGGATTTAACCTATTGGATCATCCGCCATACAGTCCAGACCTTGGCCCCAGTGATTTTTACCTCTACAGGTACATCAAGAAACATTTGCATGGCAAACAGTTTGCAAATGCTGAAGATCTGAGGGCCAGAGATGGAGAGTTTCCTGCGTGATCAGTCCTCGGATCTCTTCAAAAATGCATTCTCTGAACTGATTCAGCACTGCCAAACGTGTGTGAATGTAAATGGGTTTTATGTTGAAAAATGATGTCTATACATGCTATATGTTATTGTGTAAAAGTTGGGTGTTTCTATCCAATTGCTTTCTATTCAATTGCTTTCCTAGTTATTGTACGTACTTTTTGGCGCACCACGTACGTTAACGTATGAGATGAAACTCATTGACTCATAATGAAATTTAGTAGATTTACTGGTGTTAATCATAATTTAATGGTGACTGTAATAGACTTACAAAAATATGTGTAACAAAAAAAATATAGAAATTTTATTTATCTATGCATTTTTTGCAAAGTACGATTTTTTAAGAGTGTTCAAGGTAAACATTTGGTTGCATTTGCTACATATATTTGCTTATTCATTCTACCAAGAACTGGTGGACACGTGTAACACCTTCACTTTGATCCATTGTGGAACATGCAATTTTTGGCCATTGGTTCATTTATCACTTAGCAGAAAAAGAGTGATTCAGTGTATCAACACCGCCTTTGGTGGCATTATAATCCAAACTTATAACCGATTTGTTTCTATTTTCAGCATCAATTTTGTCATCGTAATGCATGCTCAAGAGTAAGATAACTGCGCGATTTTTTTTGGAACGTAGCTCACCAAATTCATATTTTTTCGAAAACCGAAAATATTTGACTCGATCGGACGGTGGGCTAAAGTAATTTTGTGGAATGCAACTCTTGGTTTGTCGAAGTGTTCCAACAGAAGTACATCTCACGCTAAGCATTTTCTGGCCCAATTCAAAGCTTGAAAAATAACTATCAAATGTGATATTTATATTGATACGGTGGTATGGAATGATAAGCTCTTCAATCACCTTTGATGCGAGATTCTTGCCTTGGTCGCGTCCCTCCTTTCCCAAATACGGAATTCCTGTGAGTGGACAGCTGGTTTTGCTGTCATAAATCCACCAGATTTTCATCCGATACTTATCGAGTTTAGATGGTATTATTAAAAATATATCTAAGATTTAAATATACAAACAACACTCTTGTTAATAACAGAACACTTAGATTATTTTATAAATTTATTTTCATTACCTATAAATAGAGTTAATAATTTTTCACTTTTTGGCCAAAATTTTATTTAACAAATTATAATTCAACTAAATTTTAAGGAAAAACTTTTTAATGGCTTTTCAAAATATTAATAATGTTCATTACTGTTTATTTTTTATTATAGGAATTTTGTAAATCGTGTTTTGTATAGAAAATTATTTGGCTACTCACACTTTATAGTGTAAGCCATTAATCAATGTTATGGGTTATGTTCAAAGTTAGTTTTGGCTATGACACACATTTATTATAGTTATGTTTTGTTGTGTATCATAGTAATTTGTAATCAATGTCAATTAGTTCATTATCAATTCTCATTTGGTATAATCAAATGAACTAGAATTATAAAATCCTTTGTTGTGATAACTAAACGCAGATTTCTGGTGTTTGTTTTGTTACTGTAGAAACTAGAATTTTGACTTGTGGATTTTTTTGTTAATGTACTGATAAACGGTTTTAGACAAGTCATGCGTTAGCCGTAAAGGTCGAGTTAGGTGTTTGGAATGATCATTATCGACGAATATTTCAGATTCTTTTATCACGAAGCTTAAGGACTTTGAATTTATAATAGAACGAATTCAAGGAAAGCAGCTATTAAAAATACTGACATGGCCGACGAAATGCGTCCAGGAGCTTCTGAATGCGTTATTCAAACCATGGATAAGTTGAGATACAAATTCGAGTGTAACGAAAACTTTAGAATAAAACGAGAGGTCAATAAAAGCCTTTCTGTAGAAAATTGTCTTTATACCACATTTACAATACGTGGACAAACAGACTGCTACAACTATTGCTAATCTCGATAACAGCTGATGATATAAATTTTTGTATTGAAATAAATTTTGATTAGGAATAAATAATTAAGAAATTAGAAATTAATGATTGAATATCAATAAAATCATCTGATTCATAGTCAAACAACAAAAAATTATTTATATCATTGAAAAATAATAAAGTATAAAGTTATTTATCGTGAATAATTTTCAATTTTGTTAATGATAGTTAAAAATGTTTGTTAAGAAATGTAAACATAAATAATTATAAAGATTTCACTCCATAACTACCATTCCCATGCGGATTCGTGTAAATAATTACTACCTACCACTCGAGAATATTTAGTTCAACTTAGGAATCAGAAGAAAACCTGAATTACTCTGAAGGTTATTTTTAATGTCTTTATTTTATAAATAAATGAATAAATAAATATTGAATTATCATTACCTATGTTGACATCTTCCGCTCCTCCTTCGCCTTGGGGACATTTATTGGTCTTGTTTAAACCTTGTTCAATGACATCTTGCAAAGCTTTACGAGATAACAGATATCCTCCTCCCCCACTCATATATCCTTGATTGACGAATGGCTAAATATTACAGATTCAGTTTTATTTAATTCTCAGTCTCAATATTCATATCTTCCCATCGAAATCTCTCGGATGGTGTTAAGTAGTGCAATGAATTTTGCAAGGGGTCTCAGAATATTTGTGATAGGTAAGTCGGAACCTAAAAGTTATCCATCCTACTAAGCATAATATAGCATGAAATTTTAGAATTTAAGACAGATTTTAAAATCTATAAAGTATTTCGAATCTCCATAAAGTTAAATGATTGAGCCGCTTTGTATATAAAGGAATATTGAAAAATCAGTCTTTGAGAAATCAACAGGCGTAGAAGCAATGAGATTAATACTAAATGAAAGATTTTGGATAATCGCATTTAAAACCGTTCTTCAAAGATTGTATAATCGGCAGTTGTGGAAAAAAATATCATATTAATGTCGGAAATGACGTTAATAGTTTCATGCCTGTTCAAATATACGAATATAGGAATTTTGACAAAACATTGTCAAGATGATGGAAAATCTGAGAAATAATTTGATACTACCACTTGGTCTAAAGGTTTGTTCAGTATATGATGTTTGTTCAGAAGTAAAAATATGTGAAAAACAAAGATGTTAAAAAATTAAAAAGTTTTATCTGGTTTGATAAAGAGAAAGTTCGCGTTTAGTCCGAAATGATTTTCTGACTGTGAAAAAATAATTTCACAACGAATTCAGATTTATATCAGTTAAAATATGTGAGAAAAAAATCATCTCATAATTTTCGGGGGTTTCCATTAATTTTGGTGCAATGTAGCACAATGTACAAATATTCCTTTAATAGCAAATAATAGAAAATGAGAACATACCTGATTAGTGTTGTTAAAGCTTCAATCAATACGAATGACATAAAACTTCACAAAAATAAATCAATAATATATATGTTCCTGATTGGTTGTGTTGAAAATGAAGGTGGAATATCAAACTGTAACTGTTGCATATGGCAACATCCTACTGAACAAAGTCAATATCAGAACCAAATCAAAGCAGGATGAGTATTGAATTGAAAGCAGTTTTGACAGTGAAGTGTAGAGAAGTATGTTGCTTAAAACAATGGTCAAAGTTCCAAAACATATTAAAAGAATAGTCAAGAAAAAAATCAATAGTTCAATGGTTGAAAAGCTGAGTAAACGCCAAAAGTGTACAAAAGGAAGATTTTTCAAAATATCGATTTAGGTAAAAATTATATGGATTTGCATGTTAATTAGGAAGTAAATAAAAAATTACAGAATACACTAAAGAAACTGTTAGAAGTAAAACCAAATGCAATTGTCGAAAAATCTCTAGGAAACAAGAATTTTCGATAAATCCAATATGAAGTGTACAGTGTTTCACCGTTTGTGAGTTCAACCTTATAGAATCTATAAGATAGAAGTCACAAACGGTGCAATAATATAGATGGACATCAGATTGAGCAATTGAATAAAACTTACATGATTTTTGCTACCTTATAAAATAATCTAATTTTATCATCAGTAAAATGCTACAATGGTTCCTGTGCGACTCAGTGGGTCATGTAAATGTTTTCTTAAAATGCACTAATAATTTCCTAAGTTTATTAGGCTATCAAATAACTGATCAAAGCTTGACAAAACAAAGATATATATATATATATGTGTGTGTGTGTGAGCATAATATTTCTGTGAAATTTGTTTGGTAAAATAATAAAAAACTGACCTTGAACCTCCGACCCATGTAAAATGCGTTATTTGGATTAAATGACTTCACCATGTGGCGAAGGTTTTCCACTATCACAAAAGTATCATCGTCAGCTTTCAAAAAGTAATCGTAATTATTCAAATGGTTTTTATAAAGATATTGTAATGAGTTCTTTGTCTTTTGCCATAAATGATCTCGTCCATCTGTTACATTTGAATCTAGGATATTATTATATATTTTTCAGAAAATCTTTGTGGACAAATTTCTAACTTATAGCTGGTAATGTTGAATCATTTGCATTACTCATAAAAATATAATTGTTGCATCTTTTGGCCCATGTGGCTTTAATATGACGGGCTTTGTTTTCATGGTCTTTCGACATGGTCATTATCCAGCAAAATATCCGAACCTTATTGTAGAGAACTTGTGCCACAATGCCTTCCGCTACAATTAGTGCAGATAAGTTTAAGATTTTAATAAAAATCATTAAAAAAAGTGCTAGCAAAAAACCATTGAATATCTATTTCAAGAAATAACAAAATGAAATATTTATATCGGTTGTATAAAAGTATTTAACAATTGTATTTTCCATGAGAATTACTTGGAGATTTTAGAAAGGTTTAGAGATACAAAATTATACTTGAAAACATTTAAATTACAACACAAAAAAATGGGAAAGAATGTGACATTTACCTTTGGAGATCTGAATATGTAGTAAAAGTCCCTTAAAGAAGAAATTACGAAATTATAAGCATTAACCATGTGAAATCGTCTTCGAGATCTTAGAATATTTCTTTTTTTCTATTATTCAGGCTTAATTGAAAATTCAAATTTCTTGAATTTTGATAGTCACTTTCTGATAGTCATTTTTGATACTCATCATATTCTCTAGAGCGGTGTAAATAATTTGCAGTTAGTTTGCGGTGGATGTCTACGTGCTCCAGTGAGTTTCATACCTGATACTATAGTATTTGCCATGGAAGAAATATTTGGTGAAGAAGTTTGTTATGCAGATTTAGCTTTAAGAATTTGGATTCAAGGATTGAGTGGTTGCTAAAACACAGGTTGCTCTTGAAGCTTTTTCATTGCGAAAATTTTAATGAGCTCTGAATAGCATCAACTCTTACTCCGATTCTATTGATAAATGTAGTTGGTATGGCCCACATTGTAAGCTACCTCTTTCTATTCGCGTGCCTTCTTTTTCTTTCGTAGTCATTTATCCTAATACCAATGCATGTGCTCCCTATATGTGGAGCTATAATTATACAGTTTGCAATAATTTGAGTCAAATCTCTGGTCAACTTGGGAGAATTGACAAAAAGGATTTTTCCAAATAATGTGGAAATGAATTCGGTTTTGGTAAACGCACATATCATCATGGTAAGCGCATTTTTAGACTCTGTATTTTCCAAGCATTCTTTGTCAAATTAAGGATGCATATCCCATATAAACAAATTTTTAAAATTTCATTTCGTTGTTTATTTGGAATAACTTCATCATTTGAAATTTACATTTTTATCAAATTTAGCTAACGCCGTTTACGTTATGAATGAAAAAAATTGAGTTTACCCCACCATACTGGGTTTGATCCCATTCTCTAATACTGTGAAGAACAATGACAAAAACATCGAAACTGAATCTGTCTGTTGTCTTCATTGAGTAATTAATAATAATATTCCTTTTTTTATTCAAATTTATGAGACTAATCATATATGAGTCGGTTAAGCGAAGAAATAGTAAAAAAATCAAGCATTATGATTGATACTTCTAAATCAAGAATGGTGAACCTTTTTGAGAGCGTGCTGTTCTAAATGATCTTTCTATATAATGCTTGTAAATTTCTATAGCTGTAAGGCGATTTTTAAAATTTCCATGACAATATTACATTTTTGTAATAAACGTCATCATACGAAGTCACGAATGACTGCCATTTCATTTAATTAGCGTTGTTCAATAGCCATAAAGCGCAAATATATACGCTCTTATCTCTAAATAAAATATGAATTTATAACTAGTATTTATAGAGCAGTAATGACAGACCGGTTGGCCGTGGCACGAATTTGATCTGTCTCAATAAATTTCATTAAAACACATTTTAATGATAATATAAATGAAATATTCATAAAGATTATTAATTTTGCACTTCCAATCAACACTTTCTAATTCTTCAGTAAATAGATAGAAAACATTTAAATGTAAATTTCCTACCTTGTTTCAGGGTTCATAAACTATTCTAGGACTTGGAAGAAGATATATGTCAGTTTAAATTACCATAAATCAAGATAAAAGCTTGCTTTCTGATCCAGTCTGGTTGCAAGATTTATTCTTTATAATGGATATAACAAAACATCTGATTTAAATTTAAAACTGCAAGGAAAAGATCATTACGAGCATTTGTGAACAAGTTAAATAATTCAAATGTAAGCTACATCTTTGGGAAAAGCAGTTGAAAAATGAAGATTTGTCACAGTTTTCGATATGAAACAAAAATAAATAAAGTTTGAGATGAAACTGCATCGTATCAAAAAGTTTTAACCTTAAAACTGAATTTGAAATCTTTGGAAGACAATTTTTCTTTTTTATCTTCGATTTTCCTGATGAATATAGAATCAGTACCCATCCAAATACAAATTCAACTAATCAAGATTCAGCGCTATTCATATTGAAGACAAAATTTAGTAAAGTTGAAGTTCCAAAATTATGTGAATATTTGCCACCTAGGTTTGAAAATATTCGAAAATGTTCATTATGAATTTATTTCCATGTTTGAAAGTACTTCTCGGTTGTTTTTACTTATTAAAGAAAATAAATCTCCTCTCACATCCATAATTACTGATATTGTCAGTTTTGAAAGTAATCACTGCAATCAAGAATCCCTCCGAAATAGGAAAGTTGGTAGCAGAAAAGATATACCAACGATCAGTGAGAAAAGAATAATTTTTCCGTTGTCGTTTTTCATTTTTACATTACTTGTTTCTATGAAAACCTAAGTTTTTTTTTCATGGCTTATATAAACTTAGACCTATTTTCTTTGGCAGGTGTTAGCCTGTGTTTGGGATGGCTGAATTCTACTGTCAACATTTGGCTAGATGGAAACTTGACTTCTATGGAATACAATTTATTCCCGTTACTTCACTACCAATTTTCATGAAAAGTGTGAAAACAAGGATGTTATCCAACAGGACATCTCGACATTTATTGTCTCAAATACCATTGGGTTTTCCGAGCGATGTATTGAAAATGCAGTCAAAAGATCGAAATAAATTGTGACTAAAGTTGGTGACGATTTTATTCTCAAGTTTCATTATTGAATAAAATATATGTATTTCTATGTTAGTAAAATAAGACAAAATTTGATAATTGACTACGTGATGACATAAATTAGCAAACTTACAAATGTTTAAAGAGCACATTTCTAATAATTTTGCTATTAGTTGAAATGAGTTTTGTTGACAATTTCATATGAATCACAATGAAATATAAAAATCACGCGTACTAGATGTTTTCTTCGAAAAAGGTCAAAGAAATAGATTCATATTCTATAAACCTTTCACATAAATCATACTCATCGTATTGGTAACTTCATTTTAAAGTCAAGCACTTCAAGATCGTGTTTAATAGATATTTAAGATTGCTGTGCTTCGGATACGCCAAATCCGCCCATTAAATTGATATTTTGAACGCAAAAAAAATATTTCAAGACTTTTCATCTTTATCATTGAAATATCATTTTATAAATGTTTCATTTGGATGGAAATATATTACACTAGGCATTTGCCATAGGGATCCATAACATATCTATTGAAACTTCTTCAAGATAGCCTTAGTTACATTCTGGTGGTTTTCTATTGTCATAAAAGGTGCTTCATTTTCAATTAAAGCTTATTTTCGCATTCTGAGATTCTAATTCAATTATATGACAGGCTAACTGCATCCATTTGACTCCGAGCCAATAGTGATACATTGATTAACGCTGAAAACCTTCAAGGGAAAGATTTTATATTTTTTTAAAACAGCAGGATATCTGAGGAAGGATTTGTGATTTCTTTAAATGAAATTGAACACGTATTTTTATTTTTTTTAATTTGTACTATCTAAAATGCGTGCTTAAGCGCGACATTGCTCCAATAAGAGGCCGGGAATTATTTCATTAATAATAAAAGTTATAAATTAATTATATAAAACATCAAAAACCGCAACATCAAATCTCCGCGCTAGAACTGCTACAATTTGTCATCATTTTTGAAATTTGCTTTATAAAATAGATAATTTCAGGAATTTTGGGGAGCCTTTCCACATTATCGGGATCAGGTCGTGAAACGGGAAAATTCTCAACAAAAAAAACTCATATCAGAGATTTTTGATACCTCGCCTCCCATTTTTAAAAAAAACTTTTAGAATCTGTAATTTTTTGCACAGTTCCGTATAAATTCCTAGCTGAGAATTTTAGTTTCAGTCACAAATTTAATGGCGAGATTTATGTTTGCCATATGTAAATCCCACCAAATGCTACTAATAATATCTTTTAAGAATTATTGAATTATTATATAAACCGAAAATTATAAAAAAATTCTAATAAAGGCCATTTCACTAATTCTCAGTGAACTGATAATACATCAACTGTCGAATTCGAATCATTCAATCATTATTATAATTTGCAATATATTATTCAACATCTATAAACAATAAGTAGCTAATTGTGATATAATTTAGATTTAAATCTGCTAAATTTTATATTATGCAATTAATGAAACGATCTAAGGATTTGAAGTTTAAGAAAAAAATTACCGTCGTGTGACGAATCGTGTTTATCTGGCCAAATAATTTCTTGCTTTTTTAATTCATCTGAATGTTTTCCCTGGAATTCTTTAAACTGTTCTTCATTGTTGTGAGGTGATAACGGAGCAAAAACATGAACATCTGAGTGGTGGGAGTCAATCAAGTAGCGTGATATTATAGTAAATGCATAAAATGATGTGAAACCAAGAATAAAAGATATAATGTTTCTGTTTCTAAAATTAGAATAAAATCAAAAAATCTATCAAAAATAAATTACCCAATCATTTTAAAATTGACTGTTTAAAAGTTCGTCTGAGTTGATTGAAACTAAGCATTAAAAGAAATATTTTATAATAATAATGAATTTTAATTTGAAATTGTATTTTATAATCTAGTTTAAGAAATCAAGAAAAAGTTTTAATATGCCTTTAGTTTTTAAGTTTTTTCTTAATAAAAAAAATTGATTCAATTTAAAATATTATAAATAAAGAATTGGAATTTCGATTAGTATTTTGTATGCAAAAGTTATTTTATGTTTCAAACTATTTTCCAAAGACATGTGGTTGAAATAATATTACCCGTCTTTTTTTATATAAAGGCTGTTTTTACTTTCGATTTTCCTCAAGTTCCACTTAATAATATTGCTGGTGTGGGGTTAGTGATATCTAACCTTGACCCCTTTACATACAACGTTTTCTGCTCTCCAATGGTTACCCGTTGCTAGTCAACGTTGGAACTGTAACGACTTGTTATAAGACCGCCAAATGTGAGCTCTACTGGAGAACTGCTAAGGCCCTGCCTCATGGTGGGTCCAACGCACTACCGATAGAAGGTCTGTGTGCGATTTCTTATTTCGGTCCCTTCCGTATCTATTCGACACTTTCCAGAATCAATTATTGCACGAGCTTCATTTCGTAATTTCAGTTAAATATATTCATTTACCAAATCAATTAATTACCAACACAAAACAAACGAAATTAAAGAAAATAGTGTTGAGCCAAACCACAAATTCGTTTAAATGAATCGGTAACAGCACGTAAACACAACACGCAGATTTAAAATCAGACCTATAAAACATCAATTAACCATGCTAAAAATGAGAAAGAAGTAATTAAAATATAAAATTAAAAGACATAAAAATAAATAAAATAATAACAGAACGCAACAAGATCCGCGCGAAACAAACACAGAAATAACACAAAAACATGAAAATTTGATCAGAAAATTGACAATTTACTTAAAGAAACAAGAGTTCATTCAAGTTAGAACTAAAATTAAATGATTTGAATTGGAAACAATTCAATTATTTGTTAAAAGAATAAATTGTCAAGGTAAATCAAAAAATAAGAAAACTAAAGTTAGAAAATACAAAGAAATTCCCAAGGTCACATTTTGTTCGACTACGTCAAATTTAACACGCAAGGTTAGGGTCACAAAATAGGTATATATACCGATTCATTTTCACAGAATTTTAACATTCTTGAACCAGTTCAACCAGTTTTAACTAGTTTTTGACCAGTTGTAATACGACGACGACCTTACGAACATTCGAATCATTTTTATCGCCGAATCGAACGAATTTATTGATTGAAAATAAACAAGAATGACTTGCTAATTTGTATGAACTAGATGTCATTGAGGAATGAAAACGGAATTGATATTGATTAAAAATATATATATTATTTGAACTTATCAACTTACTATGTCGAAATTTTTCGGCTCACAGCCACACACCAACAAGTTAGTAAAATCTTATATAAAGATCGAGCGATGTAAGTGCGGTTTAAGTCCGCCAATAGCTCGTGCCCTTGAGAGATCTCGCCGTGGGTAACGACGGACTCGAACGTCAATTCATACATTATCATAGGGACAGTAGGGAGATCGGGAGGCAATCTTTTGGTTGATTACCTTTCTACCTACTCCGAAAAATCGACCTAATTTATCATTACTCAACTGCTAAAATATTAACACAGAGTAGTCCAGTGGGCACTCTTAAACTCTAACATCAACATAAAAAATTTTCCTAGGATCGACTTAAGGTTAACGGAGGGGGTTTGCGGAAATCGATGCATCGAGCTTCTAATGATCTTTTAAATCGTTAATAATTTGGTAAAATAGATTTAAACTAAACAAAGGACCTTATAAAGTATTAATAATTCGGAAAAATAGGACTAAAGCTAAACTAAAAGCCTCATAAATCATCATTTATTTAGAGAAATACGGCTAAACTAAAAACCTCATAAATCATTAATTAGTTAAAAAATATGGCGAACACTAAACGAAAACCTCATAAATTATTAATAGTTTTAGGGAATATGACCCAAATGAAGCTAAAAACATTATTATCCATATTGTAACAATTTATTTGAAAAAACATTATTAAATTCTGAAATTCCTCATTTAATTACGAACAAATTCTTTTTTAAATCCAAGAAACTAAAAAATTGTTTTACAAGTAGTAGTTACAATAATTCTAAAATAATATTCTAATATCTTATACATATATATATATATATGTTTGTAATAATATACTCTGGTTTGTCTTTTATTTAGGACGATTGTAAAAATAGATATTTCTTTCATTACAAATTAGCATATTTGAAAGTTAATTCTAAAATTCCTTTTGTTTTTCTTATAACATTAGGTAAATAACTTCAAAAAACAACAAATAAAATTTCAAATCTCAATTTTGAACAACAAGGAACCAATTGACCACATCATTCTATGGAGAATCACATACCAACCGCGGCATATGAGTTGCTCATCACTAGTTTAAACTTTATTTTGAACTATATAAATCTAAATATTCATCGACACAAAATATTTATTCGCAAAAATTGCACTGGTGCATCATGTCCGAAATGGAAGCCGTCCCAGCCGACAGTGTGCGACAAATTTGAATTAAAAAATCCAACAGGATAGCTGAGGAAGGAGCCGGCTGCGTGGGAAATCTCCGATAAAAGGGAATAGTTGCCTTAATAAATTGATTAATACAATAGTAGATCATTTGAGTCAAACCTTGAGAATCGACACATTAGCAATAGAACCGGAATAGTAGTAATTGGAATTCCTCTACACGACATTTGTATTTTTGCAGGGAATTCTAAATGATTGAGCCGAGCACACCGCGAGGAGAGAAATATCTAAACAAGTGGATAGAAGAAGAAATGAGAAATTGTCGGGAATAGAAAATTTACCAATCAATACAAGAAAACCACCAATCGTCATTATCCACCGAAATCGTTATGTGGCCACGTGGCAACACACATAGTGACGTGGTATATATAGAAAATTCCGATTCATATTGATTTAAAATTAACATGTCTAAATTTTCGATATCGACAACGCCCATATGTGGAACTATTACTGAAGGATCTCATGCAATGTCACCAAACGGAGTTTCTAAACAAAGGATCTCCAAGATGCAAGATCGCCAAACCAGGATCTCTTCGATGCGCGATCAAAGGAATGTCCAAACCGAACAACCTTTCACAGGTATGGCTTCTCTGGCCACCTTTTGAGCTGTAATGACGAAATATAAGGTTAATATTACGTTCGATTCTTACAATAAATGCTCAGCTGCGAATTTTAACTTAATCTATGCACAACCTACCTGCTGGCTCCAATAATAAATTACCTTAGTTTTAGCCGCGATACCCGCACCTGATAGAGCTACACGAAATTTTGTCAGATCCTATTATGCACCCTCGCCTAAATGAAAGGTAAAATATGGAAAACAACAATTGAGTAGTAGCTAAAGAGTTTCCCATGGCAGATAAACATTGTTAGACCAATTACTATCGATCTTCCCACGTAGATAACCGACATTTTGAGCAATTAGTAAAGGTTTTATTTATTTTTAATTCTCTAGAGTTAATCGCCGTGACTTTCATTTTGATGAGATTTAAAATATTTGGATTATTACAGTATTTTTTAATTTTCATCCTTCCATTATAACATTTAAATCATTCTAATTATTTGTAGTCATAGTTTTATAATATTTAGATTTTGATAGCATTTAAAACATTTAAATCATTATAATTATTTGTATTCATATTTTTAAAATTATGATATTTAGATTTTTACGGTATTTAAGTCATTATGAGTTATAATGGTACAATTGTTTTTAATCATTCACATTTAAAATTTCATAGTTAAGGCATTTGAGTCACCATAATTAGTTCACTTTTCCCTTGACACCAGAGAGAGGATGTGTTGCAGTTGAATAAAACTTGTACTAATTGTAATCAAATAGATGATTTTGTGAATTAAACTTTAGATATTTTTGGACTTGAGTTCACTAAAAATTCATTTCCCCTTAGGTTTTAGTCGTCGTCTAGGAAAGAAACTTTGTCAATGGCTACCTTATAAACGATTTAGGTTTTAGATAAATTTAGCTATCGCACCCAATTAATCAAACCCACCAACTTAAAACAAATGAGTCCCCTGTCATTGGAAACGCTAGCAACCTTGGACAAGTCGAAACCAGTGTAAGCAGAGGAATGCAGGTAAATCAGCAATAGAGGAACTGACAACCACCAGGCATGATATAAACTTATTAAACCCCCGCCATAAAGCAGACGATAGGCTGAACCTATGGACGAGCAACACAATTAGCCGATAACCATTATTTCTTACTATTAACAGGTACCCATAGTGGCAACTGGGAAGACCTGGATCGCACTACTCTTACAGTGTCAACTAGATTTGCCCGGAGATATTGGCAAGCGTTATGGGATCGGGGCTATACCATATCGACTTATGGTACCCCCGAGTGGCCGAACCGGAACGTCAATGGACAAGAAGAAGATGTCGAGCTCCTCGGCATTCTCATCAAAAAGGAACCGGGTAGAAACCCAGCACGAGAGATCCGGCAAAGGGCGGAAGGCGAACTCCACCTCCTGGAGCAATTGGAGTGGCGGTATCGGTATTTAGCGAAACGGCAAAAAGAGCACCTCGCTGGGATAAATCGGGATATCGTCAGTGGACGTATCCTTAGTTCGGACGGGCACCTGCCTACCTATGGAGTAGTCTACGACCATCGAGATCGGGCACTACTAGAAAGCCCATCCATCTGGTGGTCCTGAAGAGTCTACTACAATAAAAGTCTGGTCAACCTTTTTGATTATTTAATTATATATAATTACTTCAATCTTAAATGATAATCCTTTTTAAACTTCAACACAAAAATCAAAATAACAAAAGTAATCCTGTTTATTCAGGAGAATAACACAAAATTGGAGTATGATTTTGATCTCGGTTACCAAGATTAAACTAATGTTTCTCGCGACACAGGTAGTTTTCTACCATGTAAAGTCCCTTTCTTATTTGAAGATCTTCGGCTCTGGAGTTGGCTGTAGCAATTTCTAAAAAAAATCTTTATTTAAAATTTTTAATTGGCAGATGTTTGATATGATCATTTATATTTACTTGGAAAATATATAAGTAGGTAATTAGTAGGACATTGCACCCACACACCATTACATAATAAAGATAGGGGGGCGGGTCGCGACGGATTAGATTACACAAAGACGTAATATATTCTTAAATCATCTTGATTATATAATTATGTAATCAAGATAGTAGTGGGATACGGGCCATCTAGCTCAGAGGCCATCTAGCTCACATACCCCCCCGGCAAAAATTTTTTTTTCTAAGTTTAAAAGTACAAATTTTTTTAGAACAAAGACAATGACTGATCAAAAATTGTAGTGGACCAACCATTTAAACCAAAGTCCCGTGCAAGAGCAGGAGGGCTGAAAGGAAACGGCAAAAGCAACAAAAATTGCATTGAGACGAGAATTGTTTTTCGATAATATAACGTATTGTTAAATAAAAAATCTTCCTTCATTTATTTGTTTTCAAGATAAATATATTGACATTGGGAATAGGTCTCTTTGAGGGTCATGATAGTACGATTGGAAGTAAAGTGAGTAAGGGACCTAAAGAAGATAAAACGACTATAGACCTTCTATCGGTAGCTCGCTGAACCAGCTGTAGACCGGGTCTTAGCAGTTTTGGAAACAAAGCTCACCTTTGACGGTCACAGAACCATTGTTTACAGTACCAACGTTGCCTAGCAACGGGTAACGAGTGGCAGTCAGGAAGAGTTATATGATTGGGTCAAGGTCACAACGACCACCTATAACCTCATAATAGCAATAATGATCTATTTATCAGCACATAAATAAATCAATGTTAATCTTTGATTTTCTAGGCACGGCGTTTAGCACGTTCCGCCTTCACAGAGCGCCCTGAGAACGTCTCGCCGCCGCCGGCTTGGTCGTATCCGTTGCCTTCCTGTACGCTAACTGGGTCGGCGCGAATACTAATGGATACGTTACGGCGTTGGCTTCCTTGCAAGCCAATAGCGCCACTTCCAAGCTGCGTATTTGTGTTTTTTGCGCTTGACCGAGTTGATTTTCCTCTGCCCATCCACGCTGTGCGGCGGTCAATCGTTGGTAAATCGTTTTCGCCTTTGCTGGTTCCATCCATGATGCTCGAATTTTCTGAATTTCCCGAGTCATTTGAGCAACTGGCGGTTAAGCTCTGCATTCTCCCTGTGCGATTTCCCTAACTCTCTACTTAAAGTCTTAAATGGATCCATATCACAATCAAACCATTCAATAAGCAATATCACAACTTTAACTATGGTATTCTCATTATTTATTATTGCTTCAGGTTATTATTATTTGCCTAAAGTTAATTCACCAAAGAAAATCTACTAAATATCTGTCTAAATGGGCTATCTAAATTGTCTTTGTTCGTTATTATTATTATTATTATCAGTCTTTGAAGGTTAAAACTATATGAACAGTCAATAATTAAGAATTTTTAATTCAACCATTTATTTTTAAAATATTGTATTGTCGCGTTGAATTCCGGTGACAAGAGTTTGGATTGAATCTAGGACGCTCCCGAGCATATGAATGTTCTTGCCGTTCTACAGGACTTCTGTCAGCCTCCGGCATGTCCTTTGGTAGCAATTTTCTAGGGATCACTACATCCATGGGTATGGTAAGCTCTGTCAACATAGGGTCGTCCAATTCATATGATATGCAATAGGATGAGGCATATCCGTCGGTGCTAGGAATTCTCCCGGCAGCAATATCTGCATTTACTCTGACCAGGTGCCGTCTAGCCATTGCTACCTGCCAGTCGTTGATGGCGTTCGAAGGGAATCAAAGCGAATTCCGACCGTTGTCGGATTTCGCGGGTCGGATTGTGGCCTGGTTCCTTCTTGATTGCCATGGGATTGCCACAGGATTTTCGTTATGATTCTCAATTATTAATATTGTGACTTATCAAGCCTTTCGGTTTGTCTAGTAAATGTCATAACGTTGGAGATAATTAGGTTGCGTTTGGTGGTAATATCCGATCAAGGGATCCTAGCGATTAGGTCTCATTTACTGTCATCCAGTTTGACTCTCATGGGGTTTTTATTGAACGGGATAGTCTAACAAAGCATTTGATTCCGTCTTCTCATCGAAACTTGTCCATACATTAACATTAACCTTACTAATTTATATTCTATGCGACGACGGTGTTCAAAAAATGTAGAGCTTATTGAATGTGCCAATTTCTCGTTAATAAGTACAACAAGCATTAATAAGCAACTGTATTAATAGGTTTCTCTATAAATATTATTTATAAACAAATGCGCTAATTCATCTCTCGGTAAGTATTATGTTGAGCATTTATAAACCATTGTCTTAATTCGTTTCTCTAAAAACATTACATCAAGCATTGAAATGTCGTTACTCAGTAAATTTTATTAGTAAACAAATGCGTTTATTCATTCCTCGGTAAGTACTATGTTGAGCATTAATAAGCCATTGTATTACTTAATTTCTCCGAAAAGGTCATGTCGGTATTAATAAACGTTTATTCAGATAAGAAGAACATCGTCTTATAAACGTCCAATTAATTCGTCTTATTAACTAATACATTGGACATTAAATCAACAAATCTTTGTACAGGAAGCGTCATCTTTAAAGGTCCAGCTAACTCGTTTTTTGCTCATGGATTCCGATAGGAATAATTCACTCGGTATAGTGAGGTTCCCTCGTGTCTGTTCCTCGTTCTTTCTACTATGAATATCTCTGTATGCGTGTCTTGGGTCCATTTTTGATTTTATTCTATCCGAGTCGAGTCGTTGTATATAATTTATAGACAAAAATTAAATAATATTGTATTGAATAATGTGAATATACCATCTTGTCTGCTCGCTTTTCTCTCTGCTGGTTCTTCCATCGGTTCCTCTTCTCTTTGTTGAGTGCAGCGATCCTTCTTCATCGTCGGAGCTGCGAATAATTGTTTCCTTGTGCGTAAATTTCTCTTGGTTTTTGTTGAAAATAATAAATAACCGAATTCTAACGCGATTAGCTATTTATATGTCCCTGCATGCTAACATGTTCATCGATTGAAGTGATTTCTCTGCCCTCGGTGACGTGGCATGTCTAATTGGGATTGAATTGCAGAATTTCTCTACCATTGGCGACGTGGCATATACAATTTTATACTCTTCGTCGGTTTAATTGCTGAGAATATTGACTTTCTTTTCCTTTCCATGCAACCTTTATTATTTGCAGACGTGGCTGGTTCAGGATTGTTTGTAAAATATGGATTTGCATTTTTCATTTCTAGTGGAGTTTTTCATTTTTTATTTAATCATTTCCATTTTCCCGATCTTTCTTTTCCAGGACGATTTGGGTAAGTATCTTTTAATATTAATTCAATACATGATGTTGGTCAGTTCTCCAATCAGTTTTTTGCCATGGTGCTCTACAATCTCATACTCGAAGCGACGTCTTCACGCTCGAGTTTTCCGGATTTTATCGATGGGCACAATTACCAGATGCCTGCTTTTGATATTATGGATGGGAGCATTGGAGTATCTTGGATACAACAATTGGGTATATATGAAGTGTGGTGCTTAGGATTATCGGGTACCTCGACCTTCGTGACTTGTGATACTTGGTGCTTTTATAGATGATCGTTTGATTTTATTTTAATCATGATTATTATGATTGTTATAATACAGTACGGTATTGTTTTGTCTTATTTATTATTGACGAAGTTTGATGATATTATTTATTTTACCTTTTTAACTTTAAATTAATTATACTTGAACGTTATTTGATTAGGTTCCCTTATAAATTATTTATAGACTATGTCGGGGCTTGATTATTTGGTAAATTTATAATATCCTCACAGCACTTATTGAGTAGTTTTTTTATCTAAACTTGTTTATCGTCGTTATGGTTTTAATTTTATTGAATATTTTGGTTTTACTGCGGTTAATTCTAATTGTTGTATCTAATTACTTTATTTTATTTCAATATTATTATTACGAAGGGTTTCAATTCAAATTATCGTCTAATTTTCTTACGCACTTTAACTTTAGAATTATTGGTATCAGGATTCTTAATTTTATGATTCGTTTTTTCTTATTAAGTTTTATGATTTCTCAGGAATATTGCTGATATTGAGGTTCTCAATTTAGAGTTCTAATTTGTTAAAACTATTTATTTTAGGATTTATCTTTATCAATTAATTTTATCGATTTTAAGACGTTCAATCCAGAGTTCTACTTTTAAATTATTTATTTAATTATTTATTGTTAACGTGAATATTATCGTTATTAAGGCTCTCAATTTAGCATTCCAATTAATTTTTGTTATTTTATAATTTATTTTCGACGTAGCAACGATTTTCGGCTCTTTCCCACACTCACCTCCCTTATTTGATCTTGGGGTTAGACATGTTGATATTATGATATCACGAGTGCCCACTAGACTACTCGGTGTAGATGATTTTGAGCAGATGTGTAACGAAATTTTCGGTTGATTTTTCGGGAACTGGATGACGAAAGAGCAGCCAAAAAACTACCCCTTCATCTTCCAACTTCCCTATAAACGGCATGTATTGACGTTTGGGTTCCTGCGTTACGCACGCCGGAATCTTCACGGGCACGAGATATTAGCGGATGAACTGCACTTACACATTTCGGTAGTTAGGTTATATTTTAATAACTTGCGGTGATGTTTCAGTTGTGGGCCGGAAAAATTTCGACAAAACATATTTTCTCGAATTATATATTTCATCATATTGGTACATCATGGTTGACCGTCAGCATACATAAATAATATTTCCATATACATGCGCTCAAGTTGAGATTACTTGAGATTGCTTGAACGACGAATGGAGAAAATTATCGATAATTGTCCGCTTGAATTGGTTCACAAAATTTTACACACTTTTTCCAAAGTTGAATTCGTGTCTGTCAAATTTGTGTTAAATTCTGTGAAAATGAATTGAAAATACCTGTCCTGTGACCATAACCTTACGTGTTAAATTTTGACATTGAAATTATTTGTATTGTCTAACTCTAATTTTTATTATTTTCTTAGCTTAGTTTGACAATTCATTTCTTTAATTTTTAATTGAATTATTTCCAACTAAAATCATTTAATTTCCCTTCTAATTTTCATTAATTCTTGCTTTTTTAAATAAATTGTCAATTTTCGGTCAAATTTCTATGTTATTTTGTTATTTTTATTTTTATTTCTTGCTGATCTTGTTATTATTTTAATTTAATTTTATGTTTTTGATTTTATATTTTAATTATATTTTTCTCGCATTTTAAGGTTGTTGAATTGATGTTAATGGGTCTGATTTTACATCTGCCTGTTATATTTGCGTGCTAATTCCAATTCATTTTAACAAAACTCAGTGCTGGCCCAACACTGGGCAACTGGTGGGTAAAAGATATAAGATTTTCGCTCCCACTTTCAAGGGATTCCCACAAGATGTGCGCACAAGAGATATAACCATTGGATACCCGTCAAAAAATAACGTTGGAAATGTATTTCAATTGGCGGTCTCTAGTAAAAGTTGAGCCATCCTACCATGACTGCTAATACCCTAGAAAACCTTTGGGTTCACGAGCTACCATAGAAGGTATTCATGCTCATTAATTATGGGTTTCTCTGTCACTAATTTAATTGAAACAATATTTAATCACTTCATTTTATTTCAAAGGTACTATTTATTGAATACTTTTTCATGAGTACGAAACGATCATTGACTCAAATCCCAGAACATTCTATTAGCTATTACTACAAGAAGTATTGTTGATTGTCGGAAGAAGAGGATCCGAATTTCTTTATCTGACCCAGAAAATGAGTGGTCTTCAATCTGCGTCTTCTTTCTCGTTCCGCTTTACTGGGGTGACATTTTTTATGGTTTGGTTTTGGTTGGGAATTACTATGGGTCTGAGTTGGAGGGAAGCGTGAGATGGGCCAAGTGATGTTTAGATCCATATTTGAAGCTGTGCTGAAATGATGTCCGATCTCGGATTTGATCGTTTCCTTTAACTTAGTTGGTAACTTTCCATTTTTAATTGGTTTAGTTCGGCCATCATCTTAGTGTGCTGGTTCACTAGCAATTCGTTTTGTTGCATTAATTTTTTCGCCTGCTCCGGCCGAGTCCAGGTCTTTTCCATCCGACAACATCTTCGGATCATTGATTCAGCTCGCTGGCTCTGTTTCAAGGTTTCGTTGTGGTAATGAGCCACGACTTGCGGGAACTTTTCTGAGTCTATCGGTTTAGTTTGATTGGGTTGCACTAAAATAATTCTAAAAAAAAATTGTAAATTGAATTGAGGATCGTTTTGGGAATAATAGAAATTAGACTCATTGATTTCGACTTCTACTCGTTTAATTTTAATTAAAGGTTACATTAAAGATGAGAGTTGGATGACATCTATGGGAGGTCTTCGGTATCTAATTTAAAAACCACAAAAGAAATGTAGTAAAAACCCTTTTAACCTCGGAATCCAGATCCTTTTACCATCCTAAAATACAGTTAAATTCCTATTAGTCAAAATCGAGGAATTTATTATTTTCTATTTTTAGATCTTGGAGAGAAAATTTTTTTTTTAATTTGGACACCACTACTTGGTGAGAAGTAAGATTGTGGGATATTGATTTTATATTTATTTTATTTAGGTCATTTTCCGGAATTTTTCCCATTCTTGGTGATCCATCGGCTGATTCTATCTAATTCCAACCAAAGGTGTAATCGACAGGTCGGTAAATTTTTACTTTTTTATGGGTAAGTATGATATTATTTATTAGGCTCCTCGTGGCGACTCTGGGATTCATTATGCTCACTGGATATAAACAATTCACTCTTATTCTAATTTTGGATTTTGTCAATTCACAATTTTTCAAATCAAAATTTTACGCAAAGTTTATGGAATTCATCGCAAACCATTCCCTCGCCTTGGATGTTTATTATTGCCTTCCTGGTCTCATTATTCAATACTTTTAGCGAGTGATTTGGTCATGGATCTTTTCTGACTAAGATCTAATAAAGTTCTCACATGGATTGTCTTCATTATTTTATTTATCTAATTTAAGTAAGTGAATGTTATATTATAAAAAAAATTGTTTGAATTCTTTCTATTTAATTTTTACGGATTAATGAAATAAGTAATCAAATCATTTATTTAATGTAAGTTGAATGCTATATAATAAGAAAAAAATTGTTTGAATTCTTCCTATTTAATTTTTGGATTAAAGAAATCAAATCATTTATTTAATGTAAGTTGAACATAAAAAGAATCTAGATCCACGATGATGCCTTGTTGTCTTGTTGTTGATCTTCCTTAACTTGTTCCTCGGTGAGGGGAGGAATAAAAAGAAATAAATTAAATAATAATGATGAGAATTAACACAAAATTAAATTTATTAAGTTAATAATAATGATAATAAATAAAGTAGAAATAAATAAATAAAATTAATCAAAATTAATAATAATGACAACAAATGAAATTATGAAACGAGATTTAAATTAAATTTCTCAAGGCTGAGTATAATACTACCACTTTCGTTATCCTCTACACAGCGATTTCTTGTGACTATATGCATCAAAATTCGAAATAACTCAATACGATCATTGTAAGCCTGAATAAGATGTATATAAAAATTAATAAAACTTTTTTTTATTTTTTCCTTCCCTTTTTCTTAAAAACAAAAATAAAAGAAGACAAATAGTATTTTTAAAGTTAAATTTTGATTAGAAATTTACTTTGTACGAATCGGTGTATTTATCCTTAATTTCTTATCATTCAACATGAATAACTTGATAAACAAATAGTTTCATTGATTGACTTTTTGTTCTTTCAAAACCTTCATTATTATTCTGTACAATTTTTTTACTTCATTCTTGCTTCACTAGTCTTTTTATTCTTCTTTTTTTATGTTAATATTTAATCCTTCTTCATGGTCATTTTCTCTCAACTGAGGGTTTGATGTTGAGATTCTTGGAGAGCAGATCTGACCCGGCGAACTACCATTCACTTCAAGTACCTCCCACATCGAAGTACTAGCTTTAAACTAGTTGGTAAAAATTTATCTTTGCTAACTTGTATACATGTGAATATGATTAAATAATAATGGTCAATAAAATTGATAATAAAAGTGGATAAAATAACTTCCAAATTTGCATCGTTTAGATTTTCAAAAAGCTTTTAGATAAGAGGTAATTTTATGAAATTAATGACAATAACTAAGCTTAATAATAATATTAAATGTAATAGATGATCATTATTAATACTTCATTATTAACTTTTCTCGAGTGATGGAAAATATTGGTCACGAGGTATGGAAGCGAAGCTTCCTTGGGACTTGGTCGATACGGAGAAATAATTTTGCTCGGAGATTAAAATTTTGACTAAAACAAATAGAGTATATATTATTTCAAGAAAATCATTTGACCCTCAAAGGTCTACATAGATGTGATATCGAAATTTCATAGATTCATTTCTCAAATACCCTACAGCATATTAAAATCTTTCACATAATAAAATCAACACAAAAAAAATATAAATTTTTTTACATATAATAACATTAAAAATCAAATATAGTAAAATGTCCTTACTCCTCAGGTTCTCTAGAACTTCATGAAAGTTTTGAAAAGAAAATTTTGATTCTTGTTTGAAAAAGCATTCAATTGTGTTGATCTGGCATCAACTTATATAGAGGGGTTTTACACGCATGCTTTTTTGATGAGGTAAAACAAAACTCCTACACGTTTTTACCATATTTCATCACTTTTCGCCTAGTTGTCAGACTTTCGTGAATCTTTTTTGTTAAAGTTTCTAATTACATTTTAAGCTTAATTCTCATAGTTATTTTCTAGAATATAAGTGTTTTCTATAAATTTGGTGCCAATTTGATGAAATAGGTTAATTTTGCTAAAATCTAATGTTTTAAGATTCTTTTTAAATATTTTTATTTATTTTTTACATATTTTTTGTATTTTTATACTCCTTTTTCTACTTTTTGTATGGTTTATTGTTAAGTAGGCTATTTTTGATGATTTTTCGTCCATTTGCATTTTGTGCGCCCTGATTTTATCGGATGTCAACAACAATTTAAAATATTTGTTTTTGACCAACAATATGCATCACCAACATCAATAGTGGTTAAGACTTGAATGTCACTAAGTATATCCATCATCTCTTCAATATTTGGAATGAGAACCCGATATCTTTCCGTTATGGCATTTAATGTTCGAAAATCTAGACATATTCTTATATCTGACTTGTTTTGTTTCAAAATAATCACTAGCGGATTTTTCCATATTGACTCGAAAATATTTATATCATCTGCTTTTTCCATATTTTTAACACTTTTTGAATTTTTCCCGCTACATGTATTGGTTGACGCCTCGAATTAATGGTAACCGGATCTTCATTATTAACTATTTTGTGTTTAATAAGAATCGTATTTCCTACATCCCATTTGCGTTTCATAAAATCTCCCGAATATTTATCAATTAAGTTTTTAACACTATCATGGTCTACGGCGTCAATTAACGGTTTTTCATTTTCTTTTTATAATTACTCAGACACTACTGAATGGATTCAAGTCACTTTTCTTGACTTTTATTATTTTTACTGAAACTGTAATAAACTTATTCCATGACAGCTTAAGATCTCTTATTTGAATGAAACACTAAAATATAATTTGGAGGGTCAAGGCGTCAATGGACGTGTCACGCAAAACCAAAACAGTAATATATGTTGTAAAACTTCAATAATAACATCAAAAATGAGCACATTTGAGGTAAATGTTCGCCATACTGGAAGCTTAGAAACAGTGCAAACATTCGTTGTACACTGTATTTACAGTTCAATTCAACTCTGCAATTGATGCACGTACTCAATTTTCACGGGATAGCCAATTTAGAGTTAGCCGTTGGAATAGTTTGAGAATCGTTTATCAACTGCGGCAAAAGGGACATGAGGAACGTGTGCCTCGAAATATTTTTACCAGTGACTATACAAAATATAATTCATGAGTTTATAGCTGCCAAATCCAATATGTTGCAGAACACAGCCAGAGGACAGCGCCTTCATCCTGCTTTTGACGTCATTTGACCGCACTTCTTATCGAGGATATCAACACCATATTTATTTTTGTTATTTTAATTTATTGTGGATGGCTTGTGCTTGTTATTATCACTGCATTACGATCCCTTGTGCGACGTGGATAACATTACTACATGTTTGGTCACCTTGAACAGATAAATTGTAAGATTCGACAGACCATTCACATAAAATGCGGATTTATTTATAGCTCCTGCGTTGGTATGGGAGGCAGTTCTCTGAGGTTTGCTCGGACTGTTCCAACAAGCGTTGAGCGTTTTGCATGGAATTTCTGTGTCAGTTCATTGTTGGTGATATAGATATTTGTTGTCACACTGTAACCCAATCCAAAGTATGGCGCCATCAATTTCATGACCACATGTGTTCCCAAGCTGTCCGGCCAGTTTCATATTTCCCCAAATACGGCAAATTGACGCAATACTTGCTGTTTAGCTAGACCAAAACCCTAAAGTTAATGCCATACCTGTCAGGTTTTGCTGGCATGTATTAGGTAAAGCGACATCTGGGTTGGGTTGGAAACAATTGTACATCAATTGTCACACTCTCCTCAGGTTTATAACTCTTTTGGCTGTTTTCCACCATTCTTAGAATGGCAAAAGCTTGAAGAGCTGCATGTCACATTGATCACTTTCTTTCCATTGGTACTTGTGAGAATGATCGATTAATCGGCAATGTTGAAATTCTACTGGCTCGAAGGAAATTATTTCGAAGCATGAGTCTTCGGCCACATTGGAAGGAAGAGCGTTATTTCGTTAACCCAAACACACACGAAGAGGAAGCAGGCATTGTAAGTCATTAAGAAGTCGAAATTATTCAACTTTTTCTTTTGTCGCTGGTGGAAATTTCTCACTTGGCATATTTCTAAAATGCTCCGACTAGAAAATGAAACAAAAATTTTCACATACTCGAATTTTTCAAAAACCGACAAACCTATTTTAAATGACAAAACCTTTTTACTAAACTACATGAAGGCCTTGTGCATATTCTTTAATAATAATATCATAATAAACTTATCATTTGTACACAAACAAAAAATTGAATTTTTTGACGAAAACATCATCAATACATCTTTCAGGATTCGTATTGAATTTTCTTTACTCTCATAGTTTCCTATTACAGACATTGTTTGGGGCCTGTTACTATTTTCCCTGCTATAACCCATTACATTTACCAGCGATAACTGTTCCCTTTAATTTATTTAAATTTATTGAACAAAATAGCATTTCAACAAATGAATCAATAAAATCCTGTTGAATAATCTTAAAGGCACCGTTGGTCTTTCTAGTAGTAAATCTTTTGGTCTTCCTAGTTTTAATCTGCTGGTATATTTCATTTATATTACTTAGTTCTAAACTCATTATTTAAAGTACTTTTTCTATGCGACTTATTTGCAATTTAATATTAAAATAATTCATCATTTCTATTTACAGCCTTGACACTAGAATAGATTCGTTTAGCCACACAAACCTAATAATTCGTTCCATTCCTGAAAGTCATGCATTTAAAAATATTGTCTACGAATTACAAGACAACTTTCGTTTGCACAAATTACTTTCATATTAGATTTTCCTATGTTATCGAACATTCTCAACCTTTCGATATTATCCTCACTAATAACATTTATTTTAGCTCCTGTATCTATAATACAGTCTATATTAATTTTTTTTTCTACACAAATACCTACGTTAGATCTACCATTCATTTTTTCAAAAATAAGGTTCAGAAGACATTCCAATTTGCTTTTTAACAAATATTTTACTTTTAATAACTACTCTATTCGTAGAAATATCAAAATTCATAATTCTATCCATTTTATTGTTAAAATCAGCCAAACAACATTCTAAATTACTTGCATACTCAAAAGTTATTGTTTTTTAAATTATCATCTACATTAAATTCATTCATCAAACAAACTTTAAAATTTAATTCATTCAAATTCAAAAATTCAGTATCAATAATAAATTTATTTAAACCAAATTTAAGGCTCATAGCACCTCCCTGGAAACTGGAGCCTCCCATTTTAAAAATTCATCATCATTACGCTTTTCATCTTTAGTCCGTGCATCGTATTCATTTTCAGCAGTCATGCACTGGCGTTTGTATTGCCCTGTGTTTCCGAATTTTCTCTGACCTCCAGGGTTATTGTTTCTGTTATGATATCTGTCTTCAATTGTTCATCTTTCCAAGAAATTCATAGCATTGATATTTTAAATAGTAATTTCTCGAACACTGGCTGCATTTAACATTTGGACATTCAGCTTGAATGTGTTCGTATTCCAGGCAAGCCCAACATTTTTGGACTCGAAATATTTCATAAATTCTTGAAAAATAACACATATTTTCATTAAAGTTTTTCCATAAACACTGTAACATATCGATGATTTAACACACACATTTGAGACATAATTAGTTTTGATATTTATTTGCACATATTTTCTTAAAAATATAGAATTTTTCTTTAACTCTTTACAAACATTTACAATTGTTCTATCCCTGTCTACTATGAAACACAATTGAACAAACTTTTTCTATTCAATATTAATTGTATATACATTGTTGAAAATTTATATAAAATAATAATGAAAATAATAATAATAAAAACTTGTAAAATTAATAATAATAATAAAAATAATAATAATAATAATAAAATTAAAATTAAAAAACATTAAAACACTACTTATAAGATAATAATAATAATAATAATAATTATAATAATAATAAAAATAATAATAATAATAATAATAATATTTTTTAAGAAATAATTGAAAATTAAAAATAATAATATTAATAATAAAAAAAATTTACAAAATTTATACTACTTATAAAAATAAGTAGTATATTTAAAAATGTTTAAAAATGTTTAAAAATACTATGAACTTGAAAATTTTTGAGTGACCTTGAAAAAATATGATGAGTCATCCAATGACCTTGACAATATAATAAAAATAATAATAATAACAATAACAATAATGAAAATATTAAAAATCATGATAACAATAATAATAATAATGATAATAAAAATAATAATAATAATAAAAATAATAATAATAAAAATAATAATACTACTATTAATAATAAAAATAAGAATAATAAAAATATTAATAATGATAATAATAATAAAAATATTAATAATAATAATAAGAAAAAATAATAATAATAAAAATAATACTAATAATAATAATTTTATTAATAACAATACTAATAATAATAATATTTATAATAATAATAATATTAATAATGTTAATACTAATAATAATAATAATAATATTAATAAAATTAATAATAATAAAATAAATTTACAAAATATATACTACTTATTTTTATAAGTAGTAAATTAAAATTAAAAAATGTTTAAAAATAATATGACCTTGAGAAATTTCGAATGAACTTGACCTACTTTTGAGTGACCTTGAAAATTTTTAAATGACCTTGAGAAATTTTGAATGAACTTGACAAATTTTGAATGACCTTGAAATTTTTTTAATGAGTCATGGTCTTTGTTTCAATTACCTTGAGAAATTTTAAATGACCTTGAAAATTTTTGAATGAGCTTGAAAAATTTTAAATGACCTTGGGGAAATTTTTTGATGAGGTATGGTCTTTATTTGAATATCCTTGAAAGTGTTATGAGTCATCCAATGACCTTGAATGAGTCATGTTCTTTGTTTCAATGACTTTGAAAGTGTTTATGAGTCATCTAATGACCTTGAATGAGTCATTGTCTTTGTCTTAAATTTTTTTTGTACTATTAGACTTAGAAAAAAAACATTTTTTACCCCCCGGGGGGTTGATCCAGCGGTGACACATCCCACTACTATATATATTAAAATAAAAATATTTGAGTTCGGAAAAAGCAATTTCTCTCTGGGTTACTTGCACCCGTTAAATAATTAGTTAACGAGATAAAACTGTAAATAGATTCAGTTTTGTGTTGAAAATCAATAAATTTCGTCCCGTTTGTACCTTTATTTAATACAGCAAACCACGAGGAGCCAAAAATTATCTGACTTGTTAAATAATAATAATTCAACGAACGTTTTGATTTTAATATTGTTTTTAATAGAAAATTTTGGAATTTATTCTAAGAATTGATTGAGAAATATTTCGTAAACTATAATTTAAATGTTTTAAGTTGACATTTTTGATAATTTGTAAGTAACGCTTTATTTTCTAAATTAAAATTAGCTCTTCGTATAATTTTATTTTAGAACAGATTTATTAAAATTTGACAGACGTTTAACACTGGAAACTTTATTTTACAGCAGATTTTTAAGTAATAACTTTTGAAAATGAAATTAAATCAATGACTTCAAAATTTAAGATTTTTATCAGAGTTTTAAGTACTTAAAATTAGGTAATAGACATAGAGTCAGCAAATATAAAGATGATTTACTTAAGTCGTAAATAATATTATTGATTGAAGCCATTAAGTGAGCAAATAAATGAATTATATGGTTAAATTAAGAAATTTAATTAACGAAGATAAAGTAAATCTAAAATAAAGCATCGTGAAAGAATGTGTCAGATTAAAATTAAACAGACATCGTCATGTAAATATAACATTTCACAATGAACCAGTGTTTGACTTAAGTAATTCTGTTAAGATTTTTAATGAAATTACTTAAAATTTACTATTACAATAATTATTGCACATGATTGAAAATTAGAATTCGTAGTTGTACATAAGTGATTTATTTATTTCAATCAGTTTAATTCATCTTATTTTATTGTTAATGAAGCACTTTCTCAAATTATAAAATTTTTATAAGTAATTACGTAAGTAATATATATATATATATATATATATATATATATTAGTAATATATACATTAGTACTTGTACTTTTGAATTTTATTCTGAATAATAAGATTATTTTGAAATAAGGTAATTATTCAAAATTATTTTCATTATAAATTGAAATATCAAATATAGTTATTTGACAGGATTAAATTATTAATTCTTTATATAAAAATATAGTAATTAAACTTCAAAATGATAATTGTTTATTTTACTTTTAGCTTCTTTGTAACACAATTTTTAATTATTATTATTTCTCAAAGAAAATTTCAATTTATTTTATCAATTAATTTTTAGTGTTGACACAAATTATTAATATAATACTTAATTAAATATAAATTATAAATTCTTTACACAAAATTAATAGACAATAATTATATTTCAAATTTTGCAATTTACTCAAACTAATTTATTGAAAAAAAAACTTTTCTGATGTGACTATCATATTTTATTGAATTAACTTGATTGAATCTTTTCCACGTAACTGTAGCAACCTAAGTTTTTAAATTTGATTTTAAAAAATTAGTTTTCAAATATCTTAGTTACATTTTATTCAATTTATTTCTTTGTAGGGAATCAACAAATAACTTATTGCATAAGTATGTATTTTGAAAAATTAATCTATGAGAAATAAATCAATAAGTATTTTGATTTTGTACTTTACTCAAAATAATTTATTAAAAAGTTAATTTTCCGATGTGACCATCATATATCATTGATTTATCTTGATATTAATCTTTTCCGTGTAACTATTGCAACCTGTGTTATTAAATTTGATATTAAAAATTTGGTTTTCAAACATATTAGTTATATTTTATTTATTTTATTTCTCTGTGGGGAATCAACTAATAATTTATTACATAAACATATAACTTTTTTTTGTTTTGAAAAATTAATAGATGTGATATAAATCAATAAGTATTTTTCATTTTGTACTTTACACAATCTTGATATTATTGGTTTTCATGAAGCTATAGCAACTTCTGTTATTAAATTTGGTTTTCAAACATCATGTATATAATTTATTCAATTTAAATTGATTAAAAATTTCAATTTGGATGTAATTTTTATTATAATTAATCGATTATAATTAGTATAAACGAATGATTTTGAGGTATAAGCAATCAATTATTAATTAAATTATTATTAAAATATTATCACAAGTAATTTTACTTTTTATGTTTATTTAATTTACTATTTGGTTTTAGTGAATTATTGCAATACATATAAATTTTGCGTAGCTATCAGTCACGAAGATATTCACTACTGTGAGCTTGTTACATCATCATATTTCAAGATAAATGATGTTGGTTTCCCTGGTTATGTGTGTCCAGAATGTCTCAACATAACATCTGATAGAGGGTCAATGTTTTTACAACAACACGGGCATCACCTCAGAAAATTCGGAGAATCGAAAAGTAGTATAGTTGCCAAAAGTAAGTGTATGTATAATATTACTAACTATTAACCTTTTTTAGTATTGTCAAAGAGGACAACCCTTCAAGACATTTTGCATATTGATAAATGTGATACAAGTAATCTTTTGATAATTTTTAATGATTTTTACATTATTAACTGTTAGATACTTTTAATATTCAAGATTCAAGATCGAGTAATGAAAGAAATGAATATTAAAATGGTTGTTTTTTACTTTTATTTAAATTATTAATTATTTTTAACTTAGATGATTTAAATATTGACATTGAAAACATGAATGATAGAATATTTTATGAAACAAACTATGTTGAACTTGATAAAATCTTTACTGTGAATGTTAAATTTGAGTTTTTAGTTATTACAATCAGAATTACTTAACTTTTTCATGTTTCAGGTAATCTTTATTTGAAGAATTTTCAATCTACATGTCATGATGACAACTGCCACAATACGATGAATCGATATTATCAATAATAATGATATATGTCCTCTATGCCAGACCCAAACCTCTGACCTGTACCTTAAGTTTTATAATAACCATAAAAATCACTTGACTCAATTATATACGGATAAAATGCCATTGTTTAACAGCAGTTTGAAACGAAAAAGTACCATAAAATTTGAAATACTTGAAAAAATATTTATTAAAGATGATTTACAAATTGGACTAGGGTTAAGTGACATTATTGTTGAACCAGAAATTAAATATGATTTACTAAGCTTACATCAAATTATAAAAGTAAACATCGGAAGTTATAATGTTAAGGAAATTGTTCTTCCATCTTCCATTTTGGAAAAATTAAAAATTACATTAAATGAAATGAAACATTCAAAAGTTCAATTTGGAGTCCAAGTAGAATTTGAAAAAGTTGTGGAACTCAAAGTAGTTAGTATATTAAATCGCGCTGCTTCAGTGACTACGACTTTTCTTGATGAGGGTATAAAAAAAATAAATGAAAAGATTATTGAACAAACAGAATTAGGAAGTAGTAGGAAAATGAACCGAGTAATAGAAGTAAATTTTAAGGTAACCAAAGTTTCGAATATATCTAGATTATCTGGACATAGTTATATTCCCACACCTAAAGCTCTTATAGGTAAAAAGGCAATAGGTAACGTACAAAATACCGATTATTTATGTTTCATATATAGTGTTTTGGCTGTATTGAGATCTAATAAAATCAAGTAACAGAGAGATAGACCAACAAAGTATTTAGCGTATTTGAATGACTTGGTATGCGAAACTTATGATATACCAATGAAACTGTGAATATTCCAGCTTTTGAGAAGAAAAATCCTGGTTTAGCAATTGTGATACCATATTATAAAGAATAGGGGAAATCGCTAATGATACCACTTACTTTTGACAAAGAATATTCATTTGATAATTGTGACCATAATTAGAGACCATGACCATTTTACAGGAAAATATATTGGTCCTGCATGTAACAGTTGTAATGTTAATAGGAGCATCAAACAATTACTACCTATAGCTTTTCATAATTTACGGGGTATGACTTACATCATATCCTTAAGTATGGAATAAATCAATTTCCCAATTGGAACTTATCATGTATTCCAATTAGTAGTGAAAAGTTCTTATCCCTTATACTTTTTTTTTACTATAGTTGGATTGTTTTTCATTATAAAAGAATAAAGATTTGTAAATTTTCGTTCAATAATATAATATTCAAGAGCTTTATTAGGCTTTCTCAAATCTTCGTTTTTTCTAATTTCTATCATTTCAATTCTGTTGTTCACCTTTCTAATTTCCTCCTTTATATATCTAATTTCATTTTCATTTCAATTTCGTTTGGCTTTCAAATTGCATTTGTCTATCGAAAACCTTGTTGATTTAATTATTCCATTCTCTCATTAAACGTTTTAGGTCTCTGATTTGTTCCCTCCGTCTTTTAATTTTAATTCAATAACTGGTACTTTATTTTACTTTGAAATTCTTGATAAAATGTTTTTATTTATCCCTATTATTTGCTTATTAAAATCATTGTTGTATCTCTTGAAAAAGTAATCTATTCCCCCTCCCACTTTTTGAATTTATTCCTCCAATTTCCATAATTTCTATTTAACCATAAAGGCATAATGACTTTCTTTTTGATCATAAAAACACTATCTAATGTCTAAACGTTACCCACACAACCCAATACAAATATTTTTTGCTTACCACTCGGCACCTGTTGCTAGGCAACGTTAGAACTGTGTTCGAGTGGGTGTATCGTACTCAAAAAGTGAGAAACATTACTAATGTTATAATTGACCAAACGCTCCATGGGTCCAACAAGCTGTCGATAGAAATCTTATGCTCGATTTAGATTTTTTAGGTCCCATTATTCTCCTATCTCCTTAAATTGTTAATCTATACTGTACTGTCATTTGTCATTATATCCATTCTCCTAGTCCTCCTTGTCGCTTTTGGTATTATTGATTTTTCTATGCCTGTACATCCTTCGCTAAGTTAAATAACCGCACAGTATTTATCTTACTCTTATCCCTATTGTAACTAATATGTTC
Source organism: Schmidtea mediterranea (assembly GCA_022537955.1). Taxonomy (NCBI): domain Eukaryota; kingdom Metazoa; phylum Platyhelminthes; order Tricladida; family Dugesiidae; genus Schmidtea; species Schmidtea mediterranea. Next base: position 242,072,537 of record CM039679.1, read on the forward strand.
CCTATAATTATCCCTTTTATATATATTAATATTATCCATTGTGTTGGGCTCTGAGCCAAAATTAAAACAAAATTACAAAACCAATTTAAACAAAAAGGTGAAAATTGTATAAGTTAAAACAAAATAATTAATGTCGTTTGGAAATTGTCAATATGGCTGCTGTAACATAAGCACGCACCGCAAGAAGAGACCAAAAATAAAATAAAACATATTAATTAAAACAAATTAAAAATATAACAAAAATTAAATAAAACAAATAATTAAATAAAATTCGGAAAAATGCCTACAGATGCAAAAAGAAACATACGAAAAATAAAATAAACTGCCAAAACCTTTCAAAATAAGGTTTAGAAAAAACACAGGCAGAAGAGACGACCAGAAAACAAAATATTGGGGTTTAAAAATAATATTGTAAGAAAATAATAATAAAAATAAAATCCAACAATAAAATATTAATATATCAAAAAATAAAGAAAAATATATAAAAAATTACAAAAATATTTTGAAATTAATAAAATAATTTAAAAACCCTAAAAATGGCAAAAAATCGGCAATTGGTCGCACACAGGCACAAAAACACTATATATACGGCAGTCATTTTCATAGTTTCTAACCGAATTTTAACAGACTTAGACAATTTTAGTCCGGCAGAAAATTTTTAGAAAATTTGTAGACATTTTTAGACTAGCAGTGAATCATTCTTAGACCAAATTTTGTATGCCAATTTATGCCAATTTTTCAAATCTGGTTGCATGACTGTGGATTGTAAGTACTGTTATTTTTTGTATAAATATATATTTCGGTGTTAAAGTTTTGATTTTATTCTGGATGGTCGTGGAATCTTTTGGTGCCACTGACAAGTCCATCTAAAATCTTATTTATAATAAGTATTTCAATAGCAGTTCATGGGACGGATCTCGTGACGGCTGGTGGGTTAAGTCCCCTAGTTGAGCTCGCGGGTCATGCCTCGTGGACACCTCGGCAGTCCGCAGTCGGGTCTGGCAATACGCACAGGACCGCTACGCAGGGCGCCGTTGTATAACTCGAAGCGGCTACTGAAAAGTGGCCGGAACGAGTAGAAAATAAAATTCGGGAAGTGCGACTTTAGTTAAGCGGGATTAAAGTTTTGTAGGGAAAATTAATGAAAACTCAAGTAGGAAATGATAGGATAGTATAGGAATGTAAATTTGAAAGTATCTTTTCCAAAAGTTGAATGATATAATCTGACAGAAGAGAGAAGTGTTTCTTAAAGTGACCGCAGAGGGTTGTAATTAATTAAAATCATGGGAAATGTACCGGGAGTTGAAGAACTGGTAATCAAATTCTTAATATAAGGAAAGATAAAGGTAAACTAGGACAAATGTAGTCGATACCACGATTAAACAAATGAAATAGGAAATTTACCTAAAAATAAGGGAGGAACGCTGCCCAAATTTTTGAAGGATATTTTTATAAATAACGCGTAAAGATGACAAATAAGTATGGAAATTGTAGGAATAGACGAGTAAGGACCAGAATATAGAAAAAGAAAGACGTAAGACCTTCCATCGGCAGTCCAGAACCCGAAAGTGAAAATATCATGGGGAGTAGTTCTAATAATGGAGCTCACCTGCTCATGAATTTCCAACCCTTATGTACATTACCAACATGGCAGTCACCATGGGTACATAGGAGGGATAGAATAATAATCTTGATGGCGTTTAGGGGGGTAGATGCACAAATACCCTAGAAAAAATAAATAAAAATCCACCCTATTCGCCAACAATTGTTATTACTATTATTATCATTCAAATTACTACCATTATCATCATTATTATTGTTATTATTATTGTTATTGTTATTATTATTATTATTATTATTATTATTATTATTATTTATTATTATTATTATTATTATTATTATTATTATTATTATTATTATTATTATTATTATTATTATTATTATTATTATTATTATTATTATTATTATTAAACGATAACGCCAATAAAAAACCTTTCTTACGATATATTTCGATAGCACAGCTATCATCTTCAGGTACTCAAAACCAACTAAAAATATGATGAATTAACATTTAATTTAAACAATTTATTTTTTATTAATTTAATTTTTTAATAAATAAATATTTTTAAAAATATATTTTAAATTAATTTTAAATTTTAAATTTTTTACTTATATTCTAATTTTTTAAAAATTAATGCAATTTAAAATTTTCAATTATTTTAATAATATTAAAAAAACAAACATGATTTAACATACGTAAACTATTTAAAAACATTCAAAACATTCGTAGTCACAGCACTCTGCACGTTAATCTTTGGATCCAATGACCTTATCAGCAATGCTTCACATATCACTCGTTCCCAATAACTATTAAAACTTCTCAACAAAATTCTAAAATCAGACATTCCGATATCACTTTTACAGCCTCTATTGTGTTCACTAATATTGGTCAAACCCTTCAATCGACAATGCTCTAGAACTCGAGTACAGAGATGACGGGAAGTCTCTCCAATGTATGTGGCATTACACCCATTACATGTAAATTGATAAACGAGATCAGAACACAATCCAACCGGAGTTTTTGATTTATTAATAAACATATTGCGTACCTTACACGAATTAGAGACGATCTTATACTCTAAATTTCCTATCAGTTTACCCAACTTCCTCTTATAATTTGTAAAGCCTTCAGAGTACGGCAATACTAACACATATTTAGGCTCAATTTTTTTAAATCCATTTTTACAATCACCCAGATCAACACTCAATTCACACCCATCCGACAAATTACATTCAGACTTTCCACAACATGGATCCTTAGGATTTTTAATCAATTTATCAACTGTTGATAAATTGATTAAAAATCCTAAGGATCCATGTTGTGGAAAGTCTGAATGTAATTTGTCGGATGGGTGTGAATTGAGTGTTGATCTGGGTGATTGTAAAAATGGATTTAAAAAAATTGAGCCTAAATATGTGTTAGTATTGCCGTACTCTGAAGGCTTTACAAATTATAAGAGGAAGTTGGGTAAACTGATAGGAAATTTAGAGTATAAGATCGTCTCTAATTCGTGTAAGGTACGCAATATGTTTATTAATAAATCAAAAACTCCGGTTGGATTGTGTTCTGATCTCGTTTATCAATTTACATGTAATGGGTGTAATGCCACATACATTGGAGAGACTTCCCGTCATCTCTGTACTCGAGTTCTAGAGCATTGTCGATTGAAGGGTTTGACCAATATTAGTGAACACAATAGAGGCTGTAAAAGTGATATCGGAATGTCTGATTTTAGAATTTTGTTGAGAAGTTTTAATAGTTATTGGGAACGAGTGATATGTGAAGCATTGCTGATAAGGTCATTGGATCCAAAGATTAACGTGCAGAGTGCTGTGACTACGAATGTTTTGAATGTTTTTAAATAGTTTACGTATGTTAAATCATGTTTGTTTTTTTAATATTATTAAAATAATTGAAAATTTTAAATTGCATTAATTTTTAAAAAATTAGAATATAAGTAAAAAATTTAAAATTTAAAATTAATTTAAAATATATTTTTAAAAATATTTATTTATTAAAAAATTAAATTAATAAAAAATAAATTGTTTAAATTAAATGTTAATTCATCATATTTTTAGTTGGTTTTGAGTACCTGAAGATGATAGCTGTGCTATCGAAATATATCGTAAGAAAGGTTTTTTATTGGCGTTATCGTTTAATTAAATCGTTGCCAAATTTATTTAATTATTTAATTATTATTATTATTATTATTATTATTTAGTTGATTTATTACCCAGAAAGTGTAATTGTTACATTTCTAATATTGAAACGATACAAATGACATCGATAATGTATTTATCGATGCAACGGCATTATATTCAGGAAGAATGACCCCATCCAAACCTGTTATGGATTTTAATTGGTTTCCAACAACACGAATAGAAGAAGTTCTAGAAAACCCTATTTGGTATATCCAGATGAAATAAAACATAAGACAAAATATTTCCCTAAAAAAAAGCACAACAAAATTAGTTTGTGATCAAAACAATAAAAAATATTATCTTGCCTTTTATTAAAACAATAAAAAATATTATCTTGCCTTTTATTAAAACAATAAAAAATATTATCTTGCCTTTTATTAAAACAATAAAAAATATTATCTTGCCTTTTATTAAAACATATATTGAAGAAAATATTAGGAAGAGGAAGATCTCAAAGGCCGAGTGGAATTTAATGGGAGACATGTTATTCAAAAATTTGAATAACTAAGTCTTTGGGAAAACAATGGTGAATGTAGATAAATTTGTCAATATGAAAAGGTTCGATAACCATTTAATCGCTCAAGAGGATAAAATAAGTTTCTGAAAATAATCCGAACCTTTCCTTCTGAATTTTTCTTTTGTTTTGATAATTCCTTCCTTTTTGTTAACTTAGAGATTTCTATTTTCTTATCTATTTTCAATTTTTCTTTCTGATATTTTTAATCTTCTATTTAATTTTTAATTTCGTAATTTTTCAAATTAATTAAATTTTTGTTTCATTAATAAAATAAACATAACAAGCACCATGTAAATTACGGAGAAAAATATTGGTAACTCGTAACGGTAACACATTACCTAACCTCCACCTTTAAAACCGTAGATTAATATTTAAAATAAAACCGTTTTTTGTTGCGTGTTTTTTATTGCCTCTTGGCACAACAGATGAGAAAAATCATAAAATTGAAAAATATTTTCTGTGTTTAGCCAACTGTGTCTCTATCCTTTATACATATTATTTCTTATTAAAAGGATATTAATACTTGTTCAAAGGCGTAGAGATTGAAGAAAAATCTTTCTGGAAAGTCTGTTATGATTTTGCTTTCTGACACCAACTTTTAGGTTCTTATGTAAAATAGAAGTTGTTGAACCCAAAAGTCTCTGTTAAAAATTCTGTTTCGTGACAGCTGGGGTGCTTGTTGTGTAAATGGTTTTGTTTACCAAAATATAATATATAAAACTAACAATAAATCTATTAACCAAAATATAAATTACCACTTAATTGTTCAAGAGAATAAAATAAGTTTCAGAAAATTATCCGAACATTTCCTTCTGAAGTTTTCTTTTGTTTTGATAATTCCTTCCTTTTTGTTAACTTGGAGATTTCTATTTTCTTATCTATTTTCAATTTTTCTTTCTGATATTTTTAATCTTCTATTTAAATTTTAATTCTGTAATATTTCAAATTAATAAAAGTTTTGTTTCACTAATAAAATAAATATAACATGCACCATATAAATTACGAACCAAAATATTGGTAACTCGTAACGGTTACACATCACAATTTATAAAGAAATTTTAAAATATATTTCAGTAACACAAATTTCATAAATTGGTTTGGACAATCACAATTCTTTTAGCATTCTGAGTATTTTCAATTTTCACATTTTGTAATTTCAACATATTTTCAACATATTTCTTTATAGCAAATTTCGGAAATGCATCGATAAAATTATGTTTTAAAACAAGTGCATAATTAACAAAGACTAATTAATACATTAAAAACGATATATTTTTTATTAGTTTTTTTAAAAATATAGTTACATTATGAAAATACTAGGGTTATGATGCTTCACAATATACAAAAACTAGACAATTATGTTAATTAGAAGTATACACGAGCTCATTAGATATATAAAATGACTTAACAGTATTAATAATAATATTAATTGATAATATCAATACACTTGTTATTATACTCTAACCCTTTATGAAATTATTATTTGGAAGCTGGTCGTTGTGGTTGGCTGTAATCTAGCTGATCAGAGGTCTCTGCAAATAATTATATTGTTAGTAATAAAATTTAATTAATTTAGTGCTAATCGGAGTAAGAGTTGATACTACAGAGCACATTAAAATTTTCGCAATGAAAAAGGTTCAAGATCAATCTGTGTTTTAGCAACCACTTAATCCTTGAATCCAAATTCATAAAAGCTAAATCTGCAAAACAAACGTCTTCATATTATAGTATCAGGTATGAAACTCACTGGAGCACGTAGACATCCATCGCAAACTAATTGCAAATGATTTACACAGCTATATAAGGATGAATCTAGAGAATTTAATGAGTATCAGAAATTACTATCAGAAAATCACATGGCTAAGGCTTATAATTGCATAATTGCTTCTTTAAGGGACTTTTACTACATATTCAGATCTCCAAAGGTAAATGTCACATTCTTTCCCATTTTCGTATTGTAATTTAAAAGTTTTCAAGTATACTTTTGTATCTTTAAACTTTTCTAAAATCCTCAAGTGACATTCAATAAATATTCAATGATTTTTGATAGCACTTTGTTTTTAATGATTTTTATTAAAATCCTAAACTTATCATTACTCTTATTGCAGTGGAAGATATTGTGGCACAAGTTCTCTACAATAAGGTTCGGATATTTTGCTGGATATTCACCATATCCTAATACCATGAAACGAAAGCCCGTCATATTAAAGCCACATGGGCCAAAAGGTGCAACAATTATATTTTTATGAGTAATGCAAATGATTCAACATTACCAGCTATAAGTTAGAAATTTGTCCACAAAGGCTTTCTGAAAAAAATATAATAATATCCTAGATTCAAATGTAACAGATGGACGAGAACATGTATGGCAAAAGTATAACAACTCATTACAATATATTTATAAAAACTATTTGAATAATTACGATTACTTTTTGAAAGCTGACGATGATACTTTTGTGATAGTGGAAAACCTTCGCAATTAATCCAAGTAAAGCATTTCATTTAATAATTAACTTTGAAATTATTCAAGGTTTTCGATATATAAATCATCTTTAAAGGAGTATATATGTTCAGTTATCTCATTGTAAAACAACTTAATTTTGAATTTGAGTAACTCATTAGTTTTTGTTAGAGCATTAAAATCTATTATAATGTCATCATTAAATATATTATGTAATTGATTAAATCCAACACGTCTTGGATCGATTTACGATTGAAATAAAAGTTTAAATGGTTTTTCTGAGCAAATAATGTATAAATATCTATCATCCCTATACACTAGGGCTTTTGACTTGTTTGGGAATGACATATCATATGAATTTTTTAGTATAAATACATTAATATATTCTGTTACTAGTTTTTTCGTATTATATTCAATAATTGATTTGCTATTGAATTGGAATAAATTGTATACAAAGGTCGAATCTAGTTAAGCTACTTCCCAATTACCAAATAAATATATTGGATTTTGAAGATAAATCGTGAATTTATTTGCTTTGTTCTCTGGATGGGTTATTGGACAACTATGGCTCGATAGAATAGTATAAAAAGTTAGTTTACTGGATCTTTTGCTGATATCCATGTTGGATATTAGCCGCTTTATATTGTGAATTTACAAAATAATGATTCATTTTATCCAGTACTTGTTTCACTTTACTGTTGTAAAATTCATTACCCAAATCAGTTTGCAAATTATCAGGGTGAACAATGTTTTTATAGCTTGAGCCATTTCATCAGCAGATTTAGTTTTGATTAGAATAGCCCGAAGCAAAACGGCTGAAAACATCAATACATGTTAAAAGATATTTTTATCCCTCATTGATTTTCGAATATGGTATCATTTCCACCAAATGCATTTGCTATCGATCGTTAATACCGAATGTCTTATATGCTCTTTTTGAAAATAGTTTCAACATTGGTTTGTTTAAACTATATTGACCCGATTACCACTTTTATGTCTCAATTTTCGAATTCGGAACTCTTCTTTCGGTTTTCTACTCCACCGAAACCGGCGTCGTCCTTTGGATTTGTCCATAGCTTCTCCGTTACAGCAAAATGACTTGAAAATTAAGAATAGGCAATGATTGGCCCATCGTTTATTGTCCGACTACTTCACCAAGTACTGATAAAGCTAATAGTATAAAAGAACCAATAAATTTCCATTGTTGTATATAATTTAGTTTTCTCATCATTTTCGATTTTTACTGATTACGAACGATAACAGTCGTTTCTTATGGTTTTTCAGCACAAGTTATTTAGATTTACTGATTTTAATTTTCTCTTTGACAACTTTAACCAAAATATCTAGTAAATCATCATAACAAAATTTGGGAATGATTGTAAAATATTCATTTTTTTAGCACTTAGTATCTTTAAGAAAGCAGTTTAAATAGAAAACTTCGATGACTTTTGACAGTTTTAAATGTTTTAACATGTTTTTTTAACAGGTTTTGCATTTAAATTATGTGAAATGAGATTTTAGGTTGGACAATTTTCTGTTACAAGCTTTGTCGTAGGAGTAGAAACTCGTTTTTGGAACAATTGAACTTTTGTTTTCTTAATTTAGTTTTTTCAATTTAGGTTTTGACATTTTTAATTTTTTAACATTCGTCTTTTAGAAACATGGTTAATGAGATATGTAATCCTTACGAGTTACCAATATTTTTGTCTGTTATTTATGTGGTGCTTGTTATGTTTATTTTATTAATAAAACAAAACTTTTATTAATTTGAAAAATTATGAAATTAAAAATTAATTAGAAGATTAGAAATATCAGTAAGATAAATTGAAAATAGATAAGAAAATAGAAATCTCCAAGTTAACAAAAAGGAAGGAATTATCAAACCAAAATAAAGCTTCAATAGAAAACGTTCGGATTATTTTCAGAATCTTATATTATTCTCAATGATTAGGTGGTTACTTTATGAAAAATGTACTAATCAAATATATTTTAAAATATCTTTATAAATATCATTAAGAAAAATTGAAAATAGATAAGAAAATAGAAATCTCCAAGTTAACCAAAAGAAAGGAATTATCAAAACAAAACGTTCGGACAATTTTCAGAAACTTATTTTATTCTCTTGAACAATTAAGTGGTTACTTTATAGTTTGGTTAATAGATTTATTGTTAGTTTTATATATTATATTTTGGAAAACAAAAGCATTTGGTATCCCAAAACATAATTTTTAACTTGGCTCAACAAACTCTATTTTACATAAAAACGTACAAGTTAATAATTATAGATTTCAGATTTTTTTATAAACCATGATCCCTTATTTTAACATTATCTATTCTAACCCGAAATTCATCAGCACATTGTTGAGTGAAATCAAGAAAAATAAATCCACGTGGGTTTTTATTTGCATACCTTTTAGAATTTCGATCGCAACTGGAATTGACCTAGAGCAAAAAAATTTGGAAAGTTTTTATAATATGCCCTTTAAACACATGTACGTACAAAGAGAATAAAAGTAGAGAATATATGATTATAAACACAGTTGTAATAAAAACGCAAGTTTAATAAAGAATTGTGCAATATAAATACAAATATAACTAAAAAAATTAATAGGTGCCAGTGCCGGTTTTTGTAAATAATAATAACTTAAACAATATTAAAATTAAAAATAATAATAATTTTTATTATAATATTAATAATAATAATACTAATAATGTTATTATTAATTATAGTATAGAAATTTTTTTGAAAAGTTCTTTGTTGAACGGACTAAGAAAAATTTCGAAAAATTCAAAATGGCGAAAGCTAAGTGGGTCTCTGATTTAAAAAAAGGTTTGAAAAAAGTATGAGTCATAAAATGTTTTTGCTAAAGTCTTTTTTTGACTTTGAAATTTTTAAAATGACTCATCTGTATGACTTATTTCTTTGTTTGATGACTCATCGTGAGCTCACTTCTACCTACTTGGCTTTTAAAGCGATTATACAAAATCTTTTATTTATTATTAATCTGTTGATTTCTCAAAGACTTCTTGTTCAATATTCCTTTTTATACATAAACAGCTCAACTATTTGAATTTATAAAGAGGTTCGAAATACTGTAAAGATTATTAAATCTGTCTTAAATTCTAAAGTTAATTTCTAAAGTGTTTAGTTGAAAGGATAACCTTTAGGTTCTAACCTATCATAAATATTATGAAAGCCTTTGCAAAATTCTTTGCACTACTTAGCACCATCCGAGAGTTTTCAATGGGCACTTATGAACATTGAGACAGATAAGTAAATAAAACTGAATCTGTAATATTTAGCGATTCGTCGAACAAGGATATATGGATGGAGGAGGAGGATATTTGTTATCTCGTAAAGCTTTGCAAGATATCGTTGAACAAGGTTTAAACAAAACCATAAAACTTCCAGGAAATGAAAAAGGAGATGTCTATATAAGTAATTATAATTTAATATTTATTTATAAAATAGAGACATTTAAAATAACCTTCAGAGTAATTAAAGTTTTCTTCTGATTCCTAAGTTGAACTATATATTCTCGAGTAATACATAGTAATTATTTACACGAATCCACATGTGAATGGTGGTTATGGAATGAAAGCCTTATAATTATGTGTTTATAAATTTTTTAACACACATTTTTAACTATCATTAACAAAATTGAAAATTATTCACGATAAATAACTTTATACTTTAATATTTTTCAATGACACAAATAATTTGTTATTGTTTGACTATGATGAATCAGATGATTTTATTGATATTCAATCAGTAATTTCTGATTTCTTAATTATTTATTCCTATTCAAAATTTATTTCAAAATAAAAATTTATATCATCAGTACATTAACAAAAAAATCCACAAGTCAAAATTCTAGTTTCTACAGTAACAAAACAAACACCAGGAATCTGCGTTTAGTTATCACAACAAAGGATTTTATAATTCTAGTACATTTGATTATACAAAATGAGAATTTATAATGAACTATTTGAAAAACCTAACATTCAATATAATTCATAACATTCATTAATGGCTTACACCAGAGCTTCTTAGACTTTTGTAATTCACGACCCCATTTATGATTGCGAGTTTCTTGACGACCCCATACAAATATAAAAGAAAAATAAATTTATATTTTTTTAAAATTCCAATAACATCTTCTAATTCTAATTCATAGTAAATGTTATTCAAGTTATTACAATACTCTTAATAGAAATGCAGGTACAAACAATCTTTCCGAACTAGAAGATTTTATGATATATTTATCTACGATAATTGTTATTTTATCTTTATAACAATAATTTTACAAGTTAAAAAACATTTTCTGTTAAATTGTATTTTTATCTCTCGGACCCCAAATGGGGTCGCGACCCATGGTTTAAGAAGCCCTGGCTTACACTAAAAGTGAGTAGAAAAATTCAGTGTGAGTAACCAAATGATTTTCAATTCTAAATGTAAAATTAAAATTTTTTGATGTTTTGTCAGAATGTAAATTAATAAACAATAATTATTTTTATTAGTATAAAAAGATAATTTTTTGGTAGCACCATACATAATATGATAATTCCTTGCTGCTAAATGAATAGAAAAATTTCCGATTAGCAATTAATCCTGGTTATTATTATTTACTTGAGGGAGGCGCGCACGTAATAAATCTGATAGAAATATTTTCTGAAACTCATTATTTTTTTTATCAATAAGCATGGCGCATGAATGTGATGCTTATTATAAATCATTGCAAACAAACTTATTTTATCAGAGGGTCCCTAATTATCCTTTAGTAATATATGCATGAATGGACAGTTTTATGCTAATGTCATAAATTGAAATGGAAATAAAATGAATATTACAATTTGTTGACATATTGTTTCTGCTGCTGAATAATCATTTCGGTAATTCAAGGCCTTCCTTGTTCTGAAGGTTCCTCTTAAAGGAAATAATAAGGCAAATGGAAAATGCCATATTATTCTGCACGATATTATTTCCAAGTATTTATTGCATATTTTTCCCTAAAAACACTTAGAAATGAATTAATTCTAATCTTGTATAATTATAATGAGAGTGATTTATTTTTATTAATTTTTCCTTAAATTAAAAAATTTATTTTATTAACGAGCATGCTTAGAAGTTTCTAGAGTCAAAGAATTTGACAGCTTAGATGAAGAAAATAGAGAAAGATTTCATCCATTTCCTCCAGCTGATATGATTGTAGAAGGTCGCATAAAAAATATGACATGGATGTATTATGTTAATCATCATAAACTACGTTTCGTAAGTTTTAGTTTAATTTACGGTCATAAATTATCAGTATTCTAAATTTATTTCACTAGTAGGATGTGAGCTCGTCAGAGACACACTTATTACACCATACACACCGATTACCTAATTCACACTTATTATGTTACGCAGTTGTGGACCAACACACTTCTAGAACATTCCACACACACTTACCTTCTAGAACCTTTCACACACCTACCACATTCCACACACCTCCATTCTGGAACCTACCGATCTTAAACCGTTCACACACACACACCAACCAACAATCACCGATCCATACCGATCCACACCCATCAGCACAGATCCACACCGATCTACACCGATCCAAACGTAGACTTAACAAAATCACCCACTAGTACTATTTAAAATTTTATTAAATATAATAATTCTGATTTACATTAGAAAGAGTATGCTTTACAGGAACCATGCAGTTCATACTGCAATTACAAGGAAGAAGGAAGAAATCAAATGAAATATCATTAGTATTTGTTCTATCAATCTTCGATGAAATTGAAGATTTCTGAAATTTATTTTGCGATGACTGGTTTTTATTTGTAAGTTCGTCGGATTCGTCTTTCCGGCTTTGCAAGAATTAACTTGCAGAAATTGGCGATTGCTCAGAATAAAATAGATTTCGATTCCTGTCTTATTGTTCCCCCGAGTCGCTTGATCTAAGTGCAATGTGTTTCGATCTATATATTATAAAAATGACTTTTACAAAGTGTAAAAGTCAGTTGAACCATATTTACAATAAAATAAAATATACAACATTGAAAGGTAGGAAAAACATTTAGGTATATACATCAAATAACAAATAATTATCCTATTTCTAATGGCAATGTCAAATTAGATGTTGAATTTTATTTTATTTTATTTACAATAGTGATTATTTTGATTAATTGAAGAAGTCTGGTAGAATGCCACGTACATGGTAATACAATATTTTTGCAGATTGCAGTATATTGCTCATTGCGCATTTTTTAAGCAGACCTTCTGTTTGTAGTGGATCAATACCAAGTTTGCAAATCACCTTATAACTTGAAGGAAGGATTGATCTTAACGCTCCAATAATACAAGGTCGAATTTTAACTTGACGATTTTTCGCCATTTTAAGGGTTTTTTATTGTTTTTTTAAATTTTAAAATATTTTTTATAATATTTTTATTTACTTTTTTTCTCTATTTTTTGATATATTAGTTTTATGTTATCGAATCTATTTTTATTATTACTTTTTATTCAATATTCTTTTTAACCCTTAAAAGTTTGTTTCTTGGTCGCCGCTTCTGCCTGTGTTTTTTCTAAACCTTATTTTGCAAAGTTTTAGCAGTTTTATTTATTTAATTTGTGTTTCTTTTTGCGTCTGCGAGCTTTTATCAACTTTATTAATATTTATTTTAATTAATTTTGTTATATTTTTAATTTGTTTATTTTTTATTTTTTTATTTTATTTTTAGTTTCTTCTTGCAGTGCATGTTGTGTGCAGTGGCCATTTTCCTCATTTCTATTTTTTGTTTTAACTAACATTAAAATTATTTTAATTTTGGCTTTAAGTCCAACACAATAATAACGAATCACGGTGCAGTGCTTAAGGTTGCTGGATTCCATGTGAATGTATTGCCTCGGGAATATCGATCGTGTTCTTTATTCTCTGGAAGTAATTAACAGTAATTAGTTTCTTACTATTCAATCAGTAGATAGATATGTCACCGCTGGACCACATACCCCCTCCCCCACCCCCCCCCGGGGAAAAAATTTTTTCGCGCTAAGTCCAAAAGTACAAATTTTTTAAAAGTACAAAAAATTTTTAAACAAAGACAATGACTCATTCAAGGTCATTGAAACAAAGACCATGACTCATCAACATTTTTAAACAAAGACCATGACTCATTCAAGGTCATTGGATGACTCATCATATCTTTTCAAGGTCATTGAAACAAAGACCATGACTCATACATTTTTTTTCGAAATTTTTTCTATGTTGAAAAGTACATATATTTTCAAGGTCATTCAAAAATTTTTTCAAAAATTTTTCTATGTTGAAAAGTACAAATTTTTTCAAGGTCATTTAAAAGTAGGTCAAGGTCATTCAAATTTTTTTTTTTTTTTCAAAATTTTTTCTATGTTTAAAAGTACACGATTTCCTATGTCACCGCTAGACCAAAAAAGATAGAATATTTTTCGAAATTTTTTCAAAATTTTTTCTATGTTGAAAAGTACAAATTTTTTCAAGGTCATTTAAAAGTAGGTCAAGGTCATTCAAATTTTTTTTTTTTTTTCAAAATTTTTTCTATGTTTAAAAGTACACGATTTCCTATGTCACCGCTAGACCAAAAAAGATAGAATATTTTTCGAAATTTTTTCAAAATTTTTTCTATGTTTAAAAGTACATATATTTTTTCAAGGTCACGGAATTTTTAAACATTTTTAAATTATAATATATCTACTTACTTTTATAAGTAGTATATATTTTGTAAATTTAATTTTATTATTATTTTATAAAATATTATTATTTTTTAAAAATATTATTATTTTTATTATTGTACTACTTACTTTTATAAGTAGTATATATTTATATATTTTAATTATTATTTTTATTATTTTTATTATTATTATTATTACTATTATTATTATTATTACTATTATTACTATTATTATTATTATTATTAATATTATTAATATAATTAATAAAAACTATATACAAATAAAACACATTATTATTTTTATTACTATTATTACTCTTATTAATAAAAAACAAATAAAACACATTATTATTAATATTATTATTATTAATATTATTACTATTATTAATAAAAACAAATAAAACAAATTATTACCAAAATAAAACTAACAACAAAATAAAACTATTATTACCAACACTAACAAAACACATTATTACTAAATTAATACTAATAAAATTATTATTAACAATAAAAACAAATAAAACAAATAAAACATATTATTATCAACAAACAAAGACCAAATTGTTAATATTATTATCAATAAATCAAGTTTTCTCGATGCATTTTTCTCTCTCGATTTTTTCATAAAATAAAAATTATTAATTATAAAATAAATAAAAATTCTAAATAAATTAACATCTTGTTTTTCTAGACCCAATTTTCATAAAAAACTCTAAATAAATTATTATCAACACGAATTAATAACTAATAAATCGTAAAATACATTTTATTTGAAAAAATTAATCAGATAAAAGTATATCATCGATGTCTCTACTGAAATATGAGCAGGAGCTGACATAGCTTGGACTGTGAGTTCCTTGATAGCTTGGAGATACTTGATCAATGACATCAAATCCTAAATAGTGCCCAAATGCGAGACTGGTATTTTTCCCCACCCAATTACGCTTATCGTCGTTATTGGTAAGCGCAATTTTATTATTTTTAAAAGTGAATAATTGGTGGTTCCGCGTCCCTATCCTAGTTTGAGGCACCGTAAATATAGTGTCATTTTCAAAACAGTCTAAATATGACTGGTGATCAATCTCTGTCCCCAACAACTTCACCCCCTTAGCTCTCATCGAATCTTTTGTACCTAAAAGACTATAGCACTTGGGTCTTAAGAAAACCCACTCCTTATACCCGAGACCTTTACTTTCATCTTTAAATTTTCCGATAACGGAATCTAATTTCCTCGAGTATAAGGGATGTGCTGGGTCGTAATTCGATGTATCTAGAAGGCTGTCTCTTATCATTGCCGGCAAAAGAGTGTCAAGCTTACAGTGCTTAACCTCAAGGAAAAACGAATCCGTGTCGCCGGCAACGATATTTATTCCACAATTAAATTCATCGCGATATTTCGCTAGCTCTTTGTATTGTAATTCGACATTCTAAGTTTAGACAGGTCTAGAACTGTTTGTCCGATATAACTAGGCCTGTCTAAACATATCGAATCCTTATTCAGATGAGTAGCAATCAGATTATCATCAATTATGATAGATTTTCTGAAAGTCGGTTTTGAGGCATATACAATCATCTTTTCATCAGAATTGCATAGCCTCAAATTCATCCGTTTTTTAAGGTTTTCGACTGACTTTCCGTACAAACTATTATTATAAAGTTTAAACAAGTCCCTATATAGCTCGCTAGTACTTTGAGCTCTTAATTTTGTGTTTTTGTCTATGTATGCATGAAATATAGGTGCTTGCTTGAATTTAATTGCGCGATGAACTTTAACAACATTCACACCGAGAGAAAGATAAAGCCTGAGAAGTCGCCAATGAAGAACATGGTTCTTTTTTGGCCAATGCGTGAGCATCAACTTCTCAACTTTAGAACTCGGTGGACACATCTTTTTCGGTGACATCATACCAATTAAATGTACCTTAATAATAAATAAATAAAGGAAATAATAAAATAAAAAATTTACCGTTTCCCTCCGCTAATAATTGTTTAAGAATACTTGTTTTCTCCATTTTGAATATTTTGTTAATTTGAAATTTTTGAATTAATTGTGACAACTTTGGATATTGTCAATGTTTATAAAGGGAATCAAATTTTCAGGATTTAGCCAATCACATTTAAGCAATACACACATATAGGTGAGAGATTTTTATGCATGCAGCCTATAGTGTGTAGGTATGTTTTCTTTGTAAAACACATGCAGTCTACACTGTGACTGCATGCGTTCTTTGTAAATCACATACATACATTGAGTTTGTATGTGTTTTCTTTATTCAATTTTGTGTATGCATGCACTTATCATGTGATGATCACGCACTTATAATGCACTGTCTTTTTGATCACGCACTTATCATGCATAGTCTTTGTGACCATTAATTAATTAATAATAATAATATTTATAATAATAATAATAAATAATAATAAAAATAATAATAAATAATAATAAAAATAATAATAAAAATAATAATATTTATAAAAATAATAATAATATTAATAATAATAATAGTAATAAAAATAATAATAAATAAAAATAGTTAAAACATAACAATAAACATTAATACATTTATTAATCATCAAATCTCTTGGATAATAACCAAGCTAAACAATGTTGACCACATGTTAATGTCCATGGTTTTTGATATATAGTTTTATTATAGACAATAGGTTTACCCATTGTTTGAAGTTTCGAAACCATTAAAGCCGGATAATAGTAACCCATAGGATCAAATACTAATATCTTGCTAGGTTTCATATATATTGCTAACCAATGTTCTCCACCGAGATGAGACGATTGAGTATTGACGATTATGGCTTGATTATTACGTAAATATGGAATTTTATCAAGAGGAAAACCCCTAAAAATTCATGTCCTAGTATTTGTTTTCCAATTCGATAGACCTGAACAGAACTACATCAATAATATTAATAATACATTTAAAAACTTACTCCATGACAAATTATCATAAATTATCTATACATTTATACCATTCAAACCAATACTGTTCTGTTTGCAGTTATTTGAACCTCGTTTTCAAATACGCCATATATTACAACATGTACCGGTTCAGTTGTAGCTTTAGAAAACTTTATATCTAATCGTAAATTTCCATTTTGAGGTAATTGACTCTGATTTAAATCAAAATCGGGGGCCAAAACAAATGTAAAAAATGGATATTTGCTTTTAAAATCTTCAAGAGTTATACCACAATTAAGGTTTTTATCCAAATAACCCATATTTCTCACTATACTCTGCATATATGTAGCACAATAATTATCATTTTCGAAATCTTGAGTATATGTTTCTCTATAATCACTATTTTTCGATAAAGTTAGCGATGTTACACCAAAGTTTTTGAAAATTGAGCACGATGTTAAGTATGATCCATTATATTGAGATTCACTTTGAAATGTTACCAATATAAAGTTGGGCATTCTTCTATCTCCAAATATTTGTTCCTTATAGAAAGAAGCTGAACTTTAGCAATAGCAAATTGAACAATTTCCTTTGTTTTCAATGGATATATTGCATGCTTAGAATTAAGCCCCAATTGATGACCGGCTAATACAGAGGGCTCAACCCGAACTCTTCTTACCAATAATTTAGCATCAACTAATTGAAGAATTGGAGCTGTGGTGGCACTTGTTAGTGATAATGCCGAATCAGATCTTTTCAATCTAATGTGCACATTAACACCTGGGAGTAAATATTTCGGTTGATCCATAAAATCGAGTTGTAATGATGAGCACATGGTAAATAATTTCGAACCTTTAATCCACTTTTTCCTATCGTCATCACTACCATAACCCATAGGAGTTAAACATGTATTTTTAGTATCGCTATTGTAATTGATAATAGTTTCTATTAGAGCTTTGTGAATATATGTACTGTTACCACCCTCAATCTTGATATTATTAAATCCGAGAACTGCATCTTTAAAAAGCGTATGAAACAAGAAATTGTTTGGTATAACATCACTAGGTTCACCCAACGGTTTTCTATCTTTATCTACAACTTTGACCTGAACAGTTAACAATGTATCGTTCAAATCTAGATATTCAGTTTGGGAACCATTAATATAAAATTCAATATCAGTTCTACTATCCATAATAGAATTCATCGGGAATACATCTTCAAAGGCCCCCATTTCAATTACCGCCTGGGAGATGGTCTATCAAATAAGCACAATTCAGATTTACCATAAATCATTTTTGAAATATAGTTCCATGGCCTTTCATTCGTTTGTTTATATGTTTATGATGTCTTTTACGTTTTTGAGCCGGTGCTTCCTGTTTTTGAAACATACCGGCAACACTAGGTAGAACTTTCCCTAACTCGGATAATGCATTTGATTTCAGAGATGGTAATATTTTCTGCTCATTCATTATCACATCTTTAGCAGTTTTCATGCCAAAACTACCAAGGCGTTTAAGAATAGGAAGTGCAAATCTACCAATTGTTCTCAACCAACCTGATCCATACTGTTTACCAATAAAATATGGTAATTCGCCACCACTTTGGCTACCACTATACATACTAATAATATCGTTATTGGCCATCTAATTTACGAAAATGTAATGTCAAATGAGTTTTTGTATCTTTACTAAATTCAATAAATTTACCGCTATCATCACGAATATTTATTTCTATATTGTTTATACATGATGTTGATACGGTAAGTACATGGGATTATCGATATTTATATTGACAACTTCATCCTGGTCATGTTTATCAACCCAAACAGATTTCAATAGAGGAACCAAAGAATCACCAACAACTATAGGATCGATGATGTTAGTATATATGAACATTTGCCTATGGAGTTTTATTATTTTTGGTTTGCGTACACCAAAAGCACTTGCCCTATATGTTTGCTTATCTAATCCCAATGTATTAGCCAAATTCTTATCAAATGTAACTTCACAAATGTTATTATTCAGACTGAATTTACATATTCCATCTTTAAGAAATTCAATAGTTTTAAATATGTGTAAACAATTTAACGAAATATATTTATGTAATTCTTCAAGGGTTTCAATATATAATTCATTAGTAAATGTAAATGTATCTTCCACCTCATTAATATATGATACAGATATTTTGATGTTTTCGATCGTTACACTTTTCTCATCAAATGTTTTGAAACGTATTTGGTATTCAGTACCAGGAACAACGATGTTAAGCTTATCACTACCCATTCGCTTGGCATCCTCAATACTTTCAAACTTTATTGTAAATGGGCTAAAATCACAACTAACATTCAATCCATCTTTGAAAAACATGCCACTATTTTCATCTAAAATCTGATTCGGAATATGACAATATCGTTCAAAATTATTGATTGTGAAAATACCACTACATGTTTTGGGAACACGTTTCTTGTAACCGATTTTACAATGACTATAAAATGGAAATGTATTGTACACAAATGTAAAGTCTTGCAAAGCAACTTCCCAATTTCCATGTAAATACATAGGATTTTGAAGATAAACCATAAATTTACTCGCTTGATTTTCCGGATGGATTAGTGGGCAACTATTGCTAGGTAAAATTGTATAGAAACTCATTTTACTAGGTCTTTTGATGAGATCCACGAGGGTTTTTGATATCCATGCCATTTGACATAGTATTGTTTATCCTTACCCACCATTTTAGTTTCAATATTTTCTGAATTCTGAACACTGTAGGTTTGGAAATAACTTGTAATTCCTGTTCATAGAATTTCCCTTGTATTAAATTGTTATCACTATCTTTAATAACATACATTACAGGACTCTGTTTAGTATTAATTTTAGTAATTTGAAATACCTCATCACTCCAATTACTATCGAAATTTTTGATGAAAGGTGAAGCAGATATTTTACTAATTCTAACGTGATCACCAACTTTATATTTTGGTTTTGTAATAGCAATTGCTTTAGACTGCACTCGTGTTTTTGAGCTGATATCTACGGGTCTCAAACCATTCAGACCTCGATGTGATGAATTATTATAACTAACAAGTATTTTCGGTAATACATTTATCCATATTTTATTACCTTGATGCACGAAATATTTCTTCAATCTATCCCTCAATGTCCGGTTAAATCTTTCAACATGTGCGGCTTTGTATTGAGAATGTACAGAATAATGATTTATTTTGAGCCGATCCAGGATTTGCTTAACTTTACTATTGTAAAACTCCTTGCCTATAATAATAATAATAATAATAATAATAATAATAATAATAATAATAATAATAATAATAATAATAATAATAATACCTAAATCGGTTTGCAAATTGTCTGGATGTCCATTTTTAAACATTGAGTTAATTGCTTTAGATATTTCCTCTGCAGATTTTGTCTTTGTTGGTAGACCGCGGGCAAAACGACTGAAAACATCGATACACGTTAAAATATATTTATAACCCTTGTTAATTTTCGAATACGGTATCATCTCCATCAAATCCATTTGCCATAAATCATTAATACCGAATGTCTTATAAGCTCTCGTTGGAAATCTTTTCCGCATCGGTTTGTTTAAACTGTACGCAAGCTGATCTGACAACCACTTTTGCGTTTCCTTTTTCGAATTTGGACTCTTTTCTTTAACTTTGCCACTCCACCGAAACCTGCCTCGTCTTCTGGGTTCGTCCAAATCTTCTCCATTACAACAAGATGATTTAAATTTTAATTTAACATTAGGTAATGATTGACCCATCGTTTATTGTGATAATAATGATAATGCTAATGGTAACATTGCTCCGATAAAACCACCTTGTTGTTTATATATGATTTTTCTCATTTGCTTACGATTTTTATTATTTACTAGCGATAACAAAGGCTTGCGATGTTTATTCAATACTAGTTTTTTAGAATTACTGATTTTAATTTTACCTCTGACTACTTTTAATAGAATTTTGAGTAAATCATCGACAACAAAAGTTGGAAATGATTGTAAAATAGACATTCTTTTCATACTCGAAGCCTTTAACAATGCATTAAAATATGGGAAACTCCTATGATTTTTAACAATTTTAACTTTTTTCTTACTCTTTTTAATAAAGTTTTTCGAAATTAGATTCATTGCAGGGTAATTCTCGGTTATTAGCTTTTTAGATGGTGTATAACTAGTTTTTGGTGGAACTTTATTTATAGTCTTTTTAATACTTTGTCTAAGTTTTCGGATATTTTTAAGCCTGGATTTCATAAACATTTTTACATGTTAAAGTTTTCAACTTTGTTTATATACCATGGCACCTTCTTTATTGAAAATATCTGTTTTTACCCGTAAATCATCGTTACATTGTTGTGTGAAATCAAGGAATATATATCCATGTGGTGATTTTGTAGCATCTTGAAATGCACTGATGAGAAAATTACGATTATTAGGGTATGCTTGTCGAGCAAGAAAATCAATAACTGTTGCATCTCTAGGATTCTTGAAAATAACTAAATATTGAACATTTAAATTCCTTGTTCGATGTGCGCCACCCTGATGAAATAGATTTTGAGTAATAAAGATCACAGTAACACCAACATGTCTACTGATTTTTGTGAATAAATTATTAAAATCCTTTTCTTTATTAGCTTCCTGATACAAATCATCAATAATGATGACATCACCTTTCCGTAAACGACTTGACCAGTTTTTATCGAAACCCTTTACTATTTTCATGTTTTTCAATTTACAGAAATTATCCTGAGTTAATCCATGTTCTTCATCTGCACCCCTATGCCAATAAATCTTGTTGAATTTGGTTTGAAATAAATTAGATTTCAGTAATTTACACACAAACATAGTTTTACCACTACCACTTGGGCCGACGATTTGATATACAGCATCATTTCTTAAGTCCATTATTAATTTGTATAATTATAGGTTTTTGTTTATATTATTTATTTACTGAAATAGGTTTCAAAGAACAGGAAAACTGGTATTTAACAATAACAATCCAAGGATATAAAGCTGATCAAAATGATGTGCTTTCTCCAATCTGGAAAATTGTTACTGCTAGACTTTCACAGTTATTTTAGTGTTTAGTGTTTAATAAATGTATTAATGTTTCTTTGTTATTCTATAAACAAAATTATAAGTAGTTTTAAAATACTGTTAAAATGATGTCTGAAAAAGGTAAAATATAAAATATAAAATAATTAATTAATTTAGGTTTAGAATATTTAATAAACTTTTTGTTTGATAAACTTGAAGAAATAACCGGTGTAAAAATTAGAGATATGTTGACTCTAGTTGAAGCATTGAGTAAAGAATCGGATTGCGAATCTGAATGTCAGAGTGATGAAATTGTTAATGATGGAGATACTGAAATTATTAATGATGGAGATACTGAAATTATTAATGATTCTGAAGAAATTATTGAGGATACTGAAGATACTGAAGAAAATATTAATGATGTTGAAGAAGCTACCGAAAAAGATGAGCCTACCGAATTTAAGAATTGTATTGATCATGTTATAGAAAATATTATGATAGAATCTTGTGGTGATGAACAATGTACATGTAATAATCAATAAATCTTTAAAATATAGTTTTTTATTAATAATAATAACAAAGAATATTTATTAAAATCTACGATAAACTTTGTTACATAAATATAAAACAGATACTCCAGTGAATAGTTTTAATAAAAATTTGCAATTCTCGATATAAATATCAGAGCGTTTGGCTTCTGCGGCAACTTGAATAATCGTTGTCCATCCACCGTTTGTTTCTACCCACGGATCAATTTTTGTTTCTATCACCTAAATAATAATAAATTAATAACAATATAAAGTAATATACCTCTATAGACCATTGGAAATATTTTCATAGTCGGATCCAGATTTTAATATCATGTGTTTCATGTACATTAATCCTACTATTATTCGCATCCATTTATTATTTTCATCAAACATGTAACTAAATATTGATTGGAATGCCTTCTTTCTCTCCAATGGTGGCAAATTGAGAATTTTTTCATAATCGAATGGGATGTCTTCAACAATTTTCTCGGTACGGTTTACCATAAATTTCATGTTTTTAATGATTTCATCTTCTTCTCTATTATTAGAGACCAGCTCATTCAACAAAGTTATAAAAAATTTAGTTTCTGGCATTTTATAAAATACATGAAAGTGTAAGCTTATTTATACTATATTCGACCAATCAGAATCATGTAATACTAAGAAAATATGTAAAAATATATATTGGAAATGGCAATGATGATTTGTTGGCACTGTTGACTTCTTTCAAGTTGTTGCCACCACTGTTAACCGGTTGTTGTTGTTGTAATTTCATTATACGATTGAACTGATCAGTTGTTTTATTAGAATAAAATTTTATACTATATTGAACTTGATTCATCATTTTCTCATTAAGTTTACGATTTTCTTTCAATTCTAATACTGATTTTCTTAATTCATTTTTGATAGTACCAATGGTCTTATTTAGATATATAATATCATCATATAATTCGTTTTTAGCTCTTTTTAAAGTCTCATATGTATGTTCAAATCGGAATTCTAAATTACTCATTCTTTCAGATAATCTTTTGACTGGAGTTTTCAAATATCTAGGCCTATCTATCATATACAAAATATCCATCAATACTGCTGTATCAGGACATACACATCTTGTTGAATTTTTACCTTGAACGGTTACAACAATTGAGTTGGCCATATTAAAAACTAATAATATTATTAAAATTTTTTTAATCATTTTCAAAACATTATAAATTAATATTTATTGTTTATAGCTAAAGATGTGTGTGTGTGTGTCTAAATTAGTATAAAAGTAATTGTTATTTCATTTTTTATCATTAAAATGGTTGTACCGAGCGCAGTTCAAGCTATGAATGAAATTAAACATTACGGTAATTTATTATTAATATTATTATTATTATTACTTGCTTTTAGATGATTATTTTAAAGTTATTAAAGAACGTCTGGAATTCTATTATCCAGAAATACATGGAATCATGGATAAGCCGGCATCAATAATTCCAGACTTGATATTCAATCATACATCAATATGGATATTTACTGTAATAGATGAGTTCCTATGGGATATCGAACAAAACAATTTGTCAAAAGATATGGAACCGAATACCCTTGTGGTGATGGATGTCATTGCTGCGCCGCCCGATATCGGAAGTATGTGGAATGGGCTTTGAATAAAGCTCTTAGACAATACTACTATAGTAGAATTGTCTCTTTATAATAAATTTGTTGTATATGTCTCGGTTTTCAATATATAATAATAATATTTATAAACATAATAATAAAAATAATAATATTTTATAAAATAATAATAAAATTAAATTTACAAAATATATACTACTTATAAAAGTAAGTAGATATATTATAATTAAAAAATGATTAAAAAATCCGTGACCTTGAAAAAATATTTGTACTTTTCAACATAGAAAAAATTTTGAATGACCTTGAAAAAAAAAAATTTGTACTTTTCAACATAGAAAAATTTTTTTAAAAATTTCGAAAAATATTCTATCTTTTTTGGTCTAGCGGTGACATAGGAAATCGTGTACTTTTAAACAGAAAAATTTTTGAAAAAATTTTTGAATGACCTTGAAAATATATGTACTTTTCAACATAGAAAAAAATTTGAAAAAAAAAAAATATGAATGACCTTGACCTACTTTTAAATGACCTTGAAAAAATTTGTACTTTTCAACATAGAAAAATTTTTGAAAAAATTTCGAAAAATATTCTATCTTTTTTGGTCCAGCGGTGACATAGGAAATCGTGTACTTTTAAACATAGAAAAAATTTTGAAAAAAAAAAAAAAAATTTGAATGACCTTGAACTTCTTTTAAATGACCTTGCAAAAATTTGTACTTTTCAACATAGAAAAAATTTTGAAAAAATTTCGAAAAATATTCTATCTTTTTTGGTCTAGCGGTGACATAGGAAATCGTGTACTTTTAAACATAGAAAAAATTTTGAAAAAATTTTTGAATGACCTTGAAAAAATTTGTACTTTTCAACATAGAAAAATTTTTGAAAAAATTTCGAAAAATATTCTATCTTTTTTGGTCCAGCGGTGACATAGGAAATCGTGTACTTTTAAACATAGAAAAAATTTTGAAAAAAAATTTGTATGAGTCATGGTCTTTGTTTCAATGACCTTGAAAAAATATGATGAGTCATCCAATGACCTTGAATGAGTCATGGTCTTTGTTTAAAAATTTTTGATGAGTCATGGTCTTTGTTTCAATGACCTTGAATGAGTCATGGTCTTTGTTTAAAAATTTTCCCCGGGGGGGTGGGGGAGGGGGTATGTGGTCCAGCGGTGACATGGTCTAGCGGTGACATATCTATCTACTTCAATCTCTCAAGCAGTTACATATTCAAATTCGTATGGAGTATTTTTGTTGGGGTTAGCAATAAAGATTTTTTGAATTTAATGGTTGGTTTCGATTCTACCTTCAATGGTTCTTTTACATAAAACTAATTTTATTATCCTCATTGCTCTCCATCCTTAATTCAAAAGGATCATGTAGATTATTCGATCAAATTGTTGGAAGAAGTCGAAAATATTCTTGATTGGATACATTCTCTGAAACCCCTTGGCATATAAGGATTTTTGTCTGACATATGAAGGATTTTTCTCATCCATGGTTTTAGTATCAGACATCCAGCCAGATATTTCTCCATATCATGATTTATAATCCACATCCGTCATAATGAATTGTAATAACGAACTTATTGTCCCATAGTTTCGAATACATTTATCCTGCGATGACCCGATCACAATCGGGATTTGTGTGAATAGGTGTAAGAACCGTTTATGCTCGAGAGTTATATCGTCTGTGAGATCAACACCTTCAATTTCAATATCGAACTCCAACCAAGAATTAAAAATGTCCAAGGAATTGGAGAATTGTTGGATTTGAAAAACCAAATTCCCAGATCTATTAACAGCATTCACCGTTGCAGTTGTTAATTATTATTCTTCTGTATGTACATATATATCTCAAGATTTACAATAAGTTTGATTGGCTTTCATTGATTTTTATATAAAAATTTCTCCAATGTTCAAATTCACTTTTTATCACCATTGAGTATTGAAATGACGTTCCTCGGAGCATTCGGAGCATTCAGAGTATTAGAAGCATTATAAGTATTAGATGTATTCGACACATTAGAAGCATTCAAGTATTCAAGCATTCAGAGTATTAGAAGCATTCGGAGCATTAGAAGTATTCGAAATATTCGAATTGATTGACTCAAATTAGTGATCATTTTAGGAAATGAACTAGTACAAAATATGAGTAATTATTGGGAAAGAATAACTTGCAACGCGTTGTTAATAAAATCTTTAAACCCTATAATTAAAGTTCAAAATTTTTAGTCTACATGTATTTTGAATGTAGTTAAGTAATTGAATGTAAATTGTGTATATGATGTTTTTGATGTTTTGTAAAATTAATTTTTAAATTTAAACTTTTATTTTGCGATTTAAAAATTTTCCTATTTTCATTTAGATTTAGTTAATGTGATTTCTAGCCTGAAGAAAACTGATAGATTGTCGAAATATATAGTGAAATGTTATTTTATAGAATATACAGTTGGTGTTTTTCAATTAATAATAATAATGATAAAAAATAATAAATATAATCTTGTTAATTAAGATTATCGATATAGATTTGAATTAAATTTATTTTACATTCTTATGTAAAATACAAGTTGTTGAGGCCAGCAAAGTCTCCGTAAAAAATTCTGTTTCAAAACAGCTGGTGTGGTTGTTGGGTAAATAATTACTTTTGTTGGACTAGCACTAAGTTTTGTTTGAATGGATTGGAAATAGCACGCAAACACAACATGCAGATTTAAAATCAGGCCCATAAACATCCAATAACCACCTTGTAATGCGAGAAACACATAATTAAAAATATAAAATTGAAAAACAAAAGTAAAATAAAAATCCTAACAAATCTATCAAGATCCACACGAAATGACATAAAAATAACATTATAACAAAAGATTTACCGAAAAACTAACAATTTACGTAAAAGTAAAGAGTTAATGGAAAAATTGAACAAAAATAAAATAATTCTAGTTACAAATAATGTAAATAAAAAGCTATTGATATATTGTCAAATAAAATCGAGAAAATAATAATAAGGTCAAAATTTGTTTTACCACATCAAATTTAGCATGCAAGGTTAGGGTCACAGAATAGGTATATATACCAATCCATTTTCACAGAATGTATACATTCACTTAGTGAGCAAAGTCACTTTTCTCTAGCAAAGTCACGAATCACTGTTAATTCAAGGATCAATTATTGACAATAATTTCCATAATACCACTCAGGCACCCTTCTATGTAAGCCCTACTTGAGCGTATGAGTGGGAAACATTTGCCGTATGTATGAATGTATGCCAAAGAGAAACATTTTAACTATGTACTGATCTGATATATATGGTTTAATGAAAGAGTCGATTCTGTCGAAATTTTTTCTGACCCACAGCCACACAATATGCAAGACATTAAAATACGACACAACTAGTCAGGCTGTGTAAGTGCTGTCTCTCCGCCTATAGCTTGTGCCCGTGAGAGTTCTGTCGTGCGTAACGACGGGCTCGAACGTAAAATCATATTCGTTTATAGGGGCGGTGGGAAGATCGAGAACTAGTCTTTTGGCTGGCTCTCTTTCACCCATCTCTTGAAAAAACGACCAAAAATCTAATATACAAATCGGCTAAAGTAATCACACCGAGTAGTCCAGTGGACACTCTTAAAATCCAATATGAATATAAATTCCTTAGGATCAAATTTAGAGGCTCGGGGGGTGGAAACTCGAAATCGATGTAACTAAAAGTAACGAAATATAATGATTGTAACTAAACGCAACTAAATACAATTAAAAATATCTAAATATAATGATTGTAACTAAATGCAACTAATATAACTAAAAGTAACCAAATATAATGATCGTAACTAGATACAACTAAATATAACGAAAAGTAAATAAACATAGCTAAAAGTAACTAAATATAACTAAAATAAATAAATGCAACTAGACATAATTAAATGGAACGAAGAAATAAGTGTAATTAAGCGTAACCAAATAGATTCCGTAACAATACCCTATACTAAGATTAAAAGTTAAAGTTGATAAACGAGGTAGCCCTCGAGGCATCAGTGCATGAATGCCATTAATTACGCACTATAGAATTATGATAAAGATAAATATTAAAATAATAGTTAAAAACCCCAATTGAATTAATAATACTGTGGGGTTAGTGGTGTAGATGACCTTCACCGCATACATACAAAATGTTTTTACGCCCGCCAATGGTTACCCGTTGCCAGGCAACGTTGGAACTGTAACCACTGGTCACAGGACCTCCAAAGGTGAGTTCCGATATCAGAACTGCTAAGGTTTAGTCCTATGTCGGGTTCAGCGGACTGCCGTTAGAAGGCCTATGTCCGTCTTCTCTTTCAGGTAACTTTATTACTTTCTCATTATTATATTCCTATACTATATTTGCTCGTAAATAACAACATAATAACTAAAACAATTTTATTTATTATCAACTAAATGGATTTAATTTAAAAGACACGAATTTGCTGGTTCATTTAGGCACTCCTTGGGCACGTCGACGTAATCGTTCGGTTCGACGAGGTCTGGCATGTGGACGAGTTTTCTTGTTGGCTGGTTGTGGTTTTTCTTGGTCGCGATAGGCAATTGTGCCGGTGCGAATACCAGAGGGTAAGTCACTGCACTACTCTCCTGGCACGCCGACTGGGCGATCTCCAATCCTTTGATCTGCGTCCGTTGCGCTTGATTTAGTACTCTTTCATCTTTCCAGCCTGTTGTGCTGCAGTAAGGCGCTGGTATACCTCCTTCATTTTGGCCGGCTCTGCCCAAGTGGCTTTTAGTCTTTGTAACTCCTGGCTTTGTTGGAGGAGCTGACGGTGTAAGTGCATGTTTTCCAGTCTGAGCTCTTTCAGTTCCCGGTGGAGTATTCTTGTTGCTTCCATTTCTAAATTAGAATATTTAAACATCTACCATCATCAACATTAATTAGATTCTATCGGCATTTTCTTTATTTATCATTATGGTCGAAATGATATGTTAACTGGTTATTTCTATAAATCTCGGGTAGTCTGTACTGGTAATCTGATTTATTAAGGTTTAGACAGAATTCGCGACTCACTTTTCACGTCATTTACTTTTTATGGATTTATAATTTACAGAAAAAAGTTAAAGACTCATATTATCCTTTTATACTAGTGTAATTGTTGTATCAATAAGAACTAAAATTAAATAACTGATAAAACATCAACATTTATTAAGAAATACAAATTAATCACAATCAATTGTTGCGTTCACTTAGATTCATGGGTATGAGTATCTTTTCGGTTCTTATTTGCAAAGGTCCATTGAGGATGGCGACTGGCGTAAGTGTGATCTTTAGTTCGGCGGGATCCGAGCCGATTGCGAAGGTCTGGTTGTATTATCTCCTTTGGTATAACCAACTTGGTTGGGGCTATCATTTGTAATAGCCTTGGGTCATCCAACTCGAAGGAGACTCCATACGGCGGAGAGAAACTGTCTGTGCTCGGGATGACTCCGCTTGCTATATCCCGGTTGATCTGGGCCAATCGTTGTCTGGCTAGAACGGCTTTTCGATGGTATTTGCGTTCCATCTCTTCATGGCTGTTTTCATGGCTGTGTATTCGGCTCGTTGACGGACTTCTCTCGCTGGGTTTCTGCCGGGTTCACGCTTCATGGTGATACTCGGTAGTTCCACTTCGTCCCCTCGGTCTTCGGATCGTCGAGGCCAGCTGGATTCTTCATAAGTGGACAAGGCATATCCGTTGTCCCATAACGCCTGACGATACCGAGCCGCAGATGCGTTCGGAATTTGAAGTGTTATCCGGGAGTCATCGCTCCATCCACCGTGAGAGTCTCGACGATCTGAACGAGCAAATGGTTTAATTATAAAATTGTATCTGCAAAACCTATTCGTGAGGCAGAGGTAGTACATTTTATGAAAATAAATTATGTTAATTACGCGTTACTACATTGGTTGATTTTAACGCGAGTTGATAAGAGTGAAATCACGAAAATTATCTCGCTGTCCTCCATCACTCGATATAAGGGTATCATTGTTGGAGATGCGTCCCTGTATAGAATCACTTGTTTGTTTGCGACTACGTTCGGCGTTCATTGATCGAGAATTCATCGCGAAGGATTAGTATGACTCTTAAGATTTTATTGGTACTTTTATAGGCATGCGTCTAGGCTTGCGGTGACGTGGCTAAGTCAAAATACTCAGAAAGATAGTTATTATTATTTATAATTAGTCGCTGATGTTAGATTAATTCGGTTTAATTCCTTTGAAGCGGTCACCGACGTCGATGATCTCACATTTTAATTATGAACATATATCAATTCGTTAGTCAGTAAATAATTTGATTTTTTGACCGTTGTTTATTCAGCATTTGACGTCTGGTATTTGGGTCGATGTTCGTGAATCATTAGTGAAATGTTATTTTATAGAATATACAGTTGGTGTTTTTCAATAATTAATAATAAATAATAATAATTATAATTTGGTTGATTAAAATTATCGATAAAGATTTGAATTAAATTTATTTTACAATCTTATGTAAAATACAGGTTGTTGAGGCCAGCAAAGTCTCCGTAAAAAATTCTGTTTCAAAACAGCTGGTGTGGTTGTTGTGTAAATAATTACTTTTACCGAAATAAAATATATAAAATTAACATCAATAAATCCATTAACCAAAATATAAAGTAACCACTTAATCGTTCAAGAGGAAAATGAGTTTCTGAAAATTATCCGAACGTTTCGTTCTGAAGTTTTCTTTTATTTTGATAATTCCTTCTTTTTTGTTAAGTTGCAGATTTCTATTTTGTTATCTATTTTCAATTTTTCTTACTGATTTATTAATTTTCTATTTAAATTTTAATTTCGTAATTTTTCAAATTAATAAAAGTTTTGTTTCACTAATAAAATAAACATAACAACATAAATTACGGAGAAAAATATTGGTAACTCGTAACGGTAACACATTACATAACTTCACTCTTTAAAACCAGAGGTTAAGATATAAAATAAAACTGTTTTGTTGTTGCATGTTTTACACTGCCTCTAGGCATAACAGATGAGAAAATATCATAAAATTGAAAATTATTTACATCTCAAATGTACCGTTACCCTTTTGTTGCATTTCCTAAATTGTTATTTATGTTGGGGTAGTAGGTGAATTCGAATAGAAATTATTGTCGATCTGACTCCAAGCGTGCTTTAAACAACCGTAACGAACTCCAAACGATATAAACTTTATTGATTAATACACTTTATCTCCACTTTAAAATGACACAACGAATTATCAATCAATCACACTTAGTGCTTATTGCGACCCTTCGGGAAGAATATCATTTTTCGGATCAATTGGCTTTACAATCACCTGACTACTGCGGTGGGTTTCTAAGATTGGTAACTCTGATTTAGTTGCTTCGCTTTGCTTTGACCTTGCTTAATTTCTGTTTCAAATTTCTCTTTAATTCCTTTTGTTTTTCTTTGTCTCCTGCAAATTTCTTGTCTTTCGCAATTTTGTCTTTCGCAAGTTTTTTCTTAATTTTTTGTGTGTCCCGACTTCAATTGCGCTTCCTTTTTATACTACATCCTTCAATAACACTTACTGATGTCGAATAGAATTTCTGATATCTTTTAACGCTAATTCCTTTTGGGCCTCCATAATCACTGACATCTGTCCAGATAACTGATTTTTTGGAGATGCCCTTTCCCGGATTTTCAAACAATATTTCTTTCCTTATCTTGAAAGGGCTTTCGAGATAATGTGCGAATTTTGATTTTGTTTTTGTTTTCCAAAATTTGCACTTGTTAATTATAAATGACCTTCTTTGATTTAATTGTCTGTTTTTATTGATTTTTTCTTATTCCTTTCTCGTTATTCAACATTTCTTTTTCATTCTCTTTTATTAAGCTCCAGAACCACATCTTACTCACTTCTCATTGTTTCCCTCAATCATTTTACATGTTTATTAGTTATTTTATTTCATTATTTAGGTATCCTCAACAGTTATATTTTACAATCACATCAAATAAAAACGATATCAAAGTCTGTACAACTTCATTTTATTAGTGTGTGCTATTTTCGTTGTTCCGTTATGTTTAGTAATTTAAAGCAGTCGCTATATTTTTTGTTGTTTATGTTTGTTGCTGTCTCTCTCTGTTGAATGTTTTGATTACGTCTGTGTTGTTGAATGAAAAGTATTTTTGTTTTGATTCTGTTTGAATGTTTGTTGGGTTTTAATTAAATGATTATAATAATAACAATAATAGTAGGTGTCACTGACTCCACGTTTTCTATCAAAATCCATTATACACAAACAACACCTAACGTATATTTGAATTCAAATTGGTCAATTTGGTCCTTTCTTCAATCACTTAGTTTTCCTTGTTTGAATAATTTTCCCTCAATCCTACTGTCAACTTGTTCGTCTCGACCTGTGGCAATAATGCCAA